>OX419339.1:29432846-29472846 GCA_948470475.1 Galaxea fascicularis
CCGCTAAAAATCCTTAATTGAAGAAGCTTCCTTCGTAGACATGGGAAGTAACACAAAGTGACGGTGAAAAACTTCAAGGCCCGCTAAGGATTTGTATCTGCTTAGCAAATGAATACTTTTGTGTGAAATGACGGCTTCTGCTTTTATTAGCTTTGCGTTCGGAGTGATTGTTCACTGACTTAAACTGTCCGCAGGTTAGTACTCCTGTTGTGTCTTTTATATGACATATGATGATTTTTCTCTGCAACTACGAGTTATGTTTGTTACTTGTCTTAGTTTTCCAACTTCTACAAGGAACGCCGAAGAAACATTCGCCGGCATCGTTCTTTGTTTTCTAGCTTACCGTTTGTTGTTTTCATGCTGTTTTCGTACTAAAAAATGCTCGTCTTTTTTCCAAATGCATATTTTCGATCCAATATTTCATCTTGAACCCTAAAATTCTTAGTTTTCCCTGCTGTCGCTCATTTTTTGGGCAAAGTATTGGTTGAAGAAAAGCTAAGCGAAGTCCGGACGGTTTATATCCTCGGCTTCGCTTTGTTTTCGGAAACTCGCAAAGAGTAATCGACAACTCATTGCCAAACGTAAACACGATTTTTAACATCTGCAGCATTGGAAATGCCAGCAATATGTTGTCCCTCAAAAGCAATTCTCGTTGTTAGTTAAAAAAATCGCAGATTGTCAAGGCTATTGCAGTAAAAACTTCGTCCTTTGTTCAATGTTTACGGCTGAAAAATGTTTTTCAGAAATCCTGAGTCAGATGTTTCATTAACAGTGATGTTAAAAATAATACTATACCCTCGACTTGTAGTCAAGGTTTGTTGTTTGCAATATTTGTAATTGATCGAAGTCAAGAACAAAACCATTCTCAACATCACTAAATAATTGCAGTTGATCACCTGAGTTGATTCATGGCTAAAATACTATGCTCGATCAGTCTGTCGCAGTCACTTTTCTCAAGGAAAAGTAAAGTCGATTTCGCTCAACGTTTTTCCATGTTATTGTAAAAAGGACATCGACGGCACTTTCTATCGTGTTTACTGTAATAGATCACAAGAATAACACAATAAAATGTTCAAAACAAGGCGAGCAAAGTACTTTTGTTCTTTTATGAGCTCACTTTGAGGTTTTATCGCACTTTCGCTGTAAAATATTTTTTGATAGATTAAAATGTCACCGATACATGTTGGTTGTGAAGGGCTTATTGTACTTTGCGAAATGGTACTTTGCGAAACGAAGCGAAACGAAATCAAAATCTGTACTTTGCGAAATGAAATCTGTACTTTGCGAAAAGAAAATCTGTACTTTGCGAAATGAAATCTGTACTTTGCGAAATGAAAGTCTGTACTTTGCGAAATAAACATTTCCTTTCTCGCTGCGTCTACTCGGATATTCTAAACTGAAAATTCCCCCCAAAAAAGCCGAAGTTGGTTTAATAGTGGAACACTAGAACTGTTAACCTAGTTAAGTGATTTTTACCACTTGTATCGAAATGTAATCAGATATAATTAAACTGTGATGAAGAAAAGTTTGTTAATCGTTGTTGCTCATCATAATCATATTATAGTTCCTGTGCCACAAGGTAGTGGTGGGAATCGGTTGAGATTTCACAACCGATCGATCATCGATTATAATCGAAAAAATCTGCCAATAAGCATTTCATGTATTTTTCACCTACATAGAAGTCAAAGTGACAACGTGTACGCACAGGTAAATACATTCTCAGATTATATCTGCTGTTATGACTTAGAAGTTAATAGGAGTCCACGAAAAACCACACCAAACTCACACCAAGATATTAAACGGTCATTTTTCTTGATTTTAATACTTTTGTGTCCCCAATAAATTTTTAATTTTTCCGAAACAATCGATTATGAAAAAAGAATAATCGATTGTCGCGTCGCTTGAACTATTCGATCAACTTTCGTTTACAACCGATCATCGGCCCACCACTACCACAAAGACCGATGATAATTCGAAAATCTACGTTTGCACTTGATTGAATGATAGCTCTGGCTCTGCAGCAGAACAGTGAAAAATATGTGTATGTAATCACAATATAGAGAAGTCCTTGCTGGAGTCATGGTTCAAGTCCTGTGGCATTGCCATATAAGTTTATCTGTAAATGCTAATATTATGGAAATAACTGTGGAGCTCCGCTTTTAGGCTTGCCTAAATTCTATATATTAGAAATTTGATTCATTGAGCTGACGCGTTCTTTTTAGCGGAGCTCCAGCGGCCCGAAGGGCCGCAAAGCGGAGCCCCATACCTATAGAAACCCGTCAACTGCTTTTCTCATGGTAATCTTGGCTAGCGGTATTGCTCGTGGGCGCGACCGACGACGACGACGACGACGTCGCACAATAATTAATAATGTCCTAATAATAATAATAATAATCCAACATGGCGGCCATACTCCAGCTGACCATCTAGTTTAAAGCAGACATCTTTGATATTAGACATCCATGTTATGGTCAATTGACACCTGTCAAAACAAGGTATCCGCTGACCGGTATCACGTGACCATATTGCGGGCTCAAGTTATGAGCTGTCGAGGTCAGCTGTTTTTTTGAAGTTGACCGCTGATCAAGTACTGGTTTTCAATTGGATCGCAGGCTCAAACAAGGCCAAAACGAGGCTTTTAAAATTTTTAGTCCTGTAAGCAATATTCGCCGCCTACCTTCACTACTTCTCAGTTCTTTGTTTGTTTAAACCGATGAGAATCACCCTTCGGATGTTAAGAACAGCAAATTGGATTGCCTGGCTTTGCTATTTTATACTTTACGGATCTTCGAGAGAAAAGATCGTGTGGTTTCGCAGGGTTTTAATCATGCAGGTGCTGTCTTTGATTACTGACTTTTGCTGTGTAATAATGAACTGGACGGTTTTGCCGCTAAAAATCCTTAATTGAAGAAGCTTCCTTGGTGGACACAAGAAGTAACACAAAGTGACGGCGAAAAACTTCAAGGCCCGCTAAGGATTTGTATCTGCTTAGCAAATGAATACTTTTGTCTGAAATGACGGCGTCTGATTTAGCTCTGTGTTCGGAGTGATAAATTTGTTGACTGGCAGGTTAGTACTCCTGTTGTGTTTTTATATGACAAATGGTGACTTGTCTCTGTGAACTACGAGTTATGTTTGTTACTTGTCTTAGTTTTCCAATTTCTACGAGGAACGCCGAAGAAACTTTCGCCGGCATCGAGTGTCTAAATGGCCGACAGCCGGTCAAGGTTGTAAAAACACTAAATGGCCCGGCAGTCCGATTTGGGCTCCCTTTCAAGGGCTTTGTTTTCCTTAGACTTGTACTTCGGGGAGATTTAGTGTGTTTTAGGTTAGGGATTAGGGCTAGGAGTCAAGGAATATGGACGTTTGTTATTAGGCTTGAAGATTTTGACCGGCTGCCGGTCATTTAGACGATTTGTACTTTGATAGTTTATATTAATAAAACTGCATCGCTTTCGTAACGGTTACTTCGATAGTTAAGTCTGTAAATGTCGTCTTTTGTTGAAAATATCATAAATTCCTCAGTTTTTCTGAATTTGTCAAGGAAATATCGGACTGCCGGCCATTTAGTGTTTTTACAACCTTGACCGGCTGCCGGCCATTTAGCCTTCTTTGTTTTCTTACCTTTTGTTGTTTTCATGCTGTTTCGACTAAAAAATGCTCGTCTTTTCTCCAAATGCATATTTTCGATCCTAAAACTCTTCGCTTTCCCTGCTGTCGCTCATTTTTTGGGCAAAGAATTGGTTGAACAAAAGCCAAGCGAAGTCCGGACGGTTTATATTCTCGGCTTCGCTTTGTTGACATTATTGGAAACTCGCAAAGAGTAATCGACAACTCATTGCCAAACGTAAACACGATTTTTAACAGCTGCAGCATTGGAAATGCCAGCGATAATTATGTTGTCCCTCAAAAGCAATTCTCGTTGTTAGTTAAGAAATCGCAGATTTTCAAGGCTATTGCAGTAAAAACTCCTTGTTCAATGTTTACGGCTGAAAAATGTTTTTCAGAAATCCTGAGTCAGATGTTATCATTAACAGTGATGTCAAAAATAATACCACCCACGACTTGTAGTCAAGGTTTGTTGTTTGCAATTTGTAATTGATTGAAGTCAAGAATAAAACCATTCTCAACCATTTGCAGTTGATCACCTGAGTTGATTCATGGCTTATCGTGCCGCAGTCACTTTTCACAACGAAAAGTTGAGTCATTTTCGCTCAATGTTTTTCGGTGTTACCGACGGCAGTCTTTTATCGTCTTAGTTTACTCTTATAGCTCACAAAAATACGCCATAAAATAGCCAAAAAAAGGCGAACAAAGTACTGTTCTTCTTTTTCGGGTGATGTCGAAGAGTACACACTTTGGGGTTTTAACATTTTGTTTTGTTGTGGAATATTTCGGTTTGTTGAGGTTAAAATGTCAACGATACACGTTAGAAAATTGTGACTCAGCCAAAGCACATAACCGGTTGTAATGTTGGATTTAAAAGTGAGACACTGGGACTGTTAATCTATAGTTTAGAGATTTACACCATTTGTACTGAAATGTAATCGAACTGTGATGAAGCAAAATCGTTTATGCTCATAGTCATGTAGTTCCTTGATGCAACGTGGCAAAGGCCGATGATAAATCGAAAATGTACGTTAGCACATGTTTGAATGGTGGCTGCGGCTCTGCAGCAAAACAGTAAAAAAAAAATATTATCACAATACAGAAGTCCTTACTAGAGTCCTGGCTCGAGTTCTGGCATAGATTTTATTTTATCGGTAAATGCCATACAATAAGGAAAGAACTGTGGAGCTCCGCTTTTAGGCTTGCCTAAATATATATATTAGTTATGGTGCGTGCAGGTTTTTCCTATCAAAAGTCGTGCACGCAAGACGCCGGACGTGAAAATACGTCGTAAAATCGCACGAATGAATGAATGAATGAATGAATGAAAACTTTATGAAAACTTTATTAACGTGTCAATGTATTTACCTAAAGATTAGCTAATTGGGGACACCTACCTACAATCGACACCCATTAACTAGTGTACAAAAAATGGATGAATAAATGTTAAAATAAATGTTAAATACGAACCTTAGAATGAGTGAAGGCAACTTTGACTTCTGACAAGATGAAGTGAATGGAAAGGACCCCCCCTGGGGACGTTTTCAGGGCTATAACTGAGACTTGTTTATAAGTAGTAGTCGTCATTATGAGCGGACGGTGCCTTTTACCCATTCTAATTGTCATCATCATCGTTATCACACCGGAAGAAGTATAAAGCCGGCACTTTGCCTTACCAAACTACATAGAAAAGTTTTCTCTCCTTTGCTGCCCTTGGGTCCTGGAAACTGTAACTATTAAGACGGTCAACAAGAAAGCCTTTATAATTACTGAAAATTTTGATTTACGGAATGTAAATAAAAAATCGGTGGGAAGAGTAACGTAATTCGCCTATCTTATAATCTGAACGATAGTTTTCAACAAAACAAATACCACTTAATTCAATTTACCTTAGTTGTCTCGTTTCTAAAAGTGGCGTTTCTGGGGACCGTAGATTCTTCTCTGGTTCTTCTTGTCTCAGCCAAGACTCGCTATCATCAATTTGCTTCTTGTGCTTCTTACGGCATGGGACACAGAGAGCTGACGTAAGCGATTACAAATTTCTCAGTTAAAGTGAAGCCCTGAGTAGCATCCATCAGGAATTTGAAAACTGACATAAAGTGTTTACTTTTGTCCTTCTTAATCAAATAAGGGGTGTTTTAGTCTGCAAATGTAATTATACTAGTAATGAAATCATACAAACCATTAAAACTGACCGCAAATAATTGACTGTGAACCGTACGCATGAATAAGTGTATTGCGTTGTCAGGTGGTATGATCTTCTACAAAAACATTATTAATTATCAAGCAAAGAACATTGTACATATTTCCATCTGCACGTAGATCTATATTTTTTCAACGTGATGTGTACTTAAGTACTCTTAATCTAATAAAGAGTTTCTTCTCTTTTCGAGCAGATATGTCACGAGACAAAAATAGATAACAGAAAATGTTACTGAAGATTACCTGATCCAACTGGAATAATAACTCCAGGCCAAACAGCTTTTGAATGTCCTGAGACATATGCAAGGTAATTACATCTCTGCCTTGGACACGCTTCCTGACACCAGCATGACCAGGATACTGACATGTTACCTTTGCACTTCTCCAAAACTTCCCCAACGTATGGCGATGCCTATAACAAATCCACATCTTTTGTTTATCCTCCTGAGCGAGGTGAAATAGGCCAGTCCTTGCCAAGATTAGCTCCTTTTCACTTAGGACCTCTTTAGACAGGTGGCAGCTTATCAAATGATGTTTTATTTCATCATTGCATTCAGACAACCGTACCAAACCACTTAAGCCACGCAATGAACCACAGTTTTTTCCATCTTTGCTATTCAAAAAGCATTCCTGGGACATAATAAACGTCTCGGTAACGAAGGACTTCTTCCTGTACTTGTAAATGTTTCCAACGCGATACAAGTTCGGGAGACCTAAAGGAACGCACTATAACTCGATACGATTTCAATTTTCGCGCCCGCGCCCCATAGAAGCCTACTGTCCTACTGTACTTCGTGAGTGGTCAGTGGTTATGCTCGTGAGGTAAAGAATGGGTTTGTGGCTTTTTCACTCAATTGAAAAGACTCGCGTTACTCCTATGAAATGGTTGAACGGAATACAGACCGCGAGCAGTCTCTTATTTTTCTTAAAGATAGTGAGCTCACGCGTATCCTGTGAGCATGGAGAAGCCGCGAGACGCGAGACTCGAGTCTCGCGCCTTTGCCGCTCCACGCTCTCGGGGGTTGGGCAAAAACAAGAAGAAACAAAAACAAGCTGTTTAGTGGTTATCTCGATTATCTAAACACATTTGTTTACATAGTAAAGATTTGTTTATAAATCTATGAATTGATGCCAGTCCTTTATGGAACGAAAAGTATTTGAAAGAAAAAAAGAATACTAAGCATAACAAAAGTTGTCTGCAAGACGAATCATGCCTTCGCATTAAGACCGAGAGTCCTAATGCTTATTATGATACCTGCCCACACCCACCCCACACCCCTCCTCCCCTCGCCTCTGAGCCGTACTGTTTTCACTCAGTGGCTGGTCAGCGGTCACGTTTATGAGGTAAACATGGCGATCACTTCTTGACTACCGTCCTTGTCGATCAGAAAATCAAAATAACAGTGTGACGTTGCCTCGAAGATGAAGCAGTTATGTTATTTGATTCGTACTTCACATTCGAGTCCAAGCTTTGGTGGCACAGGTTATTTCTTCCGGTGGAAATCGACGAGGGGAATTCGAACACTAGTTTTTGTGTTTGAATTGTTGGAGGAAATGGTCGCATGGGGATGTAGGAATGGTAAGTTAAACGAACAGTTTCATATTTTGCCGCTAGAATCGAAAGTAAAGTTCATTTGAATGCTTTTGTATGTATTTCTGACGGTTTTAGATCTACCTGCTTGATTTCTATCTGCTACGCTTCATGTTGACAAGTCCCTCAAAATGGCGGCCAAACTTGGAGATTGCCGAAAATTAGGTAAGTTCACGGAGTTATAAAGTTTTAGTAAAGGTCGGGCCGCAAAGTTTTTTTCTGTAGTTACCTTTTCTATGGCACCTACGTCCTAGCTATGTTAGTTGGACCAGTTAAGAATGCCTCACTTTTTCAAAAATTTACCTTGAATTTGATCGGTTTTCGCGTGCGTGACTCAAGCGAACCGATAAGGTGCCGCGCAAGTCTTCCCGTTTGCTTGATTGAAACGTAATGTTCACGAAAGTCGCCTCGATGGATAAGATAGAGTTAATATACATGGCTGGCGTATTTGTTTTTTGCTGAGTCCCATAGTTTTTTGTAAATTGTCCTCCAAAGTTGTCTCAAATTAAAGTCTTGAAAAGTGTCACGACAGGCCTTCGCTCGAGTGAAATTTAATTTCCGTAAAACTCTGAAAAATAAAGAGATCCGATCAAACGGATTGTGGTTTTGGTATAAGTACATGAATGTCTTACAACACACAAGAAATGAGCTAAATCTGTGTCTCAAGCAAAATCGGTCGGACCGCTCTTACGGAGACACTCTCTTAACTTTTTCTGCTAATTTTAGGTGATTTTGTGACTCCAGTTATTGATCGCTTGAAGAGCAATGCCTACCGACACCAACAACCGAACCTTCAACACCACTGAAGGGTCCTCTCTCCTTCCTGCTTGGGAATGTACTCCATGGATTGTGCTGCTAATCCTTGAGTGTTTGGCCATAATCATCCTTAACTTCATCACCATTATGGTATTTTTGACCCGGTGTCCATCGCAGCGCCGTGGTATCTACTCCCTGATCCGGCATCTGGCCATGGTCGATCTGTTGACTGGGACAATTTCAGGTCCACTGCAGATTGAACGTCTCGGTTATTACTGTGATGTATGGGAGTACAATATAACCCTTACTTGGGGTTTCCAGATAAAACTTGCATTGCTCCATTTATTTTCCTTTGCGTCCCTTGCCAATCTGGTCGCAATTTCTTTAGAGCGAGTTCATGCGACATTTTGGCCTTTTAGTCCCTTCTTAACGAACAAACGAGTTTATTATATAGTTGTCGTCATTTGGCTAGTCACTGTAATCAGGGAAGTCATTCAAATTGCCTTTCATATGTTTTCCGTAGTGAAGGTGGTCAGAGATTCCTCTTTGTATATCTCGTATTATCTTATTTCTCTCCTCATTATTTGCGTATCGTACATTTCCATTTTTCTCAAAATGCGATTTGGCGCTCGTGTAAATTCGAGCAACCATAGTTCGCAGACTGCCCGGGAACGACGGCTGACTTCTACCTTTTTTACTGTTACAGTAGCATCGCTGCTGAGTCTTTTGCCAGCCATCATTTACATATTCCTTGACTTGTTCGATCAGAAGCCACCTTTTCACATAAGAATGGTTGTGTTAGTCTTGTTCATGGCTAACTCGTTGGCCAATCCGATTATATACTCCATGAAGATGCGGGGATTTCGCGCCGGCTTAGCAAATTTGTTTAAGAGAACTCCGGTCGGGGTGAAGGAAGTCGCTTTGCCACTTCCGCAACTTAAGCTCCCCAGGGGTAACTGATAATTTGAAACTGCTGGATGGCTCATTTGTAACTGAGAAAGTAAACGTCTTTCATCTCTGTGCATGAGCATTACTTAGTTGTTTTCCAGCTGATATGATCACATGGCATGCAAAGTGGCTGAGTTTGGGCAAATTTTGATTTCTGATTCTATGGACGTTTATATTTTTCACAGTAGTGGTTCATGTATTTTAACTTGTATTTATTTTCATGGCATGAACACCCACCTGAAGAATCTTGTATATTCTTATGAAATACGGGTGATTCCTGGAAAATTCGAAAGCATTGTATAGCTAGTGGTATGTATGAATCAGATAACGGTTAGCCTCCTACCCACGAAATTTATGTCGACCAAGAAAGACTTGGTACGGCGTTTTTCACTTTTACGGTTGAGGCGAAAATATTTGCGGGTTGACGTTTGTCTTTCAAGGTATGGCCCCTTTTTCGCTGTAGCACAGGGTTCGTACGTCACGTTGTGGCCTCAGGATGCACAATGCAAAGGAGGGAGGCACGTGATTTGAAGGGCTTCGCCGTTTAGGGGGGCGGCCGCGGGGTATCGCAAGCGGAAGCCTATTTCTCTTTTGTAAACGGTCGTTGCCTTTTAAACGGTCTATATATGGCTATCATTGGCGACCAATTCTTTAGTAGGGAAGATGTAATTATGTGCTTTGGATTGTGTTATAATAACTAAAGGCAATTTGTAACTTTTCAAACCGTCTTAGAAAGGGCGACGTTTAGGCCTTTGTTAAATTGCGTTGATATTTCGGGATAGGGCAACGGTGACCTGATATAGATGTATCAAATATGAAAGCCAGTTAACCATAGGATATACTTAAACTTTTGGGGGTCTGTGGCCGATCAGCGGGGTAGTGTAGTGGTTAGGAAAAGAGCATAGCAAGCTAAGAGTTCAATTCTGGATTGGAAATTTCTAGTTTTAATAAGGAAGACTTTCTCTACCAGGTTAAAACTTTTCTAAGTGTCTTAAAAATGGTAACGACCGTTTTTGAGAACGAAATGCTAAGTGTCTTTAGTATTTCACACAGACCTCGGAACTGGGTCTCAGATGCAAACTGTTTGAACGGGAACAGTTCAGTCTCCATTTCAACTATTCAGTTACACAAATGTATTACAATTGTTCATTATTCATGTGAAGAAAGTATGTGCTATATTGTAAATCGTACATGACTAAGTCTAGCTGCTTTTTATAGATTGAAAACACGGTGTATGAAAGTGTCGGCGTTTCCACCAAACGTTTCTCAAACGAGGTTTTTATGTCTCCCGCAAGCCTTAAAAGTACACAAAAGAGAGAGAAGATGAACTGATGGGGGAACAGACTTGCATAAACCATAATTTACTCCATTTCTAGAATTAAGGATAAAATATATTAATGATTTCCATAACTAAAGTTTAAAGAAAAAACAATTTCGTACGTACACAAAATGAATGCAACACAACCCAAAATGCCTGTGAAATGAACGATAAAACCCGACGTTTCGGAGTCGACGTGTTTAATTAGGGGAAAGCAAGAAATGTTAATTAACCGAGGGAAGAAGATTTCCCATTGTATATTGTAACCCAATCGTTGCATAATTCAATAGACAAGATGTCAAAATTTGCTCTGTATTCCACTTTGGCGTAGCTTAAATTGCTAACCAAGTTTTACTAGAATTTCTTCGCCTCATCACAGTGGCCACTATAAATTAAACTCTTTGATTGTTGTCTTCAATTGGATGTCCTCTGTAATTTTCAAAGGTTTCAAGGGATATGGTCAAGGGACACGATCGCTAGCTAGGGCTCGAATAAGAGTAATGGATGAGTTTCCTCGAGATCGCACAACGACTCCCATATTGGTCAGGCCCGGCCAGGGGTTTTCGGTATACGGTATCCCGGGCCGTTTTAATTCAGGTATATGGTATTTTTTGGTCAAAATTCGGGTATAAAGTATTTAGTTTTTCCAGAATTTTAGGTATTCGGATTAAGATTTTACTTGTTCATTTTAAGGTATAAGTATTCTGTTTCAAAATAATTTTAGGTATTAAGTATGACTTATTCTACGATTTTAAGGTCTATTGGTATCTTGTGGGGAAAATATAGGGTGTATTGGTATCCCACTACCCCCCTGGGCGGGCCTGATTGGTGGATTCATCAAGTATCCAGAGATGGTTATGGCCCGCACTACATTTTCTACCGAAATAAATACATCCAAGGCGTACAAGTGGACTATTCCGAAATGGAAATGCTTGGACGTCTCTGTTCTCTCCCGTATACCAAACTTTCTTTTCGAAGTAGGGGCTTCACAACCCTGGTGGCCAGAGTTAGGACCCGTTTTTTAAAGTGCGGGATCTGCTCCTGCTTCTTTTACCGAGGGGGGAGGGGAGCTGACTCCTAAAATGGTTAAAACACCTATAACTCAGTTAAATTCATAAGACTTAGGCCCGATTCAGACGCCGTACTTTTCATGAGCCGAATCTAATTCATAGAATAAAGTACAGTGAAAAGTTCGGCGTCTGGATCAATTAGGAACGAATATTTTAATTTGGAACGGCTCAGGCGTTCTTTTGGCCTGGCTTGGCCAGGAATTTCGACTTTGAAACGGCCTTGATTCAGACGCCGAACTTTTCATGTCCCGAACTTAATGCATAAATTATTATTTGGTATCTATTTTCAAAACCACTGACAATATTGATTAGTTTTCCTGCGACTGTATTAGGAACAGCTGTGGAACGGCTAATTAAGTTCGACGTCTGAATCAACAGGCGCACTTTTGTCAATTTGCGTCGGTCCACTGAATTCGAATTTAGTTCGGCTCATGAAAAGAACGGCGTCTAAACCAGGCCTTATTCCATCAAGCTTGGATGTTTTCCAGCGAGATCCGCTAGCTTAACTGACCACTATTATCCCATGACTTCTGTATTCTTCCTAAATTTAATATTTTTCCACACAAGTTGGGGGGCATGGGGGAGCCAGGCCTCCCGCGACACCTCCCACTGCGCGGTCCCTGGTTTAGATTGGACTTTTTTCGGTAGGATAAGATAAGATAAGATAGAATAGGATTTAGACACGGTAAACTCATCAGTCTCAACTATAAAAATCTAAATACATACCAGAGGAAATCAAGAACTGTATAACTATAACACTAGATGACAAAATAAAACCTGCTTTACATGAGTGCCGTGTGTAAAAATTCTAAGAATTTCATTGATCACTTGATGAGAAGAAACGCTCGCAGCCAGCCCGTTCTAAAGAAGTAAGCCTGCCGCAGCTCGATTGGTAAGCTAATCCAATGAACTGAATTCTGTGTGAAGTTCAACTTCGTAGGCATGCCGGCGGTAAAAACCTACCTACCTGTTCTCATATGTCGGAACAATATGCCCGGAGGGTACTCCTCAGAATTTTTGGTAGGTGTGTGCCGCCCGGTTTTCCAAATCCCAACCCTATTTCAGATAAAAACATTACATTTTCCACACTCGTTTTTCAGACCTGAATCGGGCCTTAATTCTCCCACAGCCTGGGAAACGTAGACGTATTTCCGGTTGTCGCTTTACCGGAAATACGTCTGCGAACGCTCTAACACTTCCAGGGTGACTCCCAGGGTCACTCGGTTAGCCGGGTGTCGCAAAGTTGAGCAGCTAGTCTGGGAAAAAAAACTGTTCCATACAAACATGGTGGATCTTGTTGTAATCGAACCGATGTCCAAGAAAGAGAGCTTCAAAGTATTGCTGTTTCTCTTCCCCTTCTTCCTTGAAAGTAATTTTGCAAATTTCGTGGTCAACGTGATGGCTGGACTCACTTAATATTCAACTTAAGCTTAAGTCCGCAGTCAAATCCATAATATAGAATAATGGAAATATGGAACACGCTACATACATTGAAAGTAAAAAAAGAGAAGGTTTTGACTAGCGACCCAAGCATAAGAGCAAGCGCAAGCGTAAACATAACAGCGCCTATTTCACCGTGAAAACGACCTCGACGCAAGTATAAATACAAGCACATGCATCAAAATTTTTCCTTTTCTTGTGAAAACCAGACTTTTTAGATAAGTGGATTCGTTCTTCTTATGTTTCTCCTTTTGTTTATACTTATGTTGCCCTCTATGCTGCTGCTGTTTTCACTTGGGCTTGTGCTTATGCTTGTCCTTGTGCTTGCGTCGCTGGTGAAACTCAGGCTTAAGCAACTAGGGGACTGTGAACCGTGGTAGCAATTCATTTAAACACGTAAATGAATTTCACGTTTAATTAACACTAAATCAATTTCATGTTTATTGACTGCGGGACTGCAGACCGCAGTAGTGGAACCACAGCAACTACAGAATCCAGGGCCACTTTTAACCATGCACCAAACGAGCCGGCTCGTTTGGCTCGGCAGTGGATAAAAGAACGAAGAATAATTGTATGAACATTAAGTGTGGTGTTCATATATTTAGCGGCTCGTTTGGCTCGGCAGTGGATAAGAGAACGAAGAATAATTGTATGAACATTAAGTGTGGTGTTCATATTTTTAGTGGCTTGTTTGGCTCGTTTGGCTCGGCAGTGGAGCAAACGAGCCAAACGAGCCAAACGAGCCGGCTCGTTTGGTGCATGGTTAAAAGTGGCCCTGTATTCTGTAGTTTAGCCTTAACTAATGCACCTATCTTTTTTTTCTCTTTTTTTTTTCTTTTTTTTTAATTTTTTTAATCAACTACTTACATACTCACTTACACTTACAGTTACTTACTTACAATAACTTAAAAGAAAACAGTTGCACAATTACTGTCTTTTTTATAAGTTACAAATCGTAAGTATTGGTATTAAATTATTTTAACGACATTTATATTTACATACATACATAAATAATACCAAATACAAAAACAAAAAAAAACGCTAACTAACAACATCAAAAATTGGGGGAAAAGGAAATTAAGGAGAAAAATTTTCTGGCCATTTATTATAAAAGTTTAATAAATCATTATTTTTTGAGGCAATAAAGTCTTTTCTGTTTGATAGTTAATTTTAATTTTTTGTTTAAAACCCTCAATGTATGGGTGTATACACTTTCTTCTGCAATCCCAGATATATAACTTACCATTAATATTAAATAATTCAATAAGGGACAAGGCGAAGTTATAATACCTAATATAATGTCTTGATTACTGAGAACTCTAGATTTTTTTGTTAACGTGAAATAGTATTTTTCAAAATGTGTCCAAAATATATTCGAGAAAGAGCAATAAAAAAAGAGGTGGTCTAGTGTTTCTGATTCATTGTCACAGAAGGTACATTTGTCATGCTCACTATAACCAATAGTTTAAATAATTTCCTGTTTGTATACAGAATCAAATTTAAAATTTTATATTGAAAGGCTTTCACATAAGGTTCATAAACAATAGGGACCTTAAGATACGACGACGGGAGGGCTAGGACGGGAACGGAACTGGACGCGGGAAACTTTCGAGAGCCCCGTTGTGCCGCCAAAAATAAAATGCTTAAGAAGGGCATTTTCGTAAAGGTAAAGGACGGCGACGTCAATAATTCGAACTTCGTGAAAGCCATTCACAGAAGCAATGACATCCTATAGACTATAAAGGGACCATAAAAGAGATGGTGATCAGCGATATTGAGTTTCTTTTTATTTACAAGCGTAGCAAACATATGTAAATATTCTATTAAATGAAATAGCCAGAATTTCCGTATGAAAAACTTAAACCAACAATCTGACCGCCCTGTTTCAGATGGCTTTTTACCAGCAGGCACCAGAGCGTTTGAGAATTCTGTCGCCGGAGAATCCTGACTTTTGGTGAACACTTAAATTTCGATCTTTAATTGTAACAAGCTTTATAAACATAAAACAAACATTGCATCAAGTTCTGTTTAGTAGAAAAAACAACAGCTAAACATCAGTTTGAAAATGTGACGGTACTTTAATTGCTCGATAGAAGCTTTCATGGCATTCAACACTTTATCGACTGTACTTACACTGCTATATTCTAAATGCATACAGTTTGAATTTCGCTTCGAGCTTGCATACACGTGACGCCGCCTGAACACTGACTGAAACCTGCTGAAACACAAATGAACAGACGAGGAATATTTTAAATCTCAGTTTCGTATCTCAGCGTAATATTATACACTACAATCACAAAAAATGTGAACCTTAGGAACATTCTTATCAATATGACTGAAAATAAGGTCGCTTGGAGCATATGTTGAGGCAAAACAAGAGCAAAATACTCACGTTTTCGATACGACGGCTAAACAGGCGAAATGACGTCCTCGACAAGACGAGGACGGCAGAGAGATGATGCTAGAATTCTCATGCGCATGCCCAGTTGAGTAAATTTACTTCCGGTAGCCGTCCTAGCTCATCCCGTCCTGGTATCTTAAGGTCCCTAATGTTAAGCCCCAGGGTGGGGGGCATGGGCTACCCACGACATTTGGGTGCTGCCCTGGGGTCGGGAATTTGACGTGGTTGCCATCTTGGAAGACCGAAAATGGTTACCCAGGGTGGGGAATTTGACTCGGGCTCCCTTGAAAATGTCAGAATTCCCGTTGGTTTGATCAAACATTGTGTTCTTGTTTAGCCACCCCATGTTGTGTGTATCAAAAAACGATGTTGGATAAAAATGTTTGATTATTTAGCCGAGGCTTTAGTCATGTAAACGACTTTGTCGTGCTCGAACCATGTCGAGAGGTAGTCCAAGTATGCATGAAATTGGTGCGCGATCCTGAAAATCCAGCCCAGCTCGGATAAAGTGTGCAGTGTAAACAATTAGCCTTGCTGAACAAACTTTTCTCTGATCAGCCTTCGTGCCTTTGGTCAGCACCAATTTGGGAGAGCATGTGCAAATTAGCCAAGAATTTACTCAATATGGCGCATAGTGGGAAGACACTGGAAAAGTCGCCAAGAAAATACAAAAGACAAACAGAGGATGTGGAGACACCAAATAAGTTAGTTATGGTTCTATATTCCCTGTGAAACTCATGTAAGAGAGGGTTATTGCTGTCCTCTTCCTTGGAGAGATGGCTTTAAACATCAGAGTGTCCTTTCTTTTTCTCCTGAATCTCTCCGACAATGTATTCAAATGTTGGTTTGGAAGTGCATAAGTTTTCATACCACTCTTTTTCTGTAAAAGCTGTCTCCACTATCTCAAACCGTTGACCACTTTGTGTCAGTGTCCAAAACCGACGCTCAATAGAAGTACGAGCGAGAACTGATGCAATAAATAACAGCCTTTACCTGCGCCTTATTCTATTCTTCTGTAAAGCAGATGAGAGAAAGGTCGATTTTTGAATTTCCTGCTGGAGCATGTGCCCTCTTCTTATAAAAGAAATTCTAAGAACTTTTCATCTGCCATGTGTTTACAAAGGAAGCAGCAAGCACACTAGGTAAGAATTCACTCGCAAAGATGTTGAGCCTTTTACTCGTACCAAATCATAATTTCACATCATTTAGCACAGTAGACAAATCATTATCAGTAAATCAGTAATCAGTACTATTTTTTGGTATGCATACTTTTTTTTATCCGAGCCATGCCAAAAAGTTTTTGCCATGTAAATGGGGCTTTAGTCAATTTCACCTTAAGTTTCTACAGGACTGCAGACTGCCGTAGCAGTTCATCCACAAAACACTTAGTCAATTTCACATTTAATGACTACAGGACTGAGGACCATGGACTGCAGTATAACTCAATTTACGTCGGCTAAAGTGGTCAGGGTATTCTGCAATTGCTCTCATGTGATTTATAACAGTTTTTAGGTGCAAGTCCCAAGTTGCTTCACAATGAAAATCAACAGTAAGGTTGTGTAAGTAGATGCTTTGGAATGAAACAAAGTGGTGCTCACCCATAATCTTGGGGACATGTATTTGAGACTACTCATACTTCTGAAAGTAGGGCGGTTTTAATTCCAATTATTCCTGAGTTTTTGAGCTTTTTTATGATGCAGTATCTGATGAGTTTTCCCACTATGTGTCCTGCCGTTGAACATTTAAATCTGTAGTAGAACTGAAATAATTTTACATACTTGATCTTTACTTTACAAATGTCATTACTTATAGAAGTTGGTGTTTCATTTTCTGTAAAAAGGTGATGCATGTTAAGAAAAAAACTCAAATTAGTGCACTATTTTCTTAGAGAACATAGAAACATTATTATTATTATTATTATTATTCATCTACATCATAATGATTTTTTTATGACTTGTAATTTTGCATATATTAACAACAATTTTTTAAAAAGTATCATGCATGAACACTTTTTCACATGAAGTGCAGAATTTGAAAGCATTTTTTGAATTTTATCTGAAACCTTTTTGTATTTGTTTTCGAAGAATAATTGTAAATAAAGTTTGCTGTGTTTATTATAAAAAAATTATTCATCTACATGTACATCACAGCAAGATTATTATTATTATTATTGTCATTACTATTATTTACAATATAGCATGAAATACATCACTTGCAACTAAGTTTGCAGTTAAGAATTGATCTTTGGAAATTGAATGAAGCTGTAAAAGTGGGTTATTATAAATAGCTTTCCAAAGGGTAAGATTTCCACACAGCTCTGACGTTAATTATTCATGCATTTTGTGACTCAAACTCTATTCATTTTTGGAACAGGGTTAGTATGACGGTGATGCATGTATAATTAATGTATGGGGCTGTGTGGAAATCTTTCCTTTCAAAGTGGACCTTTGCAGTATTCTTATACAGTATACAGTATATTTTTTCTGATAGATAAGGTTTTACAAATTTGACATGCTTACAGGTGATGTAAGGGTAAGTGCTATTATTATGTCTCTTTGCAGGCTGTATTTTACTTTATTACATGACTTAGGCAGTCAGAGGGCCAATAACTAAAATTGACCAATTAAACTCCTCTATTGCCAGTCTGATATTCTTTAAGTATTGGACTGGGTATTGTCCTGAATTATCTTGTGTTGTTCCTGCGTGGTCTTCAGTGGTGTATAAATCTCTTATTAACCAAGCTTGCTTGGGACCGTACTAGGAGAATATTGGCCCTTGGACTTTTTTGTACAGACCGAGCGCAGCGAAGTCCATACTGTCAAGACCTCAGGCTGATATTCTCCCAGGACAGCCCTTGCGCTTGGTTAATAAGATAAATTACATGTATATGTACAGCCCACTAAATTGGAAAGTTTTCTTTCCTGCCCACCTGATTTACCCCAGAGATAACAAATATCTTACTAACCTTGTTTTCTGTACTCTGCGTTACAGATACTAGTTTTTTCCCTTTGAGTTATTGTGCTTGTGCTTTGCGCTTGGGCCTTAACTGAACAAGCAAAAACCGTCAGTCTGTAACTTACAGTACGGACCGAGAAAACAAGGTTAGGTGGATCATGTCTTAAGAAAGTAGGTTTACAAGTTTAAGGCCATGTGTAAAGATTAAACACACAAGTATATAAATTATAGAATGCAGTTAATTATTCATTAATAATGAATAGGTGGCCACTTTTAGAAGAAATTCAAGGAAAATTCATTTACTCTCTTATACTTTTATGGGAAAGCATGCCTTCTGGATGGCCAGTTTCAAATGTCTGTCTAAAAGCATGGGTGGAAATAAGTTGAGATCTTGTACATAGTTGCAGGTAAACAAAATCCAACTTGGCAGCTTATAGGTTATTTTCTCCTGGGTGCCTAACATTTAACATGGAAACAAAGACATAATACTTTTTCCAAGATATAAATTGTCTTACAAGTAATATAAATGATATGGGTTCTATTTTCTTTGAAAGGAAGTGAAGAAACTTTGGAAAAATGGATCCTGATAAACCATGCTTAATTTACATGTACTAACCAGGGCCCAGTTGTTTGAAAGCCAATTACTGCTAATCCAAGTTTAAAAATTGACCGACAAGTTCATTTCTCTATCCCCAAACATTGTTCAATGCTGATGTTTTGCAAAATTTTAGATTAGAGGAAATCATTCCTGAAAAACAAAAAGCAGGAAAAGAACTTTCACCCAAAAAGTTCAAAATCGCAACCATAGTTTTGTCTCATCCTGGATTAAATTAACTGGCTTTCAAACAACTGGGCCCTGATGAAAAAAATTTCAGTCTTTGAAGACTTCTGTACACACTCATTGACTCAAATTTCAATTTCAAGAGTCTGATTGTCTCTTGCTTGTATTTGAAACACAGTCTCACAAAGTCTCACAATACAGTTTGCCACCTTTTACCAAGATACCATCTCCATAACATTTCCTTTTGTAACATCACTGGATTTGCAGATTACAGCTGTAGTTACCTTCAATCAGACTGAAGGTGATCATAAGAATGTGAACGTTAAAATGTTGAGGTATTGAAATGTTGTCATTTTTCTTTAGTCTCAACGTACTCCATCAACTGTACCCTGCCCGCAGTACAAGGTCCGTGTAGGGCAGATATAGCACGGTTCTTCTACAACACAACATCAAGCCAGTGTGAGAAATTCTGTTATGGGGGCTGTGGTGGAAATGCCAACAACTTCTACACCTTGAATGGCTGTTTCAAAGAGTGTAACAGTACATGTAGGTGCCTTTACTGTACATGTATTGACTGTGTAATGTAAATTGCATGGTAAAGTTCCCTATTTTTGCAATTAATTTACTGAAGATCAGATAGTGTACCCCATGGCCAACTACAACTTTTTGAATAATGAATGTATCATTATACTATCAAGTACTAGTAATTATGCCTGCCATGAAGTGGTGTATCAATTTTGACCATTACATGTGCTGGAACTGGCTTGAATACTTTTCTCCTCTCCTCTCCTCTCCTCTCCTCTTGTCTTTGTTTCATTTCCCTTCCCTTCCATTCTCCAACGATGACAACAGTTCTCACCCAACATATCACCAGATATTCCCCCTTTTTAGCTGGGGAATATTCTGTCACGTGATACATTTAGACCAATTACAGTGTACGTGTGAGCGGAAATCTTTGATGGATTATAATTAAGACTTTAGTGAATTTGTTTCCCGAGAATCTCAATGTCCCTCGAGGGAAACAAAATTCACTGTTCCCCAAGGGACCAGTCATTAAGTGATGTTGTTATATAGCAAAACAAATGGATCAAACCGGTGGAAAACAAAAACAAAAGCAAATTTTGAAAAACGCGGATTTGAAAAATGCGCTAAGATTCCAGCGACATCAGGCCACCTTCAACTGCACGCTCTGATCACGTGACATCATAGTTTTTCGCAATGTTGCCCGCTCTTGGCATTTGGCGGTAAACAGTTTCATTGTTAGATGTCAGGTGACAATGAACTAGCCAATGAATGGGTTTGCTGTAGCGGGAAAAACACCAGCTATAAAACGACCCCAGTTGGCCTGATGTTGTCCGCGTTTTTCAAAATTTGCTTTTGTTTTTGTTTTCCACCGGTTTGATCCATTTGTTTCGCTATATAACAAACCACTTAATGAGTGGTCCCTTGGGGAACAATGAATTATGTTTCCCCAGGATCTCAATGTATATTGAGATTCGAGGGAAATAACCTGATGACAACCACAGAACAACTGCACTCTGATCACCTAACCTCGTTACCGATGTCTCTCTCCTTCCCGTCATGGGAACGTCATCATCTTTCGCTTTTTTTGCAGTGCGTAGGTCATAATCAGGCTCCCTGCAGCTCTTACCGAAAGCTTCACCCAGATTCTGTTGTATGCAGCCATTGGAAATGTTGTTTGTTTTCATTCTATAGTATTTCGATGTCTATAACAATCCTGCCACAAACGGACGCAAAATCGTGTGCGCTATGAGAAAAGACGTTCTTTTTACAAACACTCTAGAATTTGCAGGCCTTTTCCGTTTATGTGATGTTTACAGTTGGCAGTATTAGTATCTCGATCGTAAAAAATTAGCAATGGACCCACGAGTCCCCCAGATTGCCTCATCAATGTAATCTACATAAACTGCCTCACTTCTAATAGCCTTAGGCCCGGTTCAAACGTCGAACTTCACATCAAGTATAAGATCGGAACCTTCTGTTAGTGCTTTTAAGAACAAAATTAGAAAACTTGACTTAACATACTTGACCTGATTACAACTTTTTAACTATATACACGTACATACATTCAAATTTCTTAGCATTGAACTGTAAACTAGATTTATTGTATTTTTGTTTTCTTTCTTTTTGTCTCCCCGATTAGTAGGGCACATGTGCCCGGCTATAAGATTTGAGACTTAAATAAAGTTATTATTATTATTATTATTATTATTATTATTATTATTATTATTACCGAATCTAATGCAAATGAGGCAAAAGAATAGATTTTTCTCATTTGCATTAGATTCGGCATATGTGAAGTTCGACGTTTGAACCGGGCCCAAAACAATTACAGCTGAACAGCCAACAGGTTAACTTCTCGGCTTTTTTTTTTTCGGAGGGTACGTCTTAGCATGGGAATTTGGTTTCCCCCTACTGCCGTCCTGTTAACCATTTTTGCTCGATTGTATATGGTAGTACTAGTCCATTTGTATCAGTTATGTATGGTTACAAACTGTGATTAAAGATTAAAGATTGTTTAACTCGTCAGGAGCAACTCCTCGATAAAAGTCGGTAAAATCGACATGACTGAGATGATAACGTTTTATGAGCAAAAGCAATCGCTTTATACGTGCGTTTACATTTTGGTACATTTCTTTGTCGTCCTCTGCAAAAGTAAAAGGCAACGTAAAATCACCAAATTTTATTGTATCTCGAAAACGTGAGCGGATGATGGTAACTTTTATTTCTCTTTCCTTGACTTTTACTTTTACAAATTCCAATTCGATCCGGATACAGTGGACGATATGAGCCACTATCACGGTGGATGTCCACTGTTTAAACCTGATTATTTTACGCCGTTCATAGTAATTTTGTTCCTATAGAGTTCGCCAACCAGTTTCCAAGTTGAACAAAACAACAATGGCAAGCCTGAAAGAGTTACAAAAACGGGCAGTTGCATTTTAAGCGACGCTTTCGTTGCCGTCGCCGTCGTCGTTGCTTAAGCTCCCTTAAGCTCCCTCCTCTGCGTTTAGATATTGGCATGTGGTAACTTGCATTGGATATTTGCGACCTTTCCAGACCTGTGCACCGTTCCAGCTGAAACAGGACCTTGTGAGGCATACTTTCCTAAGTATTACTACAATGTCAAGGCGAGACGCTGTGAAAAGTTTGTATATGGAGGCTGTGGGGGCAATGCCAACAGATTTGAAACTGAAAGTGACTGCTTGGCTACGTGTTCAGGTGAGGAATTATGGAAAGATTTCTTCACAGCCCCATACATTCATTATACATTCATCGCTGTCATACTAACCCTGTTCCAAAAACGATTAGAGTTTGAGTCACAAAGTAGAACTAGATTCAACTTTCCCGATCACCCGGATCGTGTCCGGCAGACCGCCTCAGACGCCGGGGGCAAACGTGTCCATATGTTTGCGACGTGGCGCCGATAGTGTCGCAGACCGGTGGCAGACCGTTAAGATCATATCGAAACCAGGCTATTCGCTATGTCTCACTAGATAGTTTAAAATTTTTGTTGCCTTTTTAAATTGCAGGCAATGCAAACTTTGGTTCCTTTCTCATTGGCATGGTAATTCTCACTTACCAGTTACACTGAGGAGTCAAAAGTTCAACAACAGTAACAACAACCAACCAACCATTTATTTTGCTTTGTACATAAAATATTATACAGCAAAAAATAAATTTGACTCAAATAAGCAAAAAAAGTACTCAGAATAGTAATAACTAAACGAGCTGAGTAGTTACAAAAATTATTATACCTTAGATCGGCCGTGGAAAAAATAAAGAAAAAAAAAAGAGAGATAGATACATGTACATGTATAAATATAAAAATGAAGTATGAAGAAAAAGAAATCAGTAGAAACAGTAGCGGTTGTTGACAAAGCATTGTTTAATTAAGAGCGATAATAACTTGAAGAAAAATACTAAAGAAAAAAATACTAAGCTAGCATTAGGCATAAGAACTTAAGAATTGCTTAGTCAAGTTTTGTTTAAATAAACGCAAAGATAAACTTTTTATCTCTTCATCCAAGTTGCTTTTTCGCCGTTGTTTATTAAATTGTTAAAATTATCGTGACGTCAAGAAGGTGGTGTCAGCATAAAAAATTCAGTTAACTAACTGCCTGAGGAACAGCGAACGATATCTAAGAGATCCTTCACGCAACCTTACGACAAATGATCAACCACTGGATGACAAGAAAATATAGATCGCGACTTTATCTTTATGACATAGTTTATAGTAATTTTATTGGACAATTTTGTCCAAGAGGAAAAGGCGCGGTGAGGTTAACCCCAAAGGTCAGACCACAACACTGAGAAGTACGTCCCCAACTCTTTGCAATGAGCGTACGGCTCCTTTAACATCCCACAAAATTTAAGTGCTGAGTGCTGGTGCGGCCGGGGTTTGACCCTGCGATCTCCTCTACAAGCTGAGTCAACCGGTCGGCGGAGATTTATATTTTCTGAAAGTTACTAGAGTTGCTATAAAACCGAGTCTACTTCACATCTAGTAAAATACATTTGTTCCACCGGTCTACTGTGCCCAGGCTTTCGCTGTTAGCTTATCCAATTTTGGCGGGAATTCATCATGTCACCGTGTTCAATAGCCTCCGCCTTGGATGTCAGTCTATGCCTTCACAAGCACTTCACGCGCGCACTGAAGAGGAAGGAGAGCTTTGATGGAACCAATGCTGGATACGATAGCGAAAAATTCCATATTTTGTTGACGTAATGGCGCTTAGATTTGGATGGTTCTCTCAATTACTTCCCCGTTGTTTGAACATCAACCACTCAGAGACCGTTTCCACGTGGATATGCCGGTCGTCGGTATTCTTACTGGTTGCTTGTTTGAATCCTTTGACGTGAAGTTTTGTATAGATCTATTCACGGTTTCTGACGCCATCTTGGTTGAAGGGCAAACACGGCTCAAATTACAGTAAATGTATGCGATTTCGGCCGACTTTGAACCTCTGTAACTCCGCCACGAAGGCAGAATTTTGTCAAGCAAAGTGTCTTGTAAAAGATAAAGTAATAAAGAACAGATTCCGGCTACAATCACCGTAACACGTTTTTAAGATTTCATACAAACCGCGAAATTAGAATCCACGTTAGAACATTTATAATTCCAATTTACGGACGTCATACCTCCAACTCATTGCCAATGTCTTTCATCTCCCCACCCCAGAGGGAGCGAAGGCCGTACTTTCTTTAATGGCCTAATTTTCTGTTGGATATATGATATTAATACTTACAGCAACGGTTCAAAGTCGGCCAAAATCCCATGCAGTTTTTGTTTGTTTGTTTTTTTGTTGTGTGGAAAGTTAGAAGGAATTTGACAACAAATAAAGACGGTGAAAACCCAACCGAAGAGACCCTGACCCTGACCCCCCAGAGACCCTGACGGTGTGACCCACCCCTCTCCTCCTCGCTCCTCTCTAGCTAAAACCATCTCGCAACCCCTTCCCCCTCCCCCTCCCACCGGGTACCCCGTCCCCCCTAACAAATGAAACTCAAAATGAAGGTAATTCATGCAAAAAGAATTATAATTCTTCTATTATATCGCAACTACAGAAAATGAAAAGCAAGCTTGTTAATACTCGCGGGCCGGGACGTTAAGCGTCTTCTCATTAAAATGTATTTTATTCATTCTTCTTTTGTACTTAATTAGGCTTCAAACAGACGGATACTGTCTTGCGTACGGCGCTACAGTTGAACAGTTACATTGAAAATGTTTCCTTGTGTTAAGTTTGGCAACTGGCACACGCCGGAACACCTTGCTGAGGTCGATAAAATTCTTCCCATGTGAAATACACCCGAACAGGACAAGGCCGGGGATATTGATTATTAGATCGTTTCTAAACGAGCTACGAATGAGTGCGATGACAAAAAAAATTGATAAATAAGAAAGAATGCGTGCGAATTTCTCTTTGTACTAGACAACAAAGTTGTGAGCGAAACTTGTCAGCGAAATACATCTGGCCTAAATTTTTAAAGTTACTCTTGTGCGAATGTCTTGTCACCTGGGGTCGAAAGACAGCGGAAACGTCCGTTCTTTCGTATTTCCATCTTTTCTTGACTACTCCGTACAAGGGCGAAAAATTAGTCACCAAAATTGATATTCGAGTGAAAAGAAAACCACTGGGGAACGTGTTGACAGAAACACGGAATTATCATATCACTGTAATTTTAAAAACCACATTTGCGGATCTCGAACCTACAAAGTATGAAAATCTTACGGATAAATCTTTTTATAAAACGCGTTGAGATCTTATAGCACAAATTTTGTAGAGACGCTTAAATAGCATTTTTCAAATTTTCTCTATGCATATAATTTATTGAATAGTGAATATTGTCATTGTTATCATTGAATCCCTAAACACGCTCGGCAACAAACTAAATTACTTTCAATATGAACCTGAACAAAGTAAAAGCGATGATTTACATTTAGCTCAACCAAACTCAGCTTGCTACTGAGTTGGCGCTTTTAGTCTGTTAATTAAGACGATAGCCAGTTGCTTCTTGAACCTGTCACCGCCTTGCTAGTGAAGCCCGGCCTCGCCGATTTCGGTTGGTTAAACAGCTGTTAATAGTAGGGTCTAAACAAGGGGTAGGACATAATTTTGTTGACTTTACTTTTATCAGTTCTGTCCTTTTTAATGTAAGGTTTACATCTGGTAGCTACAGTACCATGAAGTGAGAAATGCTGGCCCGGTGAACGCGATGGCGCAAAAGTTGGGATCGCATCTGACTCATCCGGCAGAGGTCGGGAGCCGGCTGATTCAGTTGATGGTGTTAGACGAAGGATAACACGACGTGCACAATGTTCAGTGTAACGCAAACGCAGCCAGAACATTCTAAAAATGAACGTATTTGTCTCAATAGGTGTACTCAATCGATTAGTTGGTCGTTTTGCAAATCATGACCGCTTCAATAAAAGCCGGCACGCTTTTTTTTTTTTTATCGGCGGGTCTCCAAAAAAAGGGACTCACATTGGAATAGAGCTACCCGTCGAACCAAAAGCATGATAAACTTTTAACCACTTGTGATCACCTAGTGTGAACCCAGCTTTCATAAGGCAAACTGTAGACTGATAAATCCGAGTGAAAGGTAGCAGGGACACGTAATTTAGATCCCCGAAACGGTATACGGGCCATTCCACTTCGATCCCAGTTCTTCGCTCGTTTCAAAATCGCACGAGGCTATTTACCGGAAAGGAAACAATCCAGTGAGTTAATTCTAACTCCGGAAAATTAAAGATACTCCCTTCATAAATGAATGGAATTATTTTTCTTTTAACCAGGCAACGGCGAACGAAAAGCACAATTTAGATTTGTTGAAAATTCATCAGACACGTCATTCTGTTTAGTTCTAATTATGAAATATTTTTCACACATCAGAGAAAACGTCACAAAATAGCGAAACACGCTCCTTTTTCCTGGCTTTGAAGTGAGCTGCTATAAACATTGTCTTCCTCTTATTGGCTTTGAAAATCAAACAGGATGCTTTGACAATCAACAATCATCTATTATTGATTCTTCCGAGGCTTGTTGTCAGTCTAGAGGGGTCCTAGTAGAGCATAAAGACCCAGAGTGGAATTGGTTGGTTTCATATCAGTTCATCGATCATTCCAGGACACTTCGGCAAGAAAACGGTACGCATTTTTACCTTATTATACTAGTATATTTTCTCTAAAAAAGCCGCTCCTCCCAATGTGAAATAACCACCATGTATAGAAGGTGAAAAACATGGTTGGCATTTTATTGATTGAGCTGTTTTGAAAGCTTCGTAAACACTGTACTCGCTGCGTACAGAATTTTAGACCTCATTACCTGTATTAAATTAAATGTGAATTCTATGAAAAAAAAAAAAAAGCTTTTTTTGGCCTTGTTATTTTAGAATTTCCTTTTTCTGGATTCCATTTTGTTGGACTGATTTCTTGGTCATTTAGGGATGTCATGCGATTTTGTCAGTAGTGATCATTTGTCAGCGCATACCGCATCGTCTCCCGCCGCTTTTCGTTTACGTTAACCATACTAATAATCATAGAATAACTGAACTCATTTCTGCGACGATCTTTCCAAGCTTCAGGGGTAATTTCTTTCCCAATACAGATATTGAACGAGAACAAAATGAAAAAGTTTTTATTTGTAAGGAAGTCTGTTGTTGATATCATATAATTAAACCAAAGGCAAATACTTACGCTTTCGGCGGGCGCGTACTGATTTACAGATATATAAATGTTTCTTGACTTGATGTTACCACTTGGACAGTTAAGTCCAAACTGAAGGAAAAATCTACTCCCCCAGAAAGAAAAAAACGTCCGTGTTGTCAGCTGTGTTGTGAACAACTTTTTTTAGATCAGGGACATTCTCAAGGATCTTGCAACATCCCGCCAACAGTTAATATCGAATAAAGACCGTAGAAGTGAGCCAAGAAAAACCAGGTCAACCGAATTTCGGGGAAACAACTTTTGGCTGGGTGACTCATATTGCAGCTTCCCTGGTAAACAATGGAGTCACGGAACTACGTGTCGTTTTACAACCTAGATGATTTTGTCGCGAAAAAATCAACTCATTAAATTGTGGCCCGTTCGCTTCACTTGCGCGGGTAGCTACACATGCGATTTTCACCGCGCGCTGGCGACACGACAATTTAAAAAGAAATTGCATCACCATCGAAAGCAAAAAATCGCACGTTTGCCCGCGGCGTTGTTGAGGGAGAAACGGAATGTTTTAAATGGCCTTTCCATACGTATTTCCCGTATTGTTGATATGAGTCGTTGCACTTCGTGTATATTCTCTACATAAATGCATACTGATGTACTATCCTGTGCCCCGCGACCTTAAACTGTTGCAAGAACAATGGAAGCCCCAACAAATAAACTGCTAGTGTTATTTGGTGCTAGTTAGTCTCGCCTGCTGCAACGCAATGTCGAGTGTATGTTTACGGGCCTGCCACTGCAGGCTTTGCTTTTGGACACTATAACTGGGGAAATGTCTGTTGTCGGCAGACATCAAGAAAGCAATTCTTCCAAATGGAGAGACATAGATGAGGACCGAGATCCATTCCGCTTCCTGTAAATTTCAGTGAAGGGGAACAGTATCATCAGGCGCAGAAGCTACGCCTTTTATGCAAGGAGCCACCCTGAGATATACTTTCGCTCGACCACCAGACGATTTTACCGAGACAGTACACGACCGTAAACGTGTGTGGATAACCTAATGAAGACAGAGGAACTCTGACAAATTGGAGACGTTTATGACAGTAGGTAATGATATCCTTGAAGACTAGTGATTTCCATAAAGCACGTGGGATTCAAGAACCAAGACTTTCATGCACCAGCCTGAGCTTAGTTAAGCTGGAAATCAAGACTCTTGTATTCAGTAAGGGTATGCCTTAGGCAGAAAAACCCATACTGAGCCATCTAGGTACCGTGTACAATCCCGGCACTGAGCACTCCTGCGTTCACCATGGTGGAGAAAAACAAATACAGCGAATTGTTCAAGTTTTTCAAGTAGCGAGGGTGAAGCTCAGTGATATTGAAAGCATTAGCGAATGGATGTTTAGGTGGACACGCCAAATATGAAGCCTGGAAGTTTCAAGAAGCCATTCATCAGTTTGCGACCTAGATTGAAGTAAGTTGCAGGACAAATGGCAGCCAACACAATATCCACGAAGCTGTTCGAGCTCCTAACGGATGATACACTTCATCAGTTACAATATTGACTGACAGTACAGAAGCACTGCTCTCGATAACAAACTCCAGCCTAGCGTTCCTCGCTGGCCAACCGAGTGCAGGAAATCCTGACGATAACGTGTTCAGAGGACCCCAGTGGCTAGTGCACCAGAGCGATTGCTCTGAGCAACCGATATTGTACGTCAGAAGTGAGCGAGGACGGCTAAAAACTTATGAAGGAAGTCGTGACCTTCACGAGCAAACAAAACCCAGAGGAATAGGAGCAATTGCTGAAAAGGAAGAATTTTAGCGAAAAACCCATCTTACATTGCTTGCTTAGAGCGGTTTTCAATTGACTGTCGTAAAACCAAAACCAATATTATTACTCTGTCCAATCACAAGAGACAAAGACAGCTCAGTGAACCAATCACAATTAGCGCCAAGCGCGGGAAAATACGCGTGTGCAACTAGCGATTGGTTTTGGTTTTTGCTTCTCATTGGCTGAGAAAGTGGCGTGAGTTTTGTCAACCAATCACAGTGCGAAGTAAGCAAAACCAAAGCAAACGCAAATTACTTTTGACACTCAATTGAAATCCACTTTAGACTTACAAAGAGATGCAATTTGGCACTTGAAAACACAATAAGCACCGATTGAAATGAAGTATGTACACGTATCCCCTGGTTACGATCCAAGGTAAAAAACGAAAACAACTCTCACAACACATACAAGGAATTAAGCACCAACCTCAACAGAGCCACAGCGACAACTGAAATGCCAAGCTTTTGGATTGCAGAAGGAAGGGTGTTTGAGGCGATTGGGCTGAATTTCGTCTGTCCGCTGAGCTTCATAATGATGAAAACATAGAGAGCAGGCATACTTTGAAGTCAGTCAAGATGGAGTCAGTTGCCAAGAAAAAGTAGCCGAATGCGATTAAGAACAAATTCCACTGATCATAGGTAATAGAGAAAACATTCAACTGAACCGCTTCTGTCTGGGCGATTCCTTGCAGAAAAGTTAACAAACCTGTTTCAAATGCTATGGTTCTGCCACTGCTGTGCTGAAATGGGAAAAAACAATAGACTCCCCCTCCCTCCTGGTCAAGCGTAAAAGGACAAGAAGATACTGGAGTGAAGTGCAGACCTGATCAAATGTACAAAGGGAGAATATGATGACTTTACTCAAGAGGTACAGTGTATGAAGTGATTTAGGAGCCAAAGAAAACAGCGAATCTGAGGAAGAGTACTCCTTGAAGACATATCCAGAGTCAAGTCTTAAAAGCATTCATGAAGTGTTGGCAACACTACTTTCCCATACCGAATTGTTGTAAAGACGACAGGCGAATAATTTTTTATTTATCAAATACAACCGGGTCTAAAAAGACAATTTGTGACGTTAACTGGGTATGTCACGGCTGCCATGTTGGTGTTCCAAAACAAAGGTACGGCGGCCATATCGGTGTACCAGTCTGACTCTCTGGGAATTGAACTCTATTATTATGCAAACTTTACTTTGTTTCTTATCGAACTGACTAATATGGCCGCTGGTTACGTGAGTGAAAACGCCCTATTTGTAAACGGTTACAGGCCTCTGAGAATACTTCACAACTTAAAGATATTGGGCCACGTTTTCGAGTATTTTCTTTGATTATTGCAATTCTGAAGATATACTAGTGATATGGGGTAAATTTATGGTGTCAGAAACGCGAAAAGCAAGTAATCAATGGGATTTTATCAGCTCAAGCAGATGATTTAGGCTGTTAACATTGACACCGGCTTGAATTTTACCTAATTCTTGTAATTCTTTCCTAGAAATTAACAATGGAACATCAAAGGATGAATTTTCTCCGCATCGTGGTGTTTCTGTTTGCCACAGTTTCCTACAGCGTTCAATTGAGTAAGTCTGAAATCATTCTACTCCCATTAAACATATACAGATACTAGGAACAACATCGATGAAACTAGAAAAAAGCTTTAATTATTGCAATAATTGGCACTTTGGGAGGCTATCTTCATGTGTCCTTCAGAATAACAGCGAGCCCAATCTTTGGCTGAAGGGTTTGATCGAGTATTAGTTGCCATTCCTTCATGAGCGCATTCACTGTTACCGAGAAATTTAACTCTTTTCCATTGCCCTGTTTTGGCCGGTTTTTCACAGATTTTGAGTGTAAAGCCGCTGTTACACGTTGAAACTTTTAGCTGAAACTTGTGTGCAACGGCGATCGAGACCAGTTTCACAAAGTGGTGTTACACGGTGAAACTCTCGTTTTTGTCACCACTGCGATCGTTGCGACCGTTGCAAAAGTAGAAAGCGGTTCTACTTTTCGTGAAACTTGTCTCGCAACGGAAGTTCAAAAAGTTTCACTGAAACCGACCATGCTACACAGTGCAACGCCTGCTGAAACATGTTTCGCAACGCCGTTGCACACAAGTTTCAGCTAAAAGTTTCAACGTGTAACAGCGGCTTAAGAAATCAACACGATCTCATCACTCCTTATTTGGTGTTACCACGGAGGGTTTTGCTGATCTAAGTCACCGAGGGCTCTGTTTTTCTTGTCACGCTTGTCACGCCAGCTGTTGCTTGTTTGTCGAGCGAGCACTTGCGAGAGAACTTGGTAGGTATTCGGCGATTTATAAGTGTTTTTTCGAGCCATCTGCCACTTCAGAATCCCCCAGCCTGGCATCCTTAAGCTGAGTTTGGGGCAGAGGCAAACCTCTGAAAGAAAACAGAGTGGAAAACGATTTCACTACGAGTGGACCGCCAAAATTATCTCAGCTATCCATGGCGGTTGACGAGAGAGGTTGTCTTTCTGGCCTTTCTGTGGATGGCTTCCAGGACATAGCATGGCTATTTTGGTTTGTTTTGACTTGAAAATAATGCAACCAGCTGAACATTTGGCCTGTAGGACTGGGTGGCTCCACAAAAATTGAGGAAAAATATATGAAATAGAACTTGGCGGACTTCCATGTCGCCGTTATCAAGGAATTACCCAGAATTCAATTCGGTTGTGAAGTCGAAAATTTCAGATGAGTAGAAATAGCTGTTCTTTCAGTTAAGAGATTTTGCTCTGCTTGCCAAAGGAGTGGACAAGAAAGCGTGGAAGAGACCAAAGTAGTGGAGCTGAACTTAAGTGCAAATGTTGACTTTCGGCGCTCGGAAGAAAAATGCGTATTTTTGGTGTTGTTCGAGGGTGTTTTTAAAGCAAACATTTTTGGTTTTGTAGCAAAACAAATGGTCATTTTTAATGGAAATGTTCCGTTGGATTGAGTTTAATGGCTGTTAAAGTTAGACAACTTAACATTTGGCAGTAACAACGGTTCATTTCTATTTTCAAATTCTAACAGCAGCAACGGTGTATCTGTCAAGAATGGTTCCCGCTGAGGACTCGGATTTTAAGGTCCGTCCGGAAAAGAGTTAAATTATCTTCGCCTAAAAGTTGCCGTGAAACACAGACTTCATTTAAACAGAAAATCAAAATTTCCAGGGAAACTCTGTCTGTCCAGAAGCAGAAGTCTGATTTTGTATGACACTTCAAACCCCTAAGAGTGATCAACATCAAATTTCCCCAAGTAATATCAAAATAGAGTGGTCACGAGAATTAAGGACAGGATCACACAAGATGAATTTGCTTGATATTTTCACAACTTCTCCCCACCACTTCTATAGGAAATGTGTAGAGGCAACGAGGGAGAATTTAAATTTTAGGGTTAAACGGGATAAGAAAAAACATGCACTTTGCTGTTTCGAGTTTCTTTGGTTCGAATATTTCCTTCGTGATGCCAGATGGATCAAAATGGGTGAAGTTTCATACATGCCGTTATGGCAGCTACTTTCGAAATTGGACGCTGGCTGGACGCATCTAAAAAATCACATTAGGGATTCACCGAAGGACCACAGCGGGTACGTCCCACCTAGAAAACAATTTGAAAGGTTATTCTAATATTTCCACTCTGACAGATTAAAAACCATATAGCGAAAGCGCTTGTAAATCAGAGGTTAGATTGTTTTTAACTGACTGTCTTAAAACCAAAACCAAATTAAACACGATCGTTCTCTCTTTGTAATCTTGTTGACTTCCCCTTAAGTTGCACGGTGAGTTCCGCGGGAACCCGAAAGTCTCTATCAAAGTTAAACTCTCGTAGTAATTCCTCTGTTAATCGAAACTATAACAAAAGTCTCGCATCTGATTGGGTATCACCAGCTATGATGTTCGCCCCGAAACGACGGTGTTATTGGACAGTACGCGTCATGCTTAAGTAATTAGATAGTACACACTATCGCGCGCACCTTGCTGGAGAGCAGTTGCACTTTCATATTTTCATTACTACGCATCTCAGGGTGAAAACTATTTTTTTCCTAAAACGCTTTTCTCATATCATTCGTATGATTACAGACCGAATTAGACTCCACTCAGTTCAATTACCATTACTAATTCACATGATTTCAATTGTCGAAAACACTTTGCAATCTCTTCCTGATAACGGACTCATAGTTGGATTTTACTGGGAACTACTGGATCAAACCCAGCAGCTGATCAGCAACTGTGCACGTGGCACTAGACGCACGGATGACGTCATGAGCCGAAGAAAGTATAAACAAAAAGGTCTCATTTGACAGTACGTCATTACTCTGACAACGCACGGAGGACGTCATCTTTTAGACTTTTAGACGTCAACCGAGCGCTATTAGAGTGCACACGCATTGGCAATCGTGGTAATGTACAGCATTTTTCACAGCATTTTTCACATTTTTCAGGTTGTAAAACGATTGGGTGTTACAAGGACACCGGGAATCGGGCAATCCATATCCTGGAAGGCTCAGATCCTATTCTCGATGGCTCGTATACCACACGAAAGAACCCCATTGCAAAGTGCACTTTGCTTGCCTTTTTTAATTTTGCAAATAAGTGTTCTTTTCAGAGCTCAGTTGTAAATTGAGTTATCACAGTTGATTCCTCAAATTCAAACATTAACATATATCTCGGGAATAACTGCGTACCAATATGTTCTCTTGTGTTTAATTTGAAGAATACAACTGCGATAACTCAATTTACAACTGAGCCCTGAAAACAACATTCTTTGCAAAGCGCTTTTGATCTTTCATTGTGAAAAGCCCAATAGAAATATTTATTATTATTATTATTATTATTATTATTATTATTATTATTATTATTATTATTATTATCTTTAAATAATAACTAATAAGAATTTGTTTTTCACAACCTTTGCCTTACATTACAATTACATGAACTAAACTGACAATGAATACATCATGGTCGCCCTAAGTTACATTAAAAAAGGTGACACTTTAACAGTTAACATGATGCTAAAACTATCAAATTCATTTACAAATTCTTAAAAGTAAAAATAACTTAACCTTACGAAAAGAAATAATAAAAGTTCAAAATTCTATAAAATTACGAATTCCATGATGCAGAGACTATTAAAATCAAACAATCGAATTATACTAACTAGATGTAGCTCTCGCTAAGTGCCAACGAGCAACCAACCATTCATAACAATTTCTAATTGCTAACTTTAAAACACAGTCATGTTGTTTGCACTTCTCTTTCTGTAGTCAAGTATTAAAAAAAAAATAGACAGTCAATGACTGCATGTGGCTACTGCTTTAGAATCTCCCCATACACGTGCGAAACGTAGGTCAGTTGTTGAGGAAGCAAATCACCAGCCTTTACTCTTTACATGTTCTGAGAGTCACGCAAGTCACACTTTCCTGATCAGAGATGTTATTAGAATTTTCGCTCAGTTAGTGTCTGATCTTGCTTGCAATTTTTATTTCAAGGGCAAAGAGGCCGAAGGGAATACAGAACGACGGCATTTCGGATGGAAAAACGTTTCCGAAAAGCAAGCCAGAAGGACAACAGTTTCAGACTTAACTTAAGGGGCGTTTACACGACAGAGCAAAATTGGCACGGGCCCGACAAAAACTGGAACGGTTCCAACAGCTTTTACCAAGGTAAAAACTGTTGGAACCGTTCCAGTTTTTGTCGGGCCCGTGCCAATTTTGCTCTGTCGTGTAAATGGCCCTTTAGTTTCTTTAAGATACTTAAACATCATTCAGGTCGAACGGCTAGGAATATGTGTCGCCGGCTTATAAAGTCTGACTTGCGTGTCACATTCTCAAAGAAGTGAACTTGCGAAACGGCTTGTTGAGACGTTTGAAACTCCTTTCCTGGAAATATTTTCAACCTAAAATTAAAAAAAAAAACTGAGCAAGACTCGCATTCTAAAACGATGGTCAACGATAATGGTGCAAGAACTTGTTAAATAGGTGAATGTTAAGCGTGTAGATTTCTGCACAGTAAGTGTAGCCTGCGTAGCAAGCGTTTCCGTGGGGTTTCCGCGCAAATTTCGATGTTTTGGCCGCGCGAAAATTGGGGCGGGAGCAAAAAAAGAAAGAGGGGGGAGGGGGAGAGGAGAAAAGGAAACGCTTGCAGACAAACCCCTGGAATTTGAAAACCCCGTTCGCCAGCGAACGGGGCTCGTGATTGGCTCGGCTCTGGTCCCAGGTCCTTATCATTGACATGTGCCCATCAAAGATCTGATTTTGCCAGAATGAAAGGGAAGACGAGTTTCAAGCACGTTTGGACAAAGCGTTAAATTTTCTTTCCGAACGGGGATTTAGTCGCGAGTTGCGACAAGATCAAAGGTGTTCCGTGAGACAGCTCTTCTCAAGAGGAGATCTACTCGCTGTACTCCCCACAGGATTTGGGAAAAGTCTGATTTTTCAAGTTTTCGCACTTATGAAAGAAGACTGTGTTATCCTCGTAATTTGTCCACTGAAAAGTATTGTATCAGGTGAAATGGGGTTGGAAGGCCTACACGACTCCTGTTCTCGCGTTTGCCGCTTCTACCTCGGTTATATTGACCGATTTAGCTTCTTGCTTGTTTTAAATGGGGCAACACGGTGGTTTAGAGGATAGCATGATGGTGATGGTGATTGAAACAGCCATGTGCTTAAATGTCGCATGTAATGTATTTTGTTACCAAAGGTCATTTCTAGGTTTAAATTCTGCATTTATCGCCTGTTTGATTTGACCCTGGTTGTTTCTGTTTAGCGACTGTGGTCCTTTATATGCCATCTGAAGCATTTTGTCTAGCTTTGGTTTGGCTCGTTTCAGTGCGTTCAGTGACAGAACAGCCTCTCTCTTGTTATCAAGGATAGGAATTTTGAGCCGCGTAATATGATCATCTTTATCTTGCAGTGTTTTTGGTTTTGTAGCAAGACGTTGTGTTTCTTTTGCGACTATTCGTCTCTTTATCCTTTCTTTAGTGTTGTAGCTTCGTAGAGAGCTATGCAACACGTGAAGTTGAGCGCTCAAATCCGCTCTAATTACGGCTGTGTCTTTGTCATCGTTTCACTCCGCTCTGTAACTGCGGTTATAATATTTTCCTCGTTTTGTTTATGCCAGTGGTTTTGGCTGTGTTTGGGTACGCCATTAAATGACAGACAAGACCATGGTTTCGATCTTCCCTTGTGGATCTCATCAGTTGCCGGGAATAGCTTGAGGTATAGAGTGATCCAAGATTTCGAATCTTGCGAGCACAAGGATTACAAACTCGACTTACAGCGGATGTAACAACTTTCTGGCAGATTTGTGCTAAAACTTGTCCCTTCCAGTCCTTCCTTTGCGACGGATTGAATAGATTTTCTGTTGAAATATAGCTTGTTTGGCTTAAATTACCAAATTTAACTTTGAAATTGTAACTACAAAGCCTGCATTGGTCGCTCGGACTCATTGAGATTCCTCCACCGTACGCGTGTTGATTCCGAATTATCTAGGATCTTGTCAAGTTTGTTTTGGTTCAGCAAGTGTCCGCGAAAGGTCACTTCCGTTACGGAAGGCGAAACATTTTATTGGTCAATTTATGACAGCCGATGACAGCTTCAAACCTCTGTGAGCGCGCTTAGGCGTGACAGAACAAGTGGGCGGTTTTCAAATTCCAGGGGTTTGTCTGCAAGCGTTTCCTTTTCTCCTCTCCCCCTCCCCCCTCTTTCTTTTTTTGCTCTCGCCCCAAAACATCGAAATTTGCGCGGAAACCCCACGGAAACGCTTGCTACGCAGGCTACAGTAAGTGCAAAGCGCAAATTTGCATAGTAACATGATCTCTGCAAGTGCAAGAGATGTTTATCACGGAGACCAAAATAGGTTTTGAGGATCTTTTCAAAGGTAAATCACTTTGAATCGAAGTGACGCCTAGATGCAGAGGTTTTTCAGTTACACAATATTTTCCTGTCTATTTTGTGAAGACTGTGCGACGAATTGTCCGATTGTTTTGTGAACCGTGCGATGAATGCGATTCGGGGTAATCATCGGCGCCTTTGGTCCTTGAATACAGTAAATCCGATATAGATCTCCTATGAGCCTTCTTGCATGACAGGCTGTGAAGTTGAAACATCGCCTTCTTTAGCCATTGAACATAGTAAATCCTAAATATATGAACTACGGACACGTCGCTTCCGGAGCCCATTCGTGCTAAGTCCGGGAGCAATCGGTTCAAGTTGATCTCCACTCCGCTCCTCTCTCCTCCGCAGAGGTCTCTTTTTGTGTCGTTGGGAGGCTGGGGAGAGGGAAAATGAAAGCGCGCGTGGGTCGATGGGAAGGGGAAAGAAAGAAGAGGAGACCTCTGCCATATAATGTGCGGTTCTCTGCCAGAAATTGCGGTTCTCTGGCAGTGGCGGAACCAGAGGAGGATTTAGAGAATTTTGACTGTTCATTTAAAGATCTTAGTATAGAAGGTTAGTAGACGCAATTTGGGGCTGATCCATAAGCTGTTTGAAGTTTTTTGTTAACTGTTCGTGGTTTACGTTTTCATGAGTGTCTGCAGAAATAAAAATACTTGTTTACAACTTTCATTGTCTTTAGTCAGTGCTTAGGTTTCGTGTCCCTGTTAAGACAGTAAAAAGGGTTACTGAACCGTTTGCAGTCGAAGTCTGCCGAACCATTGAACTTGCCGTAAAAATCCTCAAAAAGTGCACGCCTTGCATCTCACAAGATCAACACTCATCGAGGTGTTTCGATCTATGTTCCGAAAATGTTGATTTATTTGGTCTCTCTCGGCGAAAAACTTTACCAGGCCGTGATTTTGCAAAAATTACAGCAAACCTCACACATTTTGCCCCACAAGGAAGTGAGAACACTTGTTTTCTTGTCGTACTGTATGTTCGGCCTTGTTCGGCCGTTTTGTTTACACATGCATTCAACTGAAATGATACCTAGGTCCAGTCTTTCTCGGAAATCAGGCGCCATCTTGGAAACATTATATGGCAGAGGCTCCCGCCTTTTACTTCTTCCCATCGTCGCCCGCGCGCTTATTAATTTATTATTATCAGCAGGAGCCTCTGCGGAGGAGAGAGACTCCGCTCGATGAATGCCAAAGCCGGCGAGAATCGACCATCAGAACCATGCGCCCTTGACGTCACAAGCTCTACGCGCTACGATTGGTCCGTTGCAATACAATCGACCTCTTATTTCTCTACGTCATTGGAATCTCAGGAATCTTACCTTACAACAGGAATGTTACCTTACAAACATTCCTCTCAGTCACTCGAGATTTTTACCGCAAACACAATACTTTCGCACGGCTCTATAATGCTGCCGCCTCGCCAGCCTCGCGTCTTCGCTCGGCTGGCTCGTTGGCAATGACGGCTAAACCAGTGTCCATAAAACGCCCTAAATCTAAAAGCATATAGACCGCGTATTTTAGATATCCGCACTAGCTACATTTATTTTACAGTCTAATGATTGCTCTATCTTGCTACGGAACGGCGTTCGCGAACCTCTAACGCATGCATGTACCGATCTTAAGAGTTCAAACGAAATCTGTGTCCTGAGCCAAGTGATTACAACATAATAAGGCTCGGTATCCTTCTGAGCTATAAGATGCTTTAAGAATCGCTGACACTCGTTTCCCATTCCGCCATTGGTTCCAAACACTAAAGGCGTAAACGAACCCATTTCTACATCTAACACCCGCTGCTGGTATTTGCGCTTCTTCTCTTCTTCTTGCTCCTTGAACACTTCCGATGTTGGCTTGCTCTGGTAACACTTGGAGTTGACGTGCGTAACTCTGACATCAAAAAATGCCGTAACTCCTCTTGCCCAGAACCCTCCCGCTTTGATGTCCAACCTCGCCTCAGGACTTGTAACAGCGCTCCTCAAATGAAATCGCTCGTTGTCTAGGGGTTGAAGACGTGGTTCGATTTCGACATTATTGCAGATCTTGTAGATGAATGTCGTTAACAAGTTCCGTACACCGTCATGTCTCTGCGCTACAAACCCCCCTTTTTTACAATAGAGGGCGTGACCTACGGTGAATTTATCCCCACATATGCAATGACTTGGTAAATCGACTAAGGGCAAGTCATAACGCAAGCTTAGTGAGTCTCTGAACTCATGCTTGTTCAGGGCTAAACCCTGGTCTGCGAGAAGCATTGCATTCAGCCAAGAACTTGCGCCTTTGTCCCTCGATTGATTAACCAGTCGCAGCATGCCTGGGGAGAGGCTTGAATCAATGCTATCCATTTTCTCTTTGGCGCTTGCTCTCTTAAGTGATTGTTGATGCCTCTCTAGCTCCTCCGTAGATCTTTCTCCTGGCACCATGATCCTGGCACCATGCGCGGTAGTTATTAGTCTCGAGGCAGCAAACTGCAGCGGTGCCTCGGATTTCAGATCAGGAATGCCTAGACCCCCTTGACCCGTTGCTAAGGTAACAAGTCTGCGCACCTCGTTAGGGAGAGGCTCTGATTGACCGAACAAAAGTTGGAAGTAGTAAATCCTCAATCACCTCCTGGATGGGGTCGACATAAACTTCAAACGATCCTATCGTGCGCATGAAGTAGGTGAACTTCGACTTGTAGCCTTTTGTGAAAGCAATGTACGCCGCATGAGGCTTGCTCTTCGCTATTTCAGAGAGACTTTCGATTTCCTCTTTCCATGAACAAACCTTCCTCGCACAATACTGATCTTTGTATTCTTGCGACGCGATAACTGCTCCCAAATGGCGCAGACCTTCAGTCGTTATGTTGACTTCCTCTCCAAACACCCTCTTTGCTTCCTCGGCAAGTTCCCTAGACTTCACAATAAGCCAGCTCTTTGACCCATTCACAAGGTAACCAAACTTTTGTCCTTCCTTACTCAATTGCCAGTTGTACAACTGCACAATACTCCCTCCTCCAGCTGAGTCGTCAGCAAGCCACACCTGTTTAACCTATGG
>OX419339.1:29477846-29492846 GCA_948470475.1 Galaxea fascicularis
GGTTCACTTCTATTACACACAAATAATTTAGCCGTTAATTTAGCGGTTAGTTTACGGCTAAATCTAGGTTCACTTCTATAACAGACAAATAATTTAGCCGTGAATTTACGGCGAAATACATGTTCACTTCTATTTCAAACAAATAATTTAGCCGTTAATTTACGGCGAAATCTAGGTTCACATATATAACAGACAAATAATTTAGCCGTTGATTTACAGCGAAATCTATTGTAGGTTCACTTATATAACAGACAAATAATTTAGCCGTTAATTTACAGCGAAATCTAGGTTCACATATATAACAGACCAATAATTTAGCCGTTAATTTACATTTTACGGTGAAATCTAGGTTCACATATATACCAGACAAAAATTTAGCCCGTTAATTTACGGCTAAATTTAGGTTCACATATTTCAGACAAATACTATAGCCGTTAATTTATGGCTAAATTTTTGGTTTGTAAAAAAGTGTTACTTAACATTAATGAAATTTAATTAATACTGAATGAGTTTATCGCAAAAAATTCCAAATGTTTGTAGGGAAAATTTAATGCAAATTTTTCACTTATATATATACCCGGATAAGAAAGGATCAGGGTTCTGTAAAGCGGCCAAAGCATTCGGATCCGGCCGGACAGGCGTAGCCATCGAGAAGAACGAAGAAGAGCAGCAAAAGGTTCGGCGACGTAAAAGATAACTTGAAAAATATTCTGGACCACGACGCCGAGCGCGTAACTTGGCAAAAGAGGGAAAAAATACCAGAAAACGAATCTTAAATAGGTAATTAGAACCCCCGTGGAGTAGTAGGCTAATGATCAATTCACCCGGGGCACCAAAAGCGGGAAGAGAATTCCGCACGGCTGATCTCGTGACATTTTTTGACAATGAGAATAGATATACTATGTAGCAACAACAGTAGCCGAGTGGGGGACCTTGCTCGGCTCACTTCCCTGGCCGATTATTTTTTTTGCCCCGTTCCTCAGTTATTCGCCCTATTTCCGAATAAGGCGCCTGGGGCCCGTTTCTCGAAAGTCCCGGTAACTTAACGGGCCCACAAACCATATTTTGAACTCAAAATCTCAATAAAAGCAGGGTGTGTTCAGACCTCTAATAAAGTCCATTTTGTTTCCTTAGGTGATAACTTTACTATATAATTTTCAAATCTTTTGAAACTCCCAAATGGAATGGAAAACAAAACTGCTTAACGGGCCCGGTAATTACTGGGAGCTTCGAGAAACGCCCCCCTGGTCCCGTGGTACAACAACAGATAATAAAAAGCAAGCTGTTAACTATCGCCGGCAGGGACGTCAAGCGTCCACTCCTTTAAAATATAATCTAGTGTTCTTAAAACCGTTTTTCTATGCGGCGCTACAGTTAGTTGAACAAATATGGATGTTTGCACCGAAAATGCTCTCTTGTGTTAAATTTGGCAACTGGCGGGCACACGCCGGAACACCTTACTGAGGTCGACAAAACTGTTCCGTTATAAAACAGCAGACTTGGCCTGGGGGATGTAGTGTTCTTTTGACCGTTTCTCGCCCGATACCAAAATACATTAGAGATACAAACGACTTCGTGATTGATTATATTACTGCGATAAACTACGAAATGTTCCCGTTTTTATATGTAAACGAAACATTTGACGATTTATTGCAAATTTTTAACTTGTATTAAAGGCTTCTCGGCAGTCTTATGCGAAATTCTTGACACCAGCTGGATTTGGAAGACAACGGAAGCATCCGATCTTTTATATCCATTTTTTTCTTGACTCTAGACCATTTAGTCACCAAATTTAGTATTCGATAGAACATTGGCATCTACCTTGAAACCCGGCGAAAACATCATGGACTTTGAACCACGTGTTATCACCTAGTACCCGAGATTCCAAAACAGATCGGAATTCTTAATGGCGTGCTAACGCAGCTTTCATGAAGCAAACTGTCAGTGAGCAAAGCGGGGGTGGCCAAGTGAAAGGCCCTCGCGGCTATCTTTTGGACTTCCCCTGAAGGACAACTTGGCGCTGTACGGATAGTTTCAGAAAGGAAAGAATTCATTAAGTTGCCTTGACTTCGGAAGAGACACACGGTTTAAAAATCAGTGAATGGTGCTACTTTCTATTAAGTGCAGAGCTCAATGAAAAGCGCAATTTTGAGCTATTGCCCGAAGCCATTGAAAATGTTTCAGACACGTCATACTAATTTCAATTATTCCGAAACATTATTTTTCTCACCTCAAACTGAATACGTCACGTAGCAAGAGAAACATGCTCCTTTTTCCTGCCTCTGAGGCAAGCTGTTAACGGATACACAAAATGCCCGAAACTGTATCTATAGTTCATACTTTGGCACAACATTTCCAAGGTGAGTAAGGGATTTCATGCCTTGCGAATCTGACTTTTGTTTTGACCTCTATCTATAACTCCGATTTTCAACGTTTATTCTTCCTTTCTTTTGTCAGTGTAAATCAAACAGTCTATTTTAGTTGTCATTAATTAATGATGACCTGTCTCGGAACATCATACATTAGTATTCCTAGACGTGTCGTCTATCAAAGGTAAAAATACTAGAGCGAGTCGAGTCGTCTGCTTTCAGCTTAGTTAATCGATCAATCAGGGCACTTCAACTTTGGCAAGAGAAGACAGCAGGTAACCAACTTGACTGATTCAGACAGCCCTTGGTGACTCTTTTGATTGGGTAAGTATATAACGCCACTTACGGCATTTATTGCATGATGAACTTTATGTTCATTTAGCACAGGAATTTCAACTGAGACCGAACTTGGATTGCGTTTTATAAATTGATCTGTCGAAACAAGTTCCGATTGCCCGTAATTATTCTATGGTGCGGCAGCGATCTTTGTTCTTAATACGTGTAATTTCATAGCTCTACGTCCACAGATGTAAGTAAGTTAAATAAAAAGAATATTCCATCGCCCCTGATATGTCATTTTTAGAGTTTTATTTACTTGACCTGTTGGATTTTATTTTCCAATTCTATTCTTGTTAAAAAGAAATTCTTTGATTTCTTCTCTGTGTTATAACAGAATAATTCACTAACTTGATGCGGCGATAATAGTTTACAGAGCTGAATCTCAAGATTTAATAGTGGCCAATTTGGCCTCTCGGATAAGAGAATTGATTATCCTAGTTTTCTCCAAATTAATGTACTTCTAGGGAAAATAATTACATCAGGTTTCTTTTCTTAAATGGCTACCCATGCGCTACCCAGTATGATGCTATTCTTTTGTAGATATTACTGAGGGATGCAACGCCAAAGAAAGAATTTTCTCCTCCTCGCTGTCGTCCTATGGGCCAAAGTTTACCACAGCGTCCAATGCGGTAAGCTTGGAAACATTATCTTCATTCCATAAAACAGCTGAGAAAAACATGGACAAAAGCAAAATTAAAAGTTGTTAACGACTTTTATTGCGAAAACTTTGATAACCTTTTCTGACTTGATTAAAGCGGATTCGACTCGCTGTCCTTGAACAAAGATCAAAGTAATTCTGTCAGAGCAATCATAACAGATAGCAACGCGAATCAAAAATTGCGCGCTAACAAGTCGTGATTGGTCAGCTGGGATGGTGGCGCACGTTTTCCCACCCAACCATAAGGCTCATTAAAGTAAAGCAAAGCCAAGACAAACCATAATCACTTTCCACATTCAAATGGAAACTTTTCCTTTACAACTTGTAAACGAGCCACCATTTGTTACAATGCATGCATCTTTTAGACTAGATGCTATAATCACGGCACTCGGGGAAGTAAGTTATGCAGGTTGACTGATCCGGTGGAATTGGGGTAAAAACACTAGAGCTCTCATTCATTGCTATTATTTTGTGGCCCCATCCTGTTGCATTTAGGCTATGAAACCATTGGTTGCTATAAAAAAAACAGCAATCGACCCATCCCAACCTTGGAAGGTACAGATCGCATACTGGACGGTTCGTACCGCTCTCGGCAGAACGCCATTCTGAAGTGTGCCGTGGCCGCAATGAGAAAAGGATACAGTATGTTTGCAGTTCAGAATGGTGGACAGTGTGCAGCCAGTGCTACAGCAGCACAGATCTTTGACAAGTACGGAAAGTCGACAGCTTGCAGGTCTGATGGTAAAGGTGGACCATGGGATAATCAAGTTTACGTTATCAAAGGTAAATGTCTAGTTTCAGACTCAGTTAAAAAACACGCTGATCGTAAGGGTACAATTGAGCCATTTTACTTCCATCACCGTGGGCAACTAAAATGTTGTTATGCCGGCATCTACAGCATGTCAGTGATTCTACTGAGTCTTTTTCCATTTCCAATTAAGCGAAGTTACTGGCCCTGCCCTTTTACTTGCCAGCAAAACATAAAATATCCGAAAAACATCATGCCGGACAAAATTATGAAAAGCGATAATGTAGTAAACGGTTCTCCTTTAAGGTTACCAGAATATCGCCTGTTACACAAACACCTCAAATTGAGGTGAAAACACTAGAGCTCTCATTCATTGCTATTTGTGGCTCCATCTCGTTGCATTTAGGCTATAAAACTATTGGTTGCTATAAAGACACCAGGAATCGAACCATCCAAACCTTGGAAGGTACAGATCGCATACTGGACGGTTCGTACTACTCTCGGAAGAACGCCATTGCGAAGTGTGCCGTGGCCGCAATGAGAAAAGGATACAGTATGTTTGCTGTTCAGGATGGTGGTTGGTGTGCAGCCAGTGCTACAGCAGCACAGACCTTCGACAAGTACGGAAAGTCGACAGCTTGCAGGTCAGATGGTGAAGGTGGAGGATGGGCAAACCAAGTTTACGTTATCAAAGGTAAACGTCTGGTTTCAGACTCAGTTAAAAAACACGGTGATCGTAAGGGTACAATTGAGCCATTTTACTTCCATCACCGTGGACAACTAAAATGTTGTTATGCCGGCATCTGCAGCATGTCAGTGATTCTACTGCGTTTTTTTCCATTTCCAATTAAGCGAAGTTACTGGCCCTGCCCTTTTACTTGCCAGCAAAACATAAAATGTCCGAAAAAAATCATGACAAAATTATGAAATGCGATAATGTGGTAAACGGTTCTCCTTTAAGGTTACCAGACTATTGGCTGTTACAGAGACACCTCAGATTGGGGTAAAAACACTGGAGCTCTCATTCATTGCTATTTGTGGCCCCATCTTGTTGCATTTAGGCTATGAAACTATTGGTTGCTATAAAGACACCCGCAATCGAGCCATCCAAACCTTGGAAGGTACAGATCGCATACTGGACGGTTCGTACCGCTCTCGGAAGAACGCCATTGCAAAGTGTGCCGTGGCTGCAATGAGAAACGGATACAGTATGTTTGCTGTTCAAGCTGGTGGTTGGTGTGCAGCCAGTGCTACAGCACTACAGACCTTTGACAAGTACGGAAAGTCGACAGCTTGTAAGTCTGATGGAGAAGGTGGAGGATGGGCAAACCAAGTTTACGTTATCAAAGGTAAAAGTCTAGTTTCAGACTCAGTTCAAAAACACGCTTATCATAAGGATAATATTTAGCCATTTTACTTTCATCAACGTGGGCAATTAAAAGGAAATTTATTCACCCCACCAGGAGAATAACTGATTTTATGCTGCTTGTTAGTGCCAGTCTCCCAGCTAATGGTTGGGGTCATCCGGGACTTAGATAATCCAATACCTAAGCGGATGAGGCCACGTTACTCTCCTCTTTTCCACAACTCGAGCTCTCCGAGCAGTTCGCCATTTCCCACCCACCCACCCTCAGTATAGCCAGCGGTTAGTTCAAATATTTGTGTTTGGCGGGTACTCCCCCACCTTTGCTGGAAATGATTTCTATTGTTCTAGTTTTTTTCGGAGTAAAAAGTTAATTGTTATAAAAATAAACGGCCACTTCGGTGGCCAAAAATGGCAGATCATGTTTTGTTTATTCTTCCCAGCAAACTTTGCGCAGCCACTGCATTGTGTAGTAAATTAATTTTAAGATTTTGCAATAACGAAGAGCATAAATGTTGTTATGGCGGAATCTACAGCATGTGAATGATTCTGCTGCGTCTTTTTCCATTTCCAATTAAGCGGAGTTACTGGCCCTGCCCTTTTACTTGCCAGCAAAACATAAAATATTCGAAAACCATCATGACAAAATTATGAAAAGCGATAATGTAGTAGAGGGTTCTCCCTTAAGGTTACCAGACTATTGGCTGTTACAGAGACACCTCAAATTGGGGTAAAAACACAAGAGCTCTCATTCATTGCTATTTGTGGCCCCATCTTGTTGCATTTAGGCTATGAAACCATTGGTTGCTATAAAGACACCCGCAATCGAGCTATCCAAACCTTGGAAGGTACAGATCGCATACTTGACAGTTGGTACCGCTCTCGGCAGAACGCCATTCTGAAGTGTGCCGTGGCTGCAATGAGAAAAGGATACAGTATGTTTGCTCTTCAATATGGTGGTGTGTGTAAAGCCAGTGCTACAGCAGTACAGACCTTTGACTGGTACAGAAAGTCGACAGCTTGCAGGTCTGATGGGGAAGGTGGAGTATCGGCAAACCAAGTTTACGTTATCAAAGGTAAACGTCTAGTTTCAGACTCAGTTAAAAAACACGCTGATCGTAAGGATAATATTTAGCCATTTTACTTCCATCACCGCAAGGAGGAAAATGTTGTTATGCCGGCATCTACAGCATATCAGTGATTCTGCTGCATCTTTTTGCATTTCCAATTAAGCGAAGTTACTGGCCCTGCCCTTTTACTTGCCAGCAAAGTATAAAATATCCGAAAAACATCATGACAATATTATGAGAAGAGATGATCTAGTAAACAGTTCTCCCTTTAGGTTACCAGAGTATTAACTGTTACAGAGACACCTCAAATTGGGGTAAAAACACTAGAGCTCTCATTCATTGCTATTTGTGGCCCCATCTTGTTGCATTTAGGCTATGAAACTATTGGTTGCTATAAAGACACCGGGAATCGAGCTATCCAAACCTTGGAAGGTACAGATCGCATACTGGACGGTTCGTACCGCTCTCGGCAGAACGCCATTCTGAAGTGTGCCGTGGCTGCAATGAGAAAAGGATACAGTATGTTTGCTGTTCAAGCTGGTGGTTGGTGTGCAGCCAGTGCTACAGCACTACAGACCTTTGACAAGTACGGAAAGTCGACAGCTTGCAGGTCAGATGGTGAAGGTGGAGGATGGGCAAACCAAGTTTACGTTATCAAAGGTAAAAGTCTAGTTTCAGACTCAGTTAAAAAACACGCTGATCGTAAGGATAATATTTAGCCATTTTACTTCCATCACCGTGGGCAACTAAAATGTTGTCATGCCGGCATCTAGAGCATGTCAATGATTCCGCTGCGTCCTTTTCCATTTCCAATTAAGCGAAGTTACTGGCCCTGCCCTTTTACTTGCCAGCAAAATATAAAATCTCCGAAAATCATCATGCCGGACAAAATTATGAAAAGCGATAATGTAGTAAACGGTTCTCCCTTAATAAGGTTACCAGACTATTGGCTGTTACAGAGACACCTCAAATTGGGGTAAAAACACTAGAGCTCTCATTTATTGCTATTTGTGGCCCCATCTTGTTGCATTCAGGCTATGAAACTATTGGTTGCTATAACAATATCGGGAATCGAACCATCAAAACCTTGGAAGGTACAGATCGCATACTGGACGGTTCGTACCGCTCTCGGAAGAACGCCATTCTGAAGTGTGCCGTCGCTGCAATGAGAAAAGGATACAGTATGTTTGCTGTTCCACATGGTGGTTGGTGTGCAGCCAGTGCTACAGCAGCACAGACCTTTGACAAGTACGGAAAGTCGACAGCTTGCAGGTCTGATGGTGAAGGTGGAGGATCGGCAAACCAAGTTTACGTTATCAGAGGTAAACGTGTAGTTTCAGACTCAGTTAAAAAACACGCTGATCGTAAGGATAATATTTAGCCATTTTACTTCCATCACCGCAAGGAACTAAAATGTTGTTATGCCGGCATCTACAGCATGTCAGTGATTCTGCTGCGTCTTTTTCCATTTCCAATTAAGCGAAGTTATTGGCCCTGCCCTTTTACTTGCCAGCAAAATATAAAATATCCGGAAAACATCATCACAAAATTATGAAAAGAGATGATGTAGTAACTGCAGTTCTCCCTTAAGGTTACCAGACTATTGGCTGTTACACAGGCACCTCAGGTTGGGTTAAAAACACTAGAGCTCTCATTCATTGCTATTTGTGACCCCATCTCGTTGGATTCAGGGTATGAAACTATTGGTTGCTATAAAGACACCAGGAATCGAGCCATCCAAACCTTGGAAGGTACAGATCGCATACTTGACGGTTCGTACCGCTCTCGGCAGAACGCCATTCTGAAGTGTTCCGTGGCTGCAATGAGAAAAGGATACAGTATGTTTGCTGTTCAAGCTGGTGGTTGGTGTGCAGCCAGTGCTACAGCACTACAGACCTTTGACAAGTACGGAAAGTCGACAGCTTGTAAGTCTGATGGTGAAGGTGGAAGAAGGGCAAACCAAGTTTACGTTATCAAAGGTAAAAGTATAGTTTCAGACTCAGTTAAAAAACACGCTGATCGTAAGGGTAAAATTGAGCCATTTTACTTCCATAACCGTGGACAACTAAAATATTGTTATGCCGGCATCTACAGCATGTCAATGATTCTGCTGCGTCTTTTCATTTCCAATTAAGCGAAGTTACTGGCTCTGGCCTTTTACTTGCCAGCAAAACATAAAATATCCGAAAAACATCATGCCGGACAAAATCATGAAAAGCGATAATGTAGTAAAGGGTTCTCCCTTAAGGTTACCAGACTATTGGCTGTTACAGAGACACCTCAAATTAGGGTAAAAACACTAGAGCTCTCATTCATTGCTATTTGTGGCCCCATCTTGTTGCATTTAGGCTATGAAACTATTGGTTGCTATAAAGACACCAGGAATCGAACCATCCAAACCTTTGAAGGTGCAGATGGCATACTGGACGGTTCGTACTACTCTCGGAAGAATGCCATTGCGAAGTGTGCCGTGGCTGCAATGAGAAAAGGATACAGTATGTTTGCTGTTCAAGAAAGTGGTTGGTGTGCAGCCAGTGCTACAGCAGCACAGACCTTTGACAAGTACGGAATGTCGACAGCTTGCAGGTCTGATGGTGAAGGTGGAAGAAGGGCAAATCAAGTTTACGTTATCAGAGGTAAACGTCTAGTTTCAGACTCAGTTAAAAAACACGGTGATCATAAGGGTAAAATTGAGCCATTTTACTTCCATCACCGTGGGCAACTAAAATATTGTCATGTTAGTATCTACAGCATTTCAATGATTCTACTGCGTCTTTTTCCATTTCCAATTAAGCGGAGTTACTGGCCCTGCCCTTTTACTTGCCAGCAAAACATAAAATATCCGAAAACATCATGACAAAATTATGAAATGCGATAATGTAGTAAACGGTTCTCCTTTAAGGTTACCAGACTATTGGCTGTTACACAAACACCTCAAATTGGGGTAAAAATACTAGAGCTCTCATTCATTGCTATTTGTGGCCCCACCTTGTTGCATTTAGGCTATGAAACTATTGGTTGCTATAAAGACACCGGGAATCGAGCTATCCAAACCTTGGAAGGTACAGATCGCATACTTGACGGTTCGTACCGCTCTCGGCAGAACGCCATTCTGAAGTGTTCCGTGGCTGCAATGAGAAAAGGATACAGTATGTTTGCTGTTCAGGATGGTGGTTGGTGTGCAGCCAGTGCTACAGCAGCACAGACCTTCGACAAGTACGGAAAGTCGACAGCTTGTAAGTCTGATGGTGAAGGTGGAAGAAGGGCTAATCAAGTTTACGTTATCAAAGGTAAAAGCCGGTCTAGTTTCAGACTCAGTTAAAAAACACGCTGATCGTAAGGGTTCAATTGAGCCATTTTACTTCCATCACCGCAAGGAACTAAAATGTTGTTATGCCGGCATCTACAGCATGTCAATGATTCTGCTGCGTCTTTTTCAATTTCCAATTAAGCGAAGTTACTGGGCCTTCCCTTTTACTTGCCAGCAAAACATAAAATATCCGGAAAACATCATGACAAAATTATGAAAAGAGATGATGTGGTAAACGGTTCTCCTTTAAGGTTACCAGACTATTGGCTGTTACAGAGACACCTCAAATCGAGCAATCCCAACCTTGGAAGGTACAGATCGCATACTGGACGGTTCGTACCGCTCTCGGCAGAACGCCATTGCGAAGTGTGCCGTGGCTGCAATGAGAAAAGGATACAGTATGTTTGCTGTTCAACATGGTGGCTGGTGTGCAGCCAGTGCTACAGCAGCACAGACCTTTGACAAGTACGGAAAGTCGACAGCTTGCAGGTCTGATGGTGAAGGTGGAGGAGGGGCAAATCAAGTTTACGTCTTCAAAGGTTCGCCCCGCTAGTTTGTCATTTACATTCAATCTAGTGGGCTTTCCTCAGGCGAGGGAATGTTTCTTTTTCAGAGTGTATGTTTGTTTGTTTGTGTCATCCTTCCTATTTTTTCCAGTTTTTGTTGATAATTTTTTTTATGTTTATATTTTTAAGGAAAAATTCGTTTTGCTCAGGGTCACGTCATTCAGTGGTGCAAGTTATCCCAAGAACTGCTTTTTCTCTTTGTTTGTCGAGTAACGGGAACTTGCTGTTTTCGGTTTATAACGTTACAGACATCTTATTGTCTTAATAACTTATTTTAGCTTACGAAATATTCACACTCAAAAATGTAGCAGATCATGTAATACTAGCTGATATTGATACCTTAATAGTGAACCAAAATTCTAGCGTTTAATTTATATTCCATCGTCAGCGCCTCCTTATGCAACAATCGGCTGTTTTAAAGATCGACCCAGTCGAGCAATTCCAACTTTAGAAGGTAAAGATTCAGTTTTGGATGGTGGTTACAGCAAAAGGCGAGACCCCATCGAAAAATGTTATCAAGCCGCGAAGAGGCGAGGATTTCATGTGTTTGCGGTGCAAGATGGTGGATGGTGTGGAGGCAGTTTGTCGGCTAGAAACACCTTTAACAAATACGGAAAATCGTCTGCGTGCAAATCGGATGGCGAAGGTGGGCCCTGGGCGAATCAAGTGTATTACATCACAGGTGACTCGATTTTTATATTAACTACGTACCTTGTTGGATGCCATAAAGGCCGATTGACGAAGAGTTTTAGCTGAGTAACGGCCAATGCCATTTCCTATTTTACTCATGTTATAAGAAGAAGAAGACGGTCTAGCCAGAGCGTCATTTGAGTATTTTCTGTTTTCGTCTTGTCGGTTTTGAAGCTGATAGAACAGTAACTCAAGAAAAACTACTCAAGGCCTCTTTTTATAGTTTATTTCAAATATTTTTTTATTTGCACGTATCATAAATGTTCAATCACATTTATATGTGTAGTGTACGTTGCATACAAGTTATAATTATAGTTAGGGGATCTTTATTTAGGGCTGATCTCGTAGTCCTGCGTTTCAAATATAGTATTCCATTCCATTCCATTTACTTTGAATGAAGAATTACTTTGTTTTGGCCAAGCTTAAGCTTTACTGAGACATGGCGTTCTTTTCTCAAACTTCCCGAAACCTTTTCGAGTCTGAAAAGCTATTGGTGAAACTACGATCCGCTTATTCTAAAGAGTTGGTCTTTTCACATGTTTTTAAGGCAAGAAAAATGGCAACGTCTTCGTTTCGTCCGAAAAGTATCGGAGCTTTCGAGAAACGCGCACCTGCATGTGTCAGGCCTCGCAGAGGCGGATCCAGGGGAGGGGTTAAGGGGGTTGCAACCTCCCCTCTGAGAATTTTTGTGTTGTTTTGTTATTTTGCTGATGAGATCGCGCCAGAGGCAGGGGCCGTCACTCGCCTTCCACACCATTGGTGTTCAAGGCTACTTCGGTAGTGTACAACCCCCCCCCCCCTCCCCTTTCAGAAATTCCTGGATCCGCCCCTGCCTTGTCAGATTTCAATTCGACCGCGAACTTATTCATGGTTTTATGACCTTCTGTTTCCAGGTTACGAAGCTGTTGGCTGCTATAAGGACACCGGAAATCGAGCCATCCAAACCTTGGAAGGTAAGGATCCAATTTTGGATGGTTCGTATGGCTCCCGGAAGAACCCCATTGCAAAGTGTGCCGTGGCTGCAATACGAAGGGGATACAGTATGTTTGCAGTTCAGAATGGTGGATGGTGTGCAGCCAGTGCTACAGCACCACAGACTTTTGACAAGTATGGAAAATCCACCGCTTGCAGGTCTGATGGTGAAGGCGGACCGTGGGGCAATGAAGTTTATCTTACCAAATGCTAATGTTTACGTTAGTTTTTGATAACGATTGAAGCGTACAGCACTTCAGTGTAGCCTGTTGATCAGTGAAAAGGGGAGCTTCATATTTACTTGTGGGCAAGGGTTTTTAAGGCTGGCTTTTACATGGAACACGTCGAGAAAAAAATCGTTAAATATAAAAAATGAGGGATTTTCATTTAACTTTTTTTAAATTTTCTGGTACCTACGTAATGGTTTTGTTATTCAGTTCCTCTGATTTTGTAGATCATAAGGTTTTTATTGGTTCAATTAAAAGGAAATTTGGGTTTATTTCGCGTGGTCGTTTCCTGTCTGATGGTTTTTAACTTGTGCTTTTCAAAACTGAGGAGTTGCCTCCCCGTTGTCGTCTGCTTTTACACTTGTCATGAGATTTTCTCAAAGAGAGATTCCTGTTCATAGTTCACGGTTGCAGAGGCAAAGCAAACAACGTATGCGCACCAAATTCGAAGCACCAACACTACGTTTTTTACGCGGAAATATGTGCGCTCAGTTACAGACATCTCCTCAATCCTACAAAACTGACAAAGTGCTAGAAATTTCAGTCAGTGTCGCAAAAGCAAAAACATGTGCTAGCTTCAGACAGGAAAGGATCAAAAACCGCATTTCACAGTTGGCAACCTAGATAGACAATAAAAACCCAGTATTTTCGATCCACCCAGTGGGTACTCTTATGCCAAACAGAATGCTTTGCCATTCTCACACAAAGACGATGACGTTGCCTAAAGAGCAACTCTACAGCTCAAGCCATTCCCGGCGACTGATGACATCCACAAGGGAGGATAGAAACCATGGTCTTGCCGTATCATTTAATGGCGTACCCAAACGCAGCCAAAACCACTGGCATAAACAAAAGCAGGAAAATACTATAACCGCAGTTACAGAGCGGAGCGAAACGATGACAAAGACACAGCCGTAATTAGAGCGGATTTTAGCGCTCAATTTCACGTGTTGCATAGCTCTCTAAGAAGCTACAGCACTAAAGAAAGGATAAAGAGACGAATAGTCGCAAAAGAAACACAACATCTTGCTACAAAACCAAATAACCGGGCCCCGGGTAATGTACAAACATTGCAAGATAAAGATTATCATACTAGACTTATCAGTAGAAGTGCCAACAGGAGAGAAGGCTTGTTAGCATAATTGTGAATGCTTGGCTGAAAGTATGATTCAAATTCTTGGTCCTATCAATATTCAATTGACATGGCGCGCTTTATTTGAAAAGCTTAAATGTTTGGACAATGAAATGCGATTTTGTTAAGCCTAAATTAGCAAGGAGTTTAAAAATAATACCAAAGTAGTGAAGATTTGGCCGTGAAAAATCTTGTAAAATCCATGTTGTGTGAGAGTTTTAAGCCATTCTTGTTTGATATTGCCATTTTGGAAAGGTTTCCACTGTTGCTTATGCGTTGCTAGAGGGTCCCCTATACCTTTTTCGTGAAACGTGATTGCGACTATTTTTTTCTCGTGAAACGTGATTTAGGTTTATTTGTTCATTCGTGATTCGTGATTGCCGATATTTGCTTTATCGTGAACGTGAACGAACTTTGGGAATTATCCGGCGTGACGCGTGAACAGTCTCAACATTTTTACGTGAATGCATTTTCCAAAGTGGTATAGGGGACCCTCTTGCTAAGCGAGGTAATCACCCCAGACTCCCGGTTTCTGAAATGTTGATTTTTGAGGAGTTGGGACGAGTTTCAAATCAAACATGGTGTCCATCTGTTTTGTTTATTTAAATGAATGTTTTTCCTGTTTCATTGACTCCAGTTGCATTAGTTTTTTCAGTGTTTTTACTTATATCATCCTCATGTTCAGTTCTATTCAAAGTTCCTGGAATTTCCTCAACAGTGCAAATGAATTGATGTTGTGAATTTTTACTTGGGATAGTTTCACCTTCTGGTGCATTTGCTTGTGTATCACTGTGACTAAAAATGGCACACTTTTCAAAAATAGCAAAAAACCAGCCACCAGGATACGGGCATGTAGAAGATCACCAACTTAAGGGGATATTCTCACTGAAATGCATAAATCGTCAATATATATCCCGTAAGCACCACCGTTTATGGCAACGGTAAAATGGTGATTACAACATCGAACTAAGCTTTTTAATGAGTACCAGCACCCTAACACTTCCATCGTAGAAGGAAACACTACACAATTGATGCAGTTTGACGAAAGTTCGATAGTGAAAGACGTTGGCATTGTAACAAAATGCTGCAGTAATGAAATGTCTCCAGAATATGTTTGACATAAGTTACAGTATAGAGTAGTGCTGTTTCGTAATATTGCCTCAGGAACAGAGCAGTCAAATTTGTTATCATGGCAACTTAGATTTCGTGACATCGTGTATAAAATAAAGACACTAGTACATTTTGTATTTGGACTTTGCAAGTGCAACAAAACGATTGATTTGTCTGTTGAATAAGAAATAATCACTTCAATTCCATATTCATCTGACTCACAGTACTCAATCTAAATATGGCACTAAACACTGCATTTGCAGACATATCAGTAAAAGATGGGCAATGTTGTCTTAACCAAGCCCAGACAGGTTCTCGCAACAACTCCAAATCTGTATGAACGTTAGGCACTGTTTTGCAACAGTATAAAACATGCGTGGTATAGTATTTAAAAAGATGGGTTGCGGCTAATATTCCGCAGAGAATCCACGAAAATGACACAGCTA
>OX419339.1:29497846-29522846 GCA_948470475.1 Galaxea fascicularis
AGGAAGGAGAGAGGACTCTTCAGTGGTGTTGAAGGTTCGGTTGCTGGTGTCGATGGACATTGCTTCGCACTCTGCAGTCCAGATATTTAATAACTATAAATGAGAAGAAAAATCATTTGTCCAGTAGCATTAGAAAAACTGAATGAGTCGTAAAATAAATCACGTATGTGGGTCCAAGAGGTGACGTTCTTCGCATCGTTATTCTATCTGAGGGATTTTTGAGAGAAAAATTAGTCCTGCGTTGAACGGAGATTGATTTAATGCCAGCGACATAACAGGGAATTTCGATCGCAACAGTTGGTGATAATCGCCAGGTGTGTCGCCGCAAACCGCCAACCTATGGGCGGTTAAACATGCGAAATGTCAAATGTCTTCCTCTTAAACCTATCTGTATTTTCTATCTTATCTCTATACAAGGAATTTAATTTTGAGATTATGTTTTTGCGCGTGATTATAGCCTTTTTCTTGCCTAAAGCTTCCGTTGGTTTCTGTTAAGCGGTGTCGAATATATGTAACTTCCTCCCGGAAATTCGTGAACATGTCTATACAAGGAATTTAATTTTGAGCTTATCTTGTTGTTCGTGGATATCGCCTTTTTCTTGCCTAACGCCTGATTCATTATAAACTAACTTTGACTTATTTTTTACGGTGTCTATTGTCACTTCAAAATAAAATTCTAACGGGAATTGAAAACACATAAATAATTCAGAATAGACATATTGTCGGCATAACCGTCCTTGTTTTAATAATCTTGGCAAAACAACTTATTTAAACTTAAGTCTCACGATGATAGTAAAAGCTAAATATATTTAAATGAAAATGCAAAAATACCAGTAAAACGACTGATTTGCGAAAATTTGCAGTAAAACAGAATTTATTAAAATGCTTTGAACTTCGCTTTTAGATGACTGGAATTCAAATTCAAAGTGTTAAGTTCTTCCTAAAAGGCAACCGTTCCCTTTATTGAAATTCTTGTGAAATATAAATGATTGTAAAACATTCTGTCTTAAAATGGTTTCACCTGCATTTTACGCATAAGTTGACAATTACGTGCCACGCTCCTTCCCCTGTTCTTATTATGCAACTTGTTGAATTATTGAAAAGCTTTAAACTTTTTATCATAGAGTCACGAAAAAATCAGTGGAATTGAAATTCATCGAACTTAGGGAAAACATGCGTTTTACACTTAACGTGGAGTGCAGCCAACCATCAGCCGAATCTGATTACCAATATATGAACTCGGTGGAATTGAAATTCATTGAAGTTGGGGAAAAATGCGTTTTACACTCAACTTACTTACAGTCTTCTCTCTGAGTGTTTCCCAGGAAGTGTAGCCAACCACCAGCCGAATCTGATTACCAATGTATGAAAGCCAAGACACACCGGAAGTTTCCACGCTGTTTTTCCTATAGTTGATAATTAAAAAGCACATTAAAAAGACACCACACGTGTCATGGAAATGATGCCTCTTCGATGTATATTGTCACTAATGTACGCTTAACTCCGCAATTGCACCCTGGATAAAGCTAGCCTCCTACAAAGGCCGCATTATTTTGGCTCGTTGGGGAAGAAACATTGCTTGACGAGCCAAACGAATATCTGCTTAGGCGGCTAGGGCAAAGAGTGAAAACCATAATACCTGTCTTAGTCGAGCATCAATACCAAATAAAACGACTGCAAAACAACAACGTGAAATGACGAAATTTTAGTTTTTCTCGAGAACGTGAGCGCATGACGGCAAGTTTTTCTTTCTTTTTTTTGCTTTCACACCGTTTACAGTAATTTAGACCCTGGACAGCTCGCCAGCATTTTTCATGTTAAACAAACTGGCGTTATAGTTACAAAAACGAGAAGTTTAGACATTTTGAAATGACGTTGTCGTTGCCATCGCCGTAGTCGTCGTGGTTTGCTTGAATTGCTTGAAGCGGTTCGCAGCGTCAGTCCAACTTTTTGCAAAGGTTTCTACAACACCACAACACAACACACGTGGATGCTAATACAACAATACTGTGTGGTAGCTGCTAAGTTTTACTTCACAAAAATATGTGCGTGAAGGCTGTAACACGCAGAGGTCGAGGTTTTATAACAGCTTTATTCAGCAATCAAAACTACAGCAAGCAATTAACGTATTCAGTCCATACGTGCAAAACGTCCATATGCCTTAACGGTGTCCGATGTCAGCACTTAACCGCATGGCGTGGCATTTCATTATGTAACTTGATTCAATAATCATACCTTACAAACAAAACCCTAAGCGCAAATTGTCACAAAGGCCAAAGTAAAATCTCAAGTTACTTGACTTTGCATCTCATTTAAGTCGGAAGAGAGTTGAAACCATTCACGAAAGTTTCAAGTGACTTGAAAACCATCCTTACAACCGACTAAGCCAACTCAGTGTGATTTCTTGAGCTTTGAGGCGAGCGAAGCATGCGTGCCAGTCAGTCTTAATTAACTGAGTAAGAAAATAAACTTAAGTTATCTTTGAAGTAAAAAACATCACTTGTGTGTGAAGCGTTAAGTCAGAAACATTTATTTGAGGCATCAAAAATTTACTCGACTTGAAATATTCGTAATTTTCCTGTAGTGTAAAGACTACCAGTTTTGACTGGATAGTGTAGCAACCCTCTCAAACAAATGATTATAAACAAAGTACCCAAAATATTCGAGAAACGGGCTTCGTGTGAAAGCTAAATTTAAATCACCTTGCCAGCACTGATGGACTTAAACGGACAAGAGCTATCAGTAGTATAACATCAAACGCGGAAATCAGCTAAAATCATTGCAAGGATGTTTTTCAGAATTGTTGAGTAAGACTCGACGGTTTGAGGCGGCACTGTAAATTTGGTGCGGGGATTTCTCAGATATACCAGATAAATCCAAATATCTAAGATAAAAATATAAAGTAAATTATTAAAATATGCAGACAAAGTATAGCCAAAACATTTGAGAAACTACAGCAATGATCGGACTAGAACGAGCGAAAACTACCTGCAGTATTATATCAATTAAACCACCATAACATTATTGTGTTGCAAAAAGTTATTATAAGCATTGTAAGACTTGACAGTTTGAATGGAGTTGCGTACTGACACAAGATTTCAAACAGTCCTCCACGAAATCTGTTCAATCCCGCTACTAGTCCTGACTTACAGTTGTGGAACATACGCCTCACCTCTAAATTAAGGCCCTGGTGACACACTGAGAAGTCACCGTAACGTTTTGAAATATGTTTCCCCTTGTAGTATTTCCCGTTGAGTTTGAGAAACATTACAACGCACTCAGATCAACTGCCATTACGTGCCGGGTAAAACTGTTATTCCGAGCAAAGCACCTTGGGTTTGGAGGGTGTGGAAAGCTCTCGAGCGCGGACATCTTTGTCCTTTCCAACAGTTCAATTAAGAAAACATCTTTTAATCCTCAAAATACTCACCTGCGCTATACCACTCCGTCTCCTTTTACTGAATACACTACCTTATTTTTGCCGTGGACTGGAGCCCATTCACTTTTCTTGGTTTTTGCTCTTTATTTGCCACCCTCCGTAGAGAACTGGATTTTAAAAACGACAACGCTAATCGCGAAAATTCTACAGGCTTCTTCTGGGTAATCACTGAGAACTCCTAGCCTATCCGTACGCAACATCGGAGTCGTTATGTAATTAGCTAAGAGAGGAGAATGTCTATTATTAATGGATGTTTTCTTTCCTGTTTTATTGTTTTTTGTTGTTGTTTTTTTTAATTCCAGGTTTTACTTAAATCTGTTTTCCTGCTTTTCTTAACAAAATATATATTGCTGGAAATGGAAATCGTAACTATGATTTTGTAATTCTTGCTCAATTCCCTTGAACAAAAGTAAGGACTGAATTGAACGTGATGGAAAGAACTAATGAGTTGCATGACAATTTGCAGAACTACCCGCAATTCAATCTGACTTACGTTAAACAAAAAGTTCCGTCGCTAATGACAACAGTCAATACTTATTGGCAATATTCGAACATCTGAGAAATTTATGACAGTTCTTTTCACTTCCCGTCATTTTAGCATAACGAAACCAACCTGTAACATAGTCCGTTTTGCATATTGTACTTACGTTTGTTTTCCTAGGAACGGGGTAAAGAAAGGTGCGAGACTGATATTAGAGCAGAATATACCGACTATCAAAATAATTAATTTTTCCTATCAACAGGAAGATATAACACAACCAACGAAACAATTCGCTGACACTTGAAGACTTACGTGAGAGAAGAAAATCTCTTTCAGGCGTGAGAAAGGGGGCATTCGATAACATTTGCCCTCGGGCAAATACTGTGAATTATTGATAAGTTTATTCAGAATTCAAAGCGAAATTTAGAATAGACTTAGCCTTTGCTAAGAATATGTAATATAGGAAAGGTTTTGAAGTCTCCTTGTGGTCTCAGATTAAAACATCTGTGCGGCGTTCTTCAGACCACTTGATCGACTAACACTATTTTGTGGAGCAGTTACCTCCGTTGGTTTCATTTTGTTAAGCATAACGCACCAAGGGGGAGGAGCCAATGTAAATATATGTGACTTCCTCCCGCAAATTCGGAAGATCGTCCCGATTATTACCGCGAACTTATCTTGTTGTGCGTGGATATCGCCTTTTTCTTGCCTAACGCCTGAGTTCATTATAAACTAACTTTGACTTATTTTTACGGTGTCCATTGTCACTTCAAAATAAAATTCTAACGGGAATTGAAAACACATAAATAATTCAGAATAGACATATTGTCGGCATAACAGAATAATAAACGTTGGTCCCCTTGTTTGTTGCACTACAGTCCTTGTTTTAATAATCTTGGCAAAACAACTTATTTAAACTTAAGTCTCACGATGATAGTAAAAGCTAAATACAATTAAATAAAAATGCAAAACTACCAGTCGGACGATTTGCGAAAAGTTTGAAAAAGGACCCCGACCAACATTTATTCTAAAAACACAAATTAATTAAAATGCTTTGAACTTCGCTTTTAGATAAGTAAAATTAAAATTCAAAGTTGTTTAAGTTCTTCCTAAAAGGCAACCGTTCCCTTTAAATTCTTGTGAAATATAAATGATTGTAAAACATTCTGTCTTAAAATGATTTCACCCGTGCATTTTACGCACAAGTCCACAGTTACGTGTCATGCTCCTTCTCCTATTTTTATTGTGCAACTGACTTGTTGAGTTATTGAAAAGCTTAAAATTTTTTATCATGAAGTCACAAAGAAACTCGGTGGAATTGAAATTCATTGAACTTAGGGGAAAAATGCGTTTTACACTCAACTTACTTACAGTCTTCTCTCTGATTGTTTCCCAGGAGGTGCAGCCAACCACCAGCCGAATCTGATTACCAATGTATGAAAGCCAAGACACACCGGAAGTTTCCACTGTTTTTTCTAGTTGCTCGACCAATAATTAAAAGGCACCTTAAAAAGACACCACACGTTTCTTCGATGTATATTGTCACTAAGGTGCGCTTAACTCCGCAATTGCACCCTGGATAAAGCTAGCCTCCTACAAAGGCATTCTTTTGGCTCGTTCAGTGGAGAAGAAACATTGCTTGACGAGCCAAACGAATATCTGCTTAGGCGGCTAGAGCAAAGAGTGAAAACCATAATACCTGTCTTAGTCGAGCATCAATACCAAATTAAACGACTGCAAAACAACAACGTGAAATGACCAAATTTTAGTTTTTCTTTCTTTTCTTTGCTTTCACACCGTTTACAGTAATTTAGACCCTGGACAGCTCGCCAGCATTTTTCATGTTAAGAAGTTGGAGTTAGGGTTACAAAAACGAAAAGTTTAGACATTTTGAAATGACGTTTTCGTTGCCATCGCCGTGGTTGTTGTGGTTTGCTTTAAGCGGTTCGCAGTGTCCAAGAAAGAAAAGTCAAGAACGAATTTCGTTCTTGAATTTTCTTGGCCCGAATTTTTTCCTCGCCCCTTTAGACTTTTTCCCGCCCCCACTAACTGCCCCTGGGTCTCCGAAGATGAAGAATCTCACGATCAGGACACTTCTCCAGAAAATGCCACTTCGACGGATGATATAAACGTACAAGAGTCAATTATATCTGACTCTGAAACAGCCATTAATAACGAAATTGACAAGCTTTGGAAAGCAGTAAACGCTATTTACCGAAAATGTGAATTTCAATTACCCGCGAAACAGTCCCAAACGGCTGCATTGGAAGGTGAACTTGACGAATATAAATTAAGATGTGTCGAATGCAAAGAGAAAATTCAAAATCTTCAGCAAGAAAGGGCGAGTCTGATGGAAGCTATAAGAATTCTTTCCACGGATCAAACCGTAACAACACAGCATTCTCAACCTCCTTCCGATGGCTGGCACCAATGATGTGTTGAGTCTACAATCCACCCTGATTCACATAAGTCCAAATCAAACCAAGGGAAGAAGAAGAAGAAGGAAAAGAAGGCTTCCCAAACTGAACAACCACAGAATGAGGCCAACGGCCCAAGGGAAAACCACCAAGAAACAAATGAGATCAAATGAAGAAACAGTCATTATTGGAGACTCGATAATCAAGGGACTTCGTAGGGACTTATTGAGTAAAGCGGCAAAGCGTCGCCGATCGTGTAACTGTGAGAAGTTTCCCTGGTGCCACAACTGCCGACATGAAACACTATCTACAGCCTTGCCTGAAAGCAGAACCGAAAATGGTATTACTTCATGTCGGTACAAATGATTTAAGCGGCTCAACGTCCCCGCGGAACGTAGCTGAAAAGATTGTGGACCTGGGGAATACGGGTTGCTTCTACTTCCCCCGACACTCGAGTGACCATTTCAGCAATAACACCAAGATTAGACCAAGACTCACTTACAAAGAAGGTAACTGACTGCAATAAAATTTTGAAAACCTTCTGCAATCAGAACGGATGGGGCTTTGTCCAACACCCGAACATTGACGAATCATGTCTAAATAATCGGAAACTCCACCTTAATAGGAAAGGTATTGCAATTTTAGCTAGCAATTTAGTAAATAATATTGTCCATTGATATGACTCTTACTTATTAACTGTGACGACATCCGATTTCACCTTCACAAGTACTGCCCGGAGCAATCCTAATACTATTATTCCAAAGTGCCGTGGATTTAAAATGGGCAGTTTGAATATTACAATTCTTTTGAAGCATATAGATGAACTCCGCATTATTCTAAATGATCAAAGCATCGACGTATTGGCCATAAATGAGACCAGGTTAGATAAAAATATTTCCGATCAGGAAGTAAATATTCAGGGTTATGATATCATCCGCCGGGATAGGCCTATAAATGGCAGGTTCGGTGGCGGTGTATGTTTTTATATTCGTTCAAACATAAATTATTCCATCCGTAAAGATCTGGCCCCAGTTGTTCAAAGGCTGGATAGCGCTATCCATAGTATAAATATCTATCCAGTGGATAGTGCAATTAGCTTTCCCATTACTTATCCGCTGGATAGTGATTTATCCAGAGGATAGCGCTATCCAACGTTTGAACAACCGGGGCCTGGACAACGAGTTTCTTGAAATTTTATCAATCGAATTTCGTAAACCCAACTCAAAACCTTTTGTCGTCACTTCTTGGTATAGACCTCCTAATTCCCCTCAAGAACTTTTTTCGCACCTTGACACATTGTTAGGCAAATTAGATTCAGAGAATGTTGAACTTTTTCTCATGGGGGATATGAAAAGCGACTTGTTATCAAAAGACAATGTTTATGCAAAGGCCCTCCCGAATGTTACTGGCATTTATGGTTTGAAACAACTTATCAATGAACCAACTCGAATTACACCTTTGACAAGTACTCTAATTGATTTAATTTTCACTAATCAACCAGACAATGTATATTGTTCTGGAGTCTCTCACATTGCTATTAGTGATCACAGTTTAGTTTATGTTTTCCGTAAGATTTCATTTCCTTCTGCTTCTAAACACAGAAAAATCGAGGGTGTTATGGTAACACTAAAAAAGTGTAAATTCTTGCAGCTGTGTGAACACCAATTTAGTGTTTTATTAACACTATAACAGCGTACATTTACACCAACATGGTGTAAATTGCGAATAAGTATTATTTTTATTGCGTTGAAAGACACCTGCGCGGTGCTATAGGAACACAGAATCAGGGTAATTTTACTCCAAAAAAGGGTGCATTGATACCGAAGGCGTGTTCATGTAACCCAATTGAGGTGTTAAAATACACCACAATGATGCTTATTTGACACCTCTTTAGTGTTTCATTTACACTAAAAAAGTGTACCTATGACACTTAAATGGGGTGAAACACCGTGCAGCTGTGTGCACACCAGAATAAGGTAAATTTACACAAATAATAATTTGACACCAATTTTGAGTTAATCGACACTTTCAGTTGTGTTATAACAACACCATTCAGGTGCTGCGTTAACACGCTTTGCAGTGAACAAAACACGGAAAAAAGTAACTTTGGAGTACATACAATTATGACTACTGACCACAACTCAGGTTCCATATAGTTTCTAAATCAAGTATTTAATCAGTGAGAAAAACACCCTTCCCCTTGGCTACAGAGATGCACACTCAAGACTGACTATTTAAAAACAAGTACATAAAAGGTTTCAGACAAAACCGTGCCCTTCTAAGCAAAGCTAGAACTCAAGTTAGATAAAAAAAGAACAGCAACAACAAGTTGACGAGAATATTGTAACGCCCTTAATAACGCTTTTAGGAAGACACATACTCTAAGACATATCATTCGCCCGAACAGTTCAGTTCATTTAAAAGCTGTATTACTTTAGTTGGCAGTTTCACGCTGTCATAAACATTAAGAACATATCTTTGCAGGAACGTGTAAACGTTCATGCATTCTTTCGGGTACTGTATATTACAAACGAAATATATTAGCAGTAACGTGGTTAGGGCACTGGTATGCCCCCCATTTATCTTCAGCAGGATTTCCTGCTCAGCACTGATGAATATGTCGTCTGGAGAGTGCACCTCTCCCTCAAAAACGATGAAGGGGGGCATTCCCTCCCTTGTGCCGTCAGCTAACTCTTTTGCATCACCACCATTCTATAAGAAAAAAAAACAAAAAAAAAAAGAAACGTTAAGAAAATGGATAAGACCAAATGTAAGCCGCTCTAATAATATTACACATTTATAGCTATACCAGAATAGAGTATTATGAAGTGTCTCGTTTTTATGTTCTGTGAGTACTGTCGGTTCAATTTATTCCTGGAAATGCGAATGAAGGCTGCATTCGATCGGCCGTATCCCAGAATACGAATCCTGTATACATAATGCATGGTCACAACAAAGGTTCTGGAGTCAGTAGAAAAATGACAGTTTCCAGCTACTAAAATAGAAATCAAAGTTTTGTTGTATAATACTCTTTTATTCTGTTATAGATATAAATGTGCCTAATGATATTAATTTCCCGGTCTTCCTAGAGTGCTAAAATTACGATCGAGTGTTTAAGCCGTCATATTGGATTGATAAGAACGAGGAAAGCCTGGAGCGCAGAGGCCAGTGAGGGGGAGGAGGTAAAAAAGAAAAAGTATTTTCCTCCCCCCCCCCCCCCCCCCGCTTCACTGTTTTGTCATTCTCACTATACTCACCCCAGGCTTTCCTCGAGCCTATCAATCCAATATGGCGGCTTTACACTTCATCGGAATTTTTAGCACTCGGATGATCTTGGTTGAAAAGAGTTTGAACTGTTGGATTATGCATGTGACGCAATTTTATGTGTCCGTATGATGCAATACATTTATTCTTACCTGGTAAAGGAAGTGAGAGGGGCTTGGTCCACTCTTTGGTGTCCGCTCGAGTATCAGAGGCAACAGACACAGTGCAATTACTGCTTGGTCTTCTGTTTGGTTGAAGATGAAAAAGAAAAAAGGAATGTTCAGTCCATTGAAGTGTTCCATGAGCGTAATGGTAAGTTATCCTTACAAGATTTCCTTATAACCCCATACTCAATTATGTATACAATTTTGTGAGTTTCTGATCTCGTTCAGTTCATGACTGGCGCCGTCGTATGTAAAGGAATTTATGATCGAAATCGTATGCATAATTAAGCATGGGACTATATGGGAAACTTCCTGCAATTTCCAGTGCTTTACGTTTTCAGCAGAGGTAAGAAATCAAATTTTAATGAAAGCTGATTATGAAAGTCTCTTGCTTTTCACAAAATGTATTCTCAAAAGGAGAAATGAGAGAATATATTGGGGAGGTATTTCCAATTTTCTGTTACCCTGCGAGCAGTTGGTTTCTCCTACGCCGAATAAGACAGAAACCACTGCGAGCAACCGTCTGCTTTTCCTTTGAGCATGCACAAGTTTGTCACGCCCCATGTCATGCATTTGATGTCAGTTTCATTTGTTTACTACAAGTGTTTGTACAACGCCGGTCTCAAGAATGCAAATTTCTCGCGAAAAAGCACCGACAGAAGAATGCTAGCTAATGCTCCAGACCTTCGTCTAAGTACAGTATTGTCTAGTTTATGGTCTCAATATAAAGCCTAAATTTAAGGCTTTCTTGCCCTTTCTCGTGCGGGATTGCTGATTTCGTTGACTACGAGTTTAACTTGGGTAATACGATCGAAGGCGGGTTTGTAAAAGCTGTTTCAAGCGACTGGACGTCATCAAAAGTGAAAACAGCAGTGCACTCCAAGCACTAAAGGAAGAACTTCCAGCGATGTACAGCTTAGTCTCGAAGAATTATCAAGCGTCTTTCAGGATCGTAACCATTGGAACTTTGATCGCTGCACGGTGGGCTCGCTTAAATGCAGCAGTTGTGTTGGTGAGCGCATGCGTGCGAGCCTAAACTAGCTTTACCAGTTCAAAGTTAATTTATTCGTCCATGGTGCTGGACGGCGGTTAACTCAAAGGAACAAACAGTTGCTTGCAGTGGTTTCTCTCTCGTTCGGCATAGGAGAAACCAACTGCTCGCAGGGTAATTTTCTGTAAGGTTTCTGAAGCAAGTTTGGTGTACACATGAATTAGAAATCAAAGGAAAAACAAATAGTAGCACCCCGCTTTGACAATTTCATTGAAACAGATTTGAAATGCATATTATCAGGAGCGGGAGAGACACATGATCAGTTTGCCAGTAAAAACTGCCTTCAAAAACCTATTGCAACTGATTCCTTTAAATTACATAAAAGCAATTAATGCTTAAACTTTTTGTTAGAGGAAATCCAAATTATTCCACTTGCGCTGTTGAAGGGCTAGCATTTGAAGCATTGGAATGTCATTTGCAGTAGTAAATTCACCGAATTATCACCTCATTGAGGCAGCACCATACATAGTAGTTTCTTTATAAACTCAAATGCATTTAACCATGAGAACATATTTACCTGATGTTGGTGCATCTTCATTGTCGTGTTCCTCTGGTTCAAGGAGGCTTATAAGTGGCTGTGACCCCTTTATGTCCTTCCTCCTGGCATACTCTATTACCTTTTGTCCCATCTTGACAAACCGTTCTTCAATTTGGTCAGCAGCCTCTTTGTCAGCCATTAAGCGGCAATATTCATTCTTGATCTGAAAAAGGTAGCAGAGAAACATCATTGCTGTGCTAATTACATGACCTTTTAGATGTAACTTGTTAATAGAAACTTGTGATTCTTCCCTTGCATGTGAACTGCAGGCTGAAATTTTGTACTTGGGACAGGATCATCCGCCTGTATGTACCATTGGTCAAAGTGAAACCAAAATGTTGTTTCTTCTTTACTTTCTGTCCAAACACAGCAAATTGTGGTGAAATTTGCATGCAAGTTACTGTTACTACTTAGAAGAAGGGTGGTTTTGCATCTTTATCATTAAGACACTAACATTTGTAATTTGTTTTATACTGGAATCAGTCTACTGTACCTTGTCTGACCAAAGAATTTTACAATTTTGGAACATTCCAACAGCATGTTATTCTAGTAAAGTATACAATATGATGAAAAATAAAATGATTATTAATGACTAGACTGATCTTCAATCAGTTAATCCATTTATTTTTAAAATTCTGGAAGGAGGTAAACCAACGTTGGCTTACTAACCTCATTTTGATGGAAAAGAAATGGGTATTTCTGCTTGAGCTGAAGTAGTGGCACTGGCTGTTTAGTCAGATATTCCCTTCTGAAGGAATATGTAAGGTCCATTTTTCGTGTGACCAAGGAATATCTTTTGTCCTTTTTCTTTGCTTCCTGTTGCATCCAATTGACGTGCTTGTCATGGGAGGCTTGATCTTCCCCCTCAATATGTGGAGGAGCCCATTTTACTATTCCCCTCCGCAGTCCTTTCTCGGGTTTTGGCTGCTTCAGGCTGCCATCTGGATTTTTTCTTTTGCGAGACATAACAACTAGGTCTGGAACATTTCCCCGACATTCATTTTTACATTTATCAGAAAGTATTCTATACCAGCTTTCCTGTTTTCAAAAGAGAAATTTGAGATCAATTAATAAAACATCAGTTTTAATAAATTTACATTATTCATTTAGAGTGTTCTTGAAACATTCAAGTTAATAAAGATCAAGATATAAAGATTAACTTAACTTATACAGTTCTTTAAAAAAACATGGCTTATACAGTTCTTTAAAAAAACATGGTTTGAATATATTTTACATGCAAGTCCAGAGACTGATATCCTAAAACAGTCAACCCCTGTTAACAAGGTCACTGCTTGGACAGCATATTGCAATTTTGAGAGTCAGATTTAATTCAATTCCTCTACAAAAGGATGCTCTTTACCTCTTTACACCTCCCCCCCACCCCCCTTCACACACACACACATGTAGATGCACACCCACTCCTCCCCCAACACACATGCACTGGTAATACAGGCATTTGTTTGTATTGCTTAAAACCCTGATAGGAAAATGGTTAAAATTTGGTACAAATAAATTTTAAGAATTGAAATAAGGATACCTCACTCAGATGTTATTAAATATAGGGGTCTGTGATAGTTACACGATTAAGTTAATTGTGTAAGCCTTGCTTTCAGCTGCACCTGTGGAGGATAAAATATAGCCCACAACAACTTACACAACCTCCATCTACATCAGCTTGAAATGGATACTCTGATATTAATTTCCTGCAGACTTGTCTTCTTTGGTCAGGTGTTGGAAAACTGTTGAAAGTTAAATGTTGTTGTTTGAGACAAACTGATCTGCATAAATATACAATATCTTCATCGAGAAGAGCATGATACCAATAATTCAGTACTAAGTTGACACTTCAATATTTTTTAAATCTCACACGCAAAAAGTTTCATGGGAAAAAATGCTGAATTTAAAGATTAGTTTCATTGTTTTTACATTCAAACACTATATTAAATTAACACTGCCCTAAGAACATGGAATCAAAAGAGTTTTTGTCATAAAAATTAAAATAATGTTTTTAATAATGTACATGAAAAAATTACTCGATTCTGATTGGCTGAAAGCAGTGCAGTTCAAGTGTAACACCAGTGCAAATTACACATTGTAATTCTGGATTATGATTGGCTGAAAGACAATAGGAAATTTTCAAAGACAATGATATCAGGTAAAATGATGACGAACATCATGAGAAAAAAATGGCTTCAAGAAAGATCTTCCAGCACTTCCTCCATGCAAACTTTTTCATGTTTATATTATTAATAATTAATCATACAGTTTTTCTTGTTCACTTTGGAATTCATTTGCACTTGTGAGTTTTTCAACAAGCTGAAATTGCACTCGCCGAAGCAGCTCGTGCAATTTCAGCTTTTTGAAAAACTCACTTGTGCAAATTAATTCCAAATTGAACTCGAAACCGTAAGATTACCTATACAAATACATCAAACCGGATACAGAAATGAGTTAGTACACTTACAAGAGTGGTCTTATTTGAAAAATAAAATACTATACAGCTTGAAATTACCGGTACTACCAGCTTTAAGACTTCAGGTAACACACATGTTAATCTAGTGACGGTACTGCTGGGGCTGCAATGTCCCTGGAATAAAAAAAAGTTTACTCACATGGTGTATCGGCAGATTGCATCATATAAGGCCTGTATGAATTTGCTCCGTGCCTTCTTTTCCATGTACACTCTCTTCTCCAAAGCCGCCATCACAATTGGTGGGAACGACTTAGGTAGCTCAAAGTTAATTGGCCAGTTCTTCTTTGCTAGCTTTATCGGAGGTTTTGCCTCTGGGCTGAGGGATCGATCATGTGTAATATTGTTATTTTTACTAATGTCAGGGCTGTCATTCTTTTTAACTCAGAATAGCTAGTGATCTCCACTGAGATTATAATGGACTTTCTTAAGGTGATCATGACTTCAAATTTCCATCTAACCTAGCCTATTTTGCTGGTGCCAGAGTAACATAGGTTGCAGTTTCTCCAAACCCTGATTGAAAGTTTACAAACTATCAATTCAACAACTAGAAATTTAGAATTCATTTACTCTGGTTAAATGAAAAATAATTGAATGAGAATGTTACCTTCAGGTTCTCTTGCATAAATTTGAAAATTGCATTAAATTATGCATAACATTGGAGAGAATCTAATAAGTATGCACACATGTATGCATATTCAACAATTATTGTCAAACAATAACTATTGCTGGTGAATATTGTCAAATAATCCCCAAGACAAAGTCAAGGGGATTATTCAACAATTAATTCACTTAACCTGGGGGAATAATATTGTTTTAGTATAATTGTTCAGGTGATTATCAGAGGAATTGCATTTTCTTCCATTTTATTTGTGCATTTCTTGAAAACATCAAGAAAACACACAGTGGCCATTTTGTAAATTAAAGTCTCAGTATTAAAATCACTTCCCATGAAGTGATTGTAGCGAGATATGACACAATCCTTGACCAATCAGAGCGTGCGCGTCTCTATAATCACCTGAGCAACTAGAAATAAAGAGTTGTCAATTTTGTGATCACAGTGGGATTAAAGGCAGTCAGAAATATCAGCTAACAGCAGCCGTCACCAGGGGTTAACAATGTTCCAGCCATTTTCCTGAGTTCATCTGATGTACATCTTTCATTGTATAGTGCTAAACACTTTCTGCATATTTCTTTCAGATTTTTGTCCTTGATCAGTTTGTTAACCCTATAGAATACAAGTCCGATTGAATATACATCACTTTTTACTGATGGTGCATGTGATCCCTCTATAACTTCAGGTGCAATGTGGAAATGTCTCTTTCTGTAGATTTTCTTTTCACTCTCAGTTAATTGCTTTTTTTGAACTGCTGACATATTCTTAGCTTTGCCAAAGTCCACCAAAATAGGGGAGTAAAGGATTTCTTTGTTTTCCTCTTTGACCATCACAATGTTATCAGATTTTATGTCATTGTGCAAAATCTTCTTATTGTGAATATATCTCAGTGCATCGCAGAGCTGTATCACTGCATTCAACCAATTCAAAGTTTTCAGTAGCACAGAGGGAGGCTGAAAACAGTCTTTTAAAGTCAATGCTTTTCCTGCTACTCCATAGAATTGCAACACCATAAGATAAGGTTTTTTCTTACATGAAATTCCAAACAGAACTGGAAGACTTAAGTGGTTAAATGAGTTAATAATTTTTGCCTAGTGTTCAATTTCTTTCAGCAAAACATCAGCATTAAATTGCTTGACAGCAACAGGTGTTCCTCGATAAGAGGCAAGTGTTACTTTGCCAATTTTTTCCTCACCCAGGGTTAAATCTTTGGAATCATTTTCCAGATTTATCATTTTCCTCGGAATCTCCCGTAATGATTCCATAGCAACAGCATTCTTTGAAGAGTTACTTGAAATAAACCGGTTATTGGTTGATTTCTTGTCCTTAGTCATCTTGGACCTAAGTAATTGTTCTTTTTCACGCTCTGTTTGGCGCCACATTTGGAAAAATTTCTCCTTGTTTTTTTCGGCAAGAAACAATTTTTCTTCTGTTGCCTGTCTTTTGCCTTTTTCTTGCATTAACTCTACCAGAGCATTTTTCTTCAGTTGCTTTTTTTGTGCCCGTTTACTCTTATTTCTAGCTAGTCGCTGACGTCGTCTCGCCTCATTGGACCTTTTCCAACTAAAAAAGAAAAAGTGAAAGTCTTTGTAGCGGTACGGGTAGTTAATATTTTTGGCTGCTTTTTTTTACCACTAGTCTTGTTATCCAGTAGTCCTGTACCTCTTCCAGACCTGTATTTTGATTCGTTCTCTTATCCTGTAGCTCCTATTGTTTCAAGCGCTGGGGGCATTGTTTAATTCATTCATCTATTGTTTGCTGAGCCAATCACAAACTCTGTCTGGAAAGCTACAGGCTTTCCCTTGTTATCATCTGTCAATTCATTATGTCCCAAGTAATGAGCGGTTTAATTAATCATATTAATCCACTCAACTTTGGAGCTAGTTAAAAGCGGAAAATCCACTTTACATAGCTATGGATTAGTCCACAACATGATGAATTGGAAAAGGACAACAGTGGAAAAATAAACTCAGTGCAATCATATTCACAGAAAATTTCAAAATATTGTTGATAATTGAAATGCTACCGAACATGACATTTGAAATCAGTTTAAGTTTGACATGAAGATTTACAGTCAAATTGCTAGTGACTATGTATAATGGTGCAACGAATGGCCAAATAAACAGGTAACAAAAGAAAAAAATTATTGATTGACAGAGAGATTTCCTAGCTAGAGTCTCAGAAATGTGTCTTGAGCAAGTGATAGAAAAGTGCTGGAATGCAACATGCCATTTCACAACCCCTTTTCCTCCATGCGAAATGGAATTTTTTAATTTCCCCTGTCCACCCTCCCCACCATGGACTAGAACCTTACATGTCCTAAGCACCCCTATGACGCTGACTTCATGTGGGCATGCTGATTTATAACTTTTTGATTTCGAAATGATTCTAAACATTTATTAACAGCTCTTTAGTTCGTAATTGTTAATATCTTACCTTTTGTCAATAGTGCCCGATGTTTCGCCCTTATGAGAATCGAGGATTGGTGATTTGGGTTTAGTGCTATGCACCTGCGGTTCGTCCTCTTCAAGCACTTCACTGGTGGCCGCTAGAGATGTTGCAGAATGTCCGCTTTCCTCGTCACCTAACTGTTTTATTTTGTAAATGAGTTTCGCACGGACACCAGCGGGGGGCACGAGGGTCTTGAGAGTGTCCTCATTCATGCACTTTAACGCTTCGCTATCAACTACTTGATCTTGGGGGTTTCAGAAGAAAAGAAAACGAGTTTACAATTAAGGAAAAAATATTTAGCTTCAAACCTCAACAATTTTCTATAAAGTACAAAGCCGTTTGGATTAGCTGACACTCCATACTAATTTTAGTCTTTTTTTTGGACTTTGACCTTACCGTAGAAAACGTCGGCATATGCCTCAAACCCTTTCTTCTTCATCCACTCTTTTACATCCTCGCACGAAAAAACTGATGAATCCATGTTAATTAACGAAACTTTCTGAAAGAAAGATGTTTAACACGAGTGAACTGGATTCGAATATTTCATTACGAAAGAAAAAAGGCAACCAACATTACAGTTTAACTAATTCACGACAAAATGTTTTTTCTCGGGTAACGACACGAAGACACGAAGTGTGATCACTGTTCTTCCTTGGTCTTCCTTCTAACACTGGGAATTCAATTAAATACATGGGATCGATACACTCTTCAAACAGTAGATGGATAACCGTTCATGTTCCGTGAATTTTTAGTACTTCTGACAGCTGGTAGGGGAAAATAAAACTGTTCTTAGATGGCTTAAAACTGCATTATACGCCTTAAAGGTATGATCTAAACCACACTTGATGAACAGCGCTCATTCAGCTCTTTACCGTACAAATAAAACAAGAGATATTGAAGGATTACCTTTGATGAAAGAACGCTGCCGGAGATTTCTATAAGAAGAGTTGCTTGGAAGATTCGTACAAGCTAGTTGTTTGCTCGGTGACTGCGGCCGGTGATTGCCGAAATAAATGCGTTGGGTCACATCATGGTCACATTTTTCCCGCCTTTTTACTATATTCGCCACGCGACACGCAACGGTGCTAGGTCCCGGATGAAACCCAAAGTGCAAGGGCGGGAGCACACAGCGAGGCATCTTAGATATGTTACTTTAATGCTTTATTCATTAAACAAAAGTTTCAACTGTATTACATTTCTGCCTCTATCACTATTTGGAGGACAACATCGATTCTTAATTAACATTTCGTGACCAAGCTTAGTTTTGCGTGTTTTGAAGTCTTCAGATCAAATTGCAATCACGATCGATCAAATCTTTATAGCTTTGCGTGTTCTGAAGTCTTCAGATCAAATTGCAATCACGATCGACCAAACATACACGAAACCAATATGGCCAATTAGATGTTACAAAGAGTACATTCATTCTAATTCATTCAGACGCACATGCCGAAATCAGTATGATGCTTTAATAGATCATCACCCCTTGTTACTCCACAAAGTAAAGGTGGCAGGCATCGAAACGCTAGCTGTAAGGATGCGGTATGACCTCACGGATGCTGCATAGTTAATATTATTTCCATAGAGCATTTAAGTGTATGGTTTTTCTTTTTTTAATTGAACAACTCACAAACAGTGATCAGTAACTCAGGGCAGTCCAGCAAATGACAGAGATAAAACTGTTCAGTTTTATTCCTTTTTTATGAATAATTGAAACAGTTAATAAACAGGACTTCATTTATTGTGTTGTACGTGATAACTACTTCTTACGAGGTCTTCATCACTCCATTCTCTATCGAAGTCTCCCCCAACATTACAGCTTTTCTGATGCCAATGCATGCTTATTATCTAGTTTTACTTGGCATTTAATCAGTTATGACGGAGAGTAAGGTGTATTGCTATTATTGGTTTGCAGCACTTAAAATAATTTTCAACAGTGTTATCTTTAAGCTTGTTTAGACTGGTATATTTTAGGGGTCGAATAACGTTGGAACCACGCCCAGGTTGGTCTCCCATAGGGGTTTAATTCGAATTTTCCAACGGAGCATCCCTGCCCCTTTCATACCCGACATTTCGTGTAATTTAACAACTAGTTCGTGTTGACATACGCGTACCAGTGTAAAATTACATACAAAAGGTGACAAGTCCACACGAGGTTTTTGTTACACAGTCGCAGTGTAAAAAAACATCTACATGGTGTTGCGCATTGTTTCGATAACACCAATTTGGTGTAATTGAACACTGAGTTGGGGTATTTTTTTAATTACACTTTGTTGGTGTTGTGGTGACACGAATTTAGTGTACATTCACACTAACATATGTGTTCTTTAACACCCTCGATTTTTCTGTGAAGGAATCAAATTAATAAGTTATCGACAGTTCAAACATTGATTTCAATAGTGCCAATTTCCGAGCTGATATTTTTGTGCAACCTTGGGGTGACCAATAAAACCGTAATAAACGAGATAGACTACAACGGACAAAAATCGGAAAACCAAACTGATGTGGCAGAGATGTTAAACTCGTTTTTTACAGAAATTGGGCCTAACCTTAGCAGTCATGTAACGAAGGCTGACGATTCCTTCGAAGATTTTCTTAGTGAAACTGAGGAAAATTTCATTTTTGAAAAAACAACAACTGCACAAGTTTTTTCACTCCTATCAAAATTTTCCCAGACAAAGGCAACCAGATTAGATAACATTTCGGCGAAATTATTGAGGCAATGCCCTGACTTACTCGCTGAATCTCTTACCGTAATATTCAATCAATCCTTGGTAACTGGCATCTTCCCTGATGAATGGAAATCTGCTAGAGTCACTCCATTGTACAAAAACTCTGGGAAACGGAATGAGCCGACAAATTATCGACCAATATCTGTAATCCTAGTCGTAGCCAAAGTTTTTGAGCGAATAATATATGAACAGGTATACCACTATCTAATTAAGAATAGTATTCTGACATGTCATCAATCCGGCTTCCGTTCTCTACACTCTACGGTTACGTCACTTCTTGAGGCAACTGATAGTTGGGCTATGAATATTGATCGTGGTCTCATCAACGCTGTCGTTTTTTTAGACCTTAAAAAGGCCTTTGATACAGTTGACCACGAAATTTTGTTACGTAAATTGCAATATTATGGGCTACGTCAGTCCAGTTATAAATGGTTTGCCTCTTACTTAGATAACCGCACTCAAATTTGTCAAATTAATTGTCGTAAGTCAACCCCGAAATCTTTGAAATGTGGCGTTCCCCAAGGAACAATCCTAGGACAGCTACTTTTTCTGTTGTATATCAATGACTTACCAAATTGTTTACAATTTTCACTACCAAGGATGTGCGCTGATGATACCAGCTTGACGTTTGCTAGTGCCGACGTTCAGGATGTAAATGATTGTCTTAATTATGATCTAAGCAAAGTGTACACTTGGTTATCAGCTAATAAGCTTACCTTAAACCTGACAAAAACCGAGTTTATGCTAATTGCATACAGACAGAAATTATCGAACCTTTCAGATTGTCCTTCTTTAACCGTATAAATAACATGACCGTGGAGCAGGTATCATCAACAAAATCCCTTGGGGTCTGCATTGATCAAACTTTAAATTGGGAAAGTCATATAGAAAACATCAGCAAAAAGATTGCTTCTGCCATTGGCGCAATAAAGCGCATACGACATCAAATCGCTTTTAATGTTGTAGTCAATGTTTATAATAGCCCTGTTCAGCCTCACTTCGATTATTGTTGTGAGGTGTGGGGAGACTGTAACAAAGGCCTTTCTGATAGACTCCAAAAACTTCAAAATCGAGCAGCCCGTATTTTGATGTCTGCTAATTATGACAGTAATTTGAATGATTTGTTCCGGGCACTACGGTGGCGAAAACTCTGTCATCAAAGATTAGAAAAGAAATCTATTATGTTGTACAAAATCTTACATGACATAACACCTGAATATTTAAGATCGGGTTTTGTTTTTCGCGATAGTGTGAATTCATATATCATTTGAGGAATACTGAAAACGCACTGGCCCTTCCAAAACCTCGCACTGATTATCTAAAGAGAAGTTTTTCGTATAGTGGAGCTCAGTTGTGGAACAGTTTACCCTTGGAATTAAGACAAGCGACTTCCTTGAGAGATTTTAAGAATGAATTGAGTCGCCACAGTTTTGAGTAAGTTTTAAGTAGTTAAATAAGATTTTAAACTCGGCCTCCAAGAAAAGCAGCCTATATTATTATTTTTTTACTAATTTTATTTTTTATTCTCTGGTGATTGTAATTAAGTAGGTAGTGAGTTAGTAGTAACAATTAATTAAGCTGATGGAACTACCGTGTATAAATAAAGTTATCCTTCCTTCCTTCCTTCCTACGTGCAAAAGTCCATATGCCTTAACGGTGTCCGATGTCAGCACTTAGCCGCATCGCCTGACATTTCCTTATGTAACTTGATTCAATAATCATACCTTACAAACAAAACCCTAAGCACAAATTGTCACAAAGGCCAAAGTAAAATCTCAGGTCACTTAACTTTGCATCTCATTTAAGTCGGAAGAGAGTTGAAACCATTCACGAAAGTTTCAAGTGACTTGAAAACCATCCTTACAATCGACTAAGCCAACTTGTGATTTCTTGAGCTTTGAGGCGGGCGAAGCATGCATGCCAGTCAGTCTTAATTAACTGAGTGGGAAAATAAACTTAAGTTATCTTTGAAGTAAAAAACATCACTTGTGTGTGAAGCGTTAAGTCAGAAACATTTATTTGAGGCATCAAAAACTTACTCGACTTGAAATATTCCTAAGTTACTTTAATTTTCCTGTAGTGTAAAGACTACCAGTTTTGACTGGATAGTGTAGCAACCCTCTCAAACAAATGATTATAAACAAAGTACCCAAAATATTCGAGAAACGGGCTTCTTGTGAAAAATAAATTTTAAATTACCTTGCCAGCACTGATGGACTTAAACGGACAAGAGCTATCAGTAGTATAACATCAAACGCGGAAATCAGCTAAAATCATTGCAAGGATGTTTTTCAGAATTGTTGAGTAAGACTCGACGGTTTGAGGCGGCACTGTAAATTTGGTGCGGGGATTTCTCAGATATTCCAGATAAATCCAAATATCTAAGATGAATATAAAGTAAATTATTAAAATACTGAAGCAAACAAAGTATAGCCAAAACATTTGAGAAACTACAGCAATGATGGACTAGAACGGGCGAAAACTAACTGCAGTATTATATCAATTAAACCACCATAATATTACTGTATTGCAAAAAATTATTATAAGCATTGTAAGACTTGACAGTTTGAATAGAGTTGCGTACTGACACAAGATTTCAAACAGTCCTCCACGAAATCTGTTGAATTCCTGCTAGTCCTGACTTACAGTTGTGGAACATACGCCTCACCTCTAAATTAAGGCCCTGGTGACACTGAGAAGTCACCGTAACGTTTTGAAATATGTTTCCCCTTATAGTATTTCCCGTTGAGCTTGAGAAACATTACAACGCACTCAGATCAACTGCTATTACGTGCGGGGTAAAACTGTTATTCCGAACAAAGCGCCTTGGGTTTGGAGGGTGTGGAAAGCTCTCGAGGGGCACATCTTTGTCCTTTCCAACAGTTCAATTAAGAAAACATCTTTTAATCCTCAAAATACTCACCTGCGCTATACCACTCCGTCTCCTTTTACTGAATACACTACCTTATTTTTGCCGTGGACTGGAACCTATTCACTTTTCTTGGTTTTTGCTCTTTATTTGCCACCCTCCGTAGAGAACTGGATTTTAAAAACGACAACGCTAATCGCGAAAATTCTACAAGCTTCTTCTGGGTAATCACTGAAAACTCCTAGCCTATCCGTACTCAACATCGGAGTCGTTACGTAATTAGCTAAGAGAGGAGAATGTCTATTATTAATGGATGTTGTTTTTGTTCCTGTTTTATTGGGGGGGGGGGGGGGGGTTTAATCCAGGTTTTACTTAAATCTGTTTTCAGCCTGCGTTTCTTAACAAAATATATATTGCTGGAAATGGAAATCGTAACTATGATTTTGTAATTCTTGCTCAATTCCCTTTAATTAATATAAGTAAGGAATTGAACGTGTTGGAAAGAACTAATGAGTTGCATGCCAATTTGCAGAACTACCCCCAATATTCAATCTGACTTACGTAAAATTGGCAATTTCCGTCGCTAATGACAACAGTCAATACTTATTGGCAATGTTTGTCTTCAAGCTTTAAGGGCGTCGAACATCTGAGAAATTTATGACAGTTCTTTTCACTTCCCGTCATTTTAGCATAACGGAACCAACCTGTAACATAGTCCGTTTTCCATATTGCACTAACGTTTATTTTATTTGGCCTTTTCAAAGGTGGTGGTCTCACATTAAAATTAAACATCTGTACGGCTCAGCCGAGTGAGTCCACAACAAATTTTGACCACTGTGATGACGCATATCGTTGTCGATAAGAGTACAGACAACGCTGAACCACATTCGATTTGTTTTTTACCACAATATCAGCGTCAAGGAAAATGTTTATTTCAGCGCGCGAGAGATGAAAAAGGCATTGCGTGACAAGTCGTTGTCTGAACTCTTATCGACAATGGCGAATTAGCCAATCAGATTACTAGCAGCTGTGGTAAAATTTCCTTTTTCCCGCGAAACAGGCCTTGTTAGAGGTGTTAGTTGTTGCTCGATCAGCCCAGGTCCTAATCACCCATAGCAGTTTTCTAGTGTTTCTCTTGGGTCTCCTCGCCACTTCAAGTTCACTGTAATCTTTCGCTACTCATTTTTTCTATTTTGTTTTGTATTTATTATTCTATCGCGTGGCAAAATAAATAAAGCAATAAAGTAAATAAATAAAACTCAGATTCCTCGTTTTTTTTTTAATTCTAAACTCTACTTAACTTCTTCGATTCTTCGACGAGTACCTCTAACATTCAACAAAAAGTAATCAGACCGAGGGACCGCGCAAAATGAGGGGCTGGGCACCGCCCTTTGCCCCCTCCCCATTTTTGTGAAGTAAAAAAAATAAAAGCAAAAAAAAAAAATGTAGAAGAAATTTCGTCGTAACGAAAAAAAGTTAAAATTACCATTGCTGAATTAGACACGTATTTAACTAGCAGCCATAAAGAGTAACATTTAAGTAGCGATAAATAGTAAATAATTTTCATTTCTAACCTAATGCTACTACAGATTTATGCCCTCTAACTGGCTTTTTTCGGCGAGTGGATCACTCTGGAAAAGAAAGGAAAAAACTAAAGGGAAAGGGAAAGGGGGGGAGGGGGGTCTGAGTATCCCGTATCCCATTCAATTTTGGCCCAAATATCGTGTATCAGGAGCCCATTACTAGGAGCGTACAATTGCCCTATATTCTGCATTTGCCGCGAATATGGGACTCCCTCAGGAGCCCATTCTCTCGTGCGAAACTTTTCCTCGACCATTCTTTTGTTCTGAAGTTTCTCTGCGAAGCTAAGAAACTTTAGAACAAAAGAAAGATGACGATGATGCGGTATCACGTGTACCTTTTTTCACGGGAAAGATAGTCTTAAAATAAATCGCTCTGTAAAAATGCTGTGACATATGCTTAATATGGGAGTTGTACGCTCCTAGTGATGGGCTCCTGCCTGTATCCATTAATTGGTTTGTACCCGTATAATACAAGGCACTACTGATGGTGTCATTTCGGGTTATATGTTTAGCTACTAGATAATGACAAACTATATGGAAGGGCCAATATTGGCAGGTATTATCAATGTTTGATACAAAAAACAAATAATCGCATTGGCAAGTATATTTTTTCACTTTTTGCGCCTTCAAAATTAAAATTGATCGAGCAACCAGGAGCCATTCATTCATGAGCTCCTGAATGAATCTTTTTTAGACCATTTTATTGTTCTAGAAACTTTGATGTTCAATATCCCAGAATTTCTTGTTAGATATCCCTATCCCATTAATTTTTCCAACAAATATCCCGTATCCCTATAATTTTTTACCTGAATACCCCGTAACCAGAAACTGTGCCTTGTGCCCTAACATTCCACATATATTTTTTTTAATTTTAAGTTACAGGATACTACTGACTAACCTTATACTGAATGTCCGTGACATGCAATAC
>OX419339.1:29525346-29772846 GCA_948470475.1 Galaxea fascicularis
CCACTCTCATAATTTCGTCTTTTTTTCTTTTTTTTTTAAGGATTTACTTTTTGTATTACATGAAGGACCCGTTTAACACAAAGGGTTAGATTTCAAATAATTTCTCGGAAAGAAAACAAAATTAATGATTGTTTTTCCAATACACAAATGACACCTTTTCAAGTTGCGATCCACTTAGTTTCAAAGAACATAACAAGTACTATGTGACAAAACTAAATTCTTACAAACTTTAAGGGTCTGTTGTCACAAATACATCTTCTGAGCAAACCAGTTGCCCAGAGGTATGCGTATTCATCTGTCATCACTGTTTTCTTTAAAGAAAGACTGTCATAGATAATATTGATGTATGGGGCTGTGCAGAAATTTTTCCCTGAATTCACTCATCTCACTCTGCTCTCAAAACAAAGAAACAAATCATTTCAAAAGTCTTTCAGTACAACTGGGGTGACCTCCAGGCTGAAAGAATTGATACATGTAAAACACTTCTGTCATTAGTTCATATTCAGTAAGTAATCAACTGACTTAATTCATGAGGGAAAATCCACCATGGCTTTTAATGTACACAGTTAATGAAAATTACAGAGTTTAGTATGGATGCGCCATGATGGAGTCCCTTTGAGGGGCTCCAATATGGTGGCCAGAAATGAGTGAAAACATCTGGAATTTACTTTGGCTATCTGAAAGACTTTCTTCTCTCTTTTGAACTTGCAAACATTCACATTAGACACTTAGACCTCTAAAAAACACACTGAATTGATGTTTCCATGTACATGACATGCTTGTGAGCAGACATCTTTATGTCATGCACTGTGAAAAAATCTAAAATTCAAACTATTCTATTTTCAAAACAAAGCATGCCACTAAGCTGAAAACATGCAAGTAGACCCTTTTCTAAAAGTAATGTCTTTTACATGATGAAACTAAAAATGGAAAAGTCTCTTTACTTTTGAATTTTAGTTTTTTATGACGCCACATGAAAACCAAGAATTCTGTAACATTTCTGCACTGCAATTTGATGGAATCACTGTGGTAAAAACTACTTAATTGTAGTAATTTTATTTTAAATGAATTTGTTTCACTTGGCTTCAGGTACATCATGACCAGTGAACACACAGTGGATGCTACAAAGAATTTTTTTGAGAGCAACAACTATTTTAGACTGCAGAAAGATAATGTCATGTTTTTTGAACAGCATACCCTCCCCTGTCTCACATTACATGGTAAAATAATTCTTGACCAACCAGGAAAAGTTGCCAGAGCCCCTGGAGGGAATGGCGGATTGTATGAAGCATTGTATGATGACCTTCGCATTGATGAAATGAAGAATCGCGGAATAGAGTATGTGCATGTTTACTGTGTGGACAATATCCTTGTCAAAATGGCTGATCCTGTGTTCATAGGGTTCTGTATTGACCAGGCAGCAGAGTGTGGTGCTAAGGTTGGTGTTACTCTTTAATAGTTGCAAATGGCTTCCTTTGCAGTCATTTGCTAATAATAAATATTGTTCATCTGGCCTTTCAGTGATCGTGAGCCTGGAGTTAATTTTTTTCTTGGTGCAGGCATCACTGTTTTTTGCACACTGTACAGTGTATGTAAATTTTAAAAATCTTTTGCCAGCTAATTTATATTAATTACTTGTGAATATTATCAAGTTTTGTAACAGAACACCTCCAACCTTGCTTTCACCCAAAAGCAGATAACTATGAAATTTGTTATTTATTGCTGTTATAATATTACATTAAAATAAATTGGGTAAGGTTGAAGAGCAACCCTTTTTTGCATTTAAACGTTAAAATCGATAACTAAACTTAGACATTCAGGTATAATTTAACATCACATTTGAACAAATGAAGGCTATCTGCTTCCACAATGTGTCTTCAGTTGGTAGATTGTTTAGTCAAGATAAAGGAAGTGTCACATGTTGCTTTTTTAGTTTTTGTAGAAAAAGATTGATCTCTTGCATCATGCCCAGGTCCAGCATGACCGTCTGACGTCTTTTCAGAAGATGAAACAAAATAAAATAATTGTGGATGAAATTTGAAATTTTCAGGTTGTGGAGAAGACAAAACCAGAGGAGAGGGTCGGACTTGTTGTTAAATGTGGTGGAAAATACCAGGTGAGAAATGATACTTAAATAGTATGCCACAGGTGAAGATACATGCAACTATATGCTTGCTTACAAGGATGTCACTCAGGAATATTCAGTTTAGTAAATTGTAAATTTTATTTTATTTTCTACTCTGAACAGGTAGCTGAGTACAGTGAGATTTCAGAAGAAGTTCAACAAAAAAGAAATCCTGATGGAAAACTGACTTTCAGAGAAGCCAATTTAGCCAACCATTTCTTCACCATTAGCTTTCTAGAGAAAATTGTCAAGTGAGTGGCAAGTCAGCATATGACTAGTACTGAAAACAATTTTTTCATATTCCTAGGAAAAAATGTTTCAGATGTACTTTTAGTGATGTTGATGACTCTGTGTGAAATGGAGCATGCAGTTTAAGGTGGCACTGCATGATGTTGTGGCTAGGGGTGATCTTGGCAAATTTTGTGGCTTGTCATCCCTTTCAAAGTTACTGAAATTCATGAGGTATTTTACTTGGAGCAACATTAATTTTAAAGAGCTTTGTTGAGTCAGTAAAATCATAAATCATTATCATTTTTAGGCAAATATACTGTTGACTCCTCCTCTTACAATGCATTAAATCTTTATGATTGCCATTTTTTACCTCAAACCAGTAAATTAATGTTAAACAACATGATTGATATGGTCAGCTAATGATTGAGATGAGTTGATGTTCAAGCTTCACTTAGCTTTAAATCACTTAAAATGTTGCACATGAGTTTAATCAATACTTTTCCTACCTTATATTAGAGCTCAGTTCTTGGTTTGCTTACCTTAATATTTGGTTTCTTTAATCCACAGAGAGCTAGAGCCCTCACTGAAATTTCATGTTGCTAAAAAGAAGATACCATTTGTTGATGACAGTGGAGAAAGGTACATGTTATACAGCTTACACATAGCACCCAAAACCCATTCTGGGATTTCCAGAAGTACAAACAACTGTAAACAACCCCATCTCTGAGGAGATTATTGTTGTTATTAGGCTTTCATTTACATTGGTATTCTGAGACAAGTGTGAGGAGGGGGAAATAAAATCTGCTCATAATTTCTTGTGTATGTAATAAAAGAAGTCACCTTCAGGGTCCTCGGTGCAGCACAGTAATGGTACATGTACTTCTCAAGCTCATTAATAATTCATCAAGTTAAAGCAAAGGAAATCACAACCGTGAAGGGGGTTTGGATACCCGGTCTTAATTAGCATAGGTTTTGACGATTTTACTTCTCTGTTAATTCCTTAGTTTTTGTTTCAATTGAGAAGGTCAAGCACTCAAGACAGTGTTTTATTGGCAATCCAAACACCTTGAATTCCATCAAAAATTCTCCGCTGCACGTCATATTTTCAACTCTCTTCTCGGTGTTTGGATATCCCGATGAAACACTGTCTCTTGTGTTTGATATATTACATGAATTGGACCTACCTTGTGGATTTTTCTGTGAATTACTTGCTGTAGTTTGTCAAAGCCTCACTTAACCACAAAAGCTGAGTTAATTCTAGAGAAATCATGATCATCAAAAGAGATTTTAAAAAGAAAACTTTACCATTACAAAGTGAAAAATGTTGCTTTAGAAATGGGAAGTTACCAGAGTCGTCACGATTAGAATATGGCTTTCAGGGTTAAGAGAGGTTTAAGCCATTCAAATTTGCTGCATATACATGAAAAGCTTTCAAATTGATCACCTACACTGTAGATTTGAGATCCTCTTACAATTAAAGGTGATGTTACATGAGCAGATTTTTAAGGCCGCTTTTTAATGCAACATTGTTGCATTCAAAGTTGTCTCATGTAACATGGTTTAAAGGGTTTAAAGGGTTAAATATCACATTTAATTATGACCAGTTATAAGATCACTGGGAACGAATAAATTATCAGTGAACGCTACAATCATAATTGCCTTTAGAACCAGTTTTTTCATGGTTTAGTGGGTGAGGGGTTAGCTTAGGTCAGCATTGGAAGTTTGTAGCTATTGAGCTGCCACAACCTGCAGGTGTCCCATCTTATTCCAGTTCCTGTAAAGCTCTTAAGACAAAAATTTGTTGAAACAAATATATCAGTACTATCTAGTTGTAAATTGACTTGTAACTAATCAAAGTCCTCCACTGGTTACTTGATTCAGGATCATACCAAAGGAACCCAATGGAGTTAAGCTGGAGAAGTTTGTCTTTGATGTGTTTGAATTCACAGAGTAAGTGTCAGTTGTACTTGCTTCTTCTTTGTGCAATTCAAGCATCAATAGCGGCAATATTGGTATATACTACACAAGTGATAAGTGCTTTTTGTGCATTCTGATTGGTTAACTCAGAGGTGATTTGCAAAGTACTATTTACCTCCAAGCAGCGGAAGAGAAACAAAATGGCTTCCCTAAAAAATGCACTTCAGTTTCTAAAAAGGAAATCATTTCAATAAATAAGGAGGCTGTGCCCAAGAACACAAAAATGACTCACAACATTTCAAAGTGGACAGACTGCAAATTGTAGTAGTTGCCAAAATATGTATCTACATAGTTTTCTTGAACAGTATTTAATTTAATTTAATTTATTTAAGTTATTTAATCTTTCCAACCTCACATTTTAAGGTGAAAATGCCTTGTTTACAAAAATTGTCAAGCACTACAGGTAAACAATGAAACATCTAATAATTTACAGCATTGTTTCAACAACAAGATGCTAGTTATTCAGCTGGTGTATAAGTATATACTAAAACACATACCGGCATTCACCTTAATGTGAGTAATTAACAATTAGACCCATAGCTCTATTGAGGGTGAAAGGTCTAATTGTTTTAGTATCACCCAACTAGTCAGACAGAAAAGGCAATAATAAAGTTAGCAAATGCAAGTTGAAGAAATATTTATTTGGGAATAAAACAAAAGAAAATGTTAGGCTTGATCTAATAGTCCTAGTAGTGTAGCCAATCAAAATGCAGGATTTGCATTAGTCCACTAGTTGGGTGATACTAATGGTGGATATTTACCTCCACTTCAGTGAATAAATACCTGTTACTAACCAAGTTCAAGGTCTGTACAAACCATGTTTTTTCCCATTCAAATCAACGGGAAAAAACAAGGATCCATGACCTACAGTACGGACTGAGAAAACAAAGTTGACAAGATATTTATTATATCTCTAAGGTTAATCTGGTGCGCAGAAGAGGAAGCCTTCAAATTAGTGGGTCATACAGTAGAATACAGCCTGCAAAACTGAGAGATATATTAAACAATAATAAGTTGATAATGAAATGTGACTCCAAATTGCTAAAATCACCTGACCTGCCATCAAAGACATACTAAAAGAGATTGAAAGTTAGTTTTGTCTTAAGAGGATGATTAGTCAAGATTTCTGAAACCTTCTCCAAATGTTCTTGTGGATACAATGTAGGCCACACCTTCAATTTGAAACTATTCTTAGAGAAGAAAGTGCAGCTTATATACAGTATTGTGTGCGTTGTAACAATCCATAAAGCTGCAGCTACATGAGCGATTTTTTGCTTGTGATGGTGATGTGATTTTTTTTGGGAAATTGTTGCGTCGCCAGCGTGCGGTGGTGGCTACACAAATGATTTTCTGTGATTTTGTCATGAAAAGTTCAACTCACTGAATTTCTCGCTAATTTTTTCTTCAATTTTTCAGCTGTTGCCATTGCAGCACCTTCACGAGGAAGGCTACATTTGTAAATTTCACCACACACTGGTGACACAACAAATTAAGAGAAAATCGCATCACCATTGCAAGCAAAAAATCACTCAACATGTAGCCACAGCTTAAGACAAGTTGAAACATCTTGTTTAGTCTTTGTTCTTGCCCTGGGTTTTAGACAATTTGCTGTTCTGGAAGTTGCAAGAGAAGAGGAATTTTCACCTCTCAAAAATGGCCCAGGATCAGCAACAGACAATCCAGATACAGCACAGAGGGATTTATTTAAACTGCATTATACCTACCTAGTCAAAGCTGGTGGCAAATTCACAGATGATGTTGAGTGAGTCTTTACATAAAGTTGTGCTAAAAGGGGTCCATTTTAATGTCAATAAAGTATTCCATGGGATTGGGGATACAGTGTACATGTTTTTTAGACTAGGTTTCTTTTGTACCATTCAGTTGTTCTTGTTCAAGTTTAGAAATTAGTAAATAGGTTTTCCAAAGAAGATGTATTCTCAAAACAGGGAGAGGCTGCCTGAGAAACTGAGCACAGAACAGAATACTGTAGATTGGGTGTCTGAACCTGACTTCCAAAACCTCCCAAAAGAATGCAAATTCTACATGTTCTGAGTAAACCATGATTATTCTGTTCTTTCTGCTGTTTGGAACACAAAGACAATGCTATTTCTTTCTTTCCAAATGCAGACTCAGAGCCCCCACCCCTTCTTCCATCTCTCCCATCTCTCCCCCTGCTATAGCCCTGATTTATGCTGTTTCTTTTGTTGAGAAAGTTTGCTCCATACCTTGCAATCACCCTTAAATTGAAGGACTATCCATTGCCCAGGCAAATTAATTAAGGTGTCATGTTATGTGGGCTAGGTATGTGAGGTGCCAAAGGGTGTGGTTTTTTTAGTGGTTTTGGTCTGAAATAGGGTGTCAATTTTGACCATTTTGGTCTGAAATAGGGTATGGTTCGCACACTCTAGTCTTAAATTGGTGGTCCATTATGCAACCTGCTTTATAGTGTGGAATTTTAAGGTCGTAACTTACAGTTTTTGCATCCTATTATGTAAAAGCATATAAACATTGCCTTTAACATTGGTCTGACATAGGGAACTGATTATTCACTGTAAGGCAAGTCTCAAATAATGTATCAAATTTTTGATCAGGTCTGAAATAGGGTATGGAAAATCACAGATGTTGGTTTGAAATAGGTACGGGTTGCAGAATGTCCCCCCCCCCTCCCCCCACCCACCTAGTGTTTACCGTACCTGACTAATGGATGTGTGTTCATATTTGTAACATTTTGTTTGTCTCATGAATGCCTATTTTCCCTCTTTTTTTCTCAGTTGCACTCCTGTTGTAAAATGTGAAATTTCCCCTCTTCTTTCATATGCTGGAGAGGTGAGTTTGCCTTACCTATGTTACCTGCCTTACATTGTATTTTATCCTCTTTGATAAAAGACACACTTCTACATTAAATGAAGAAGAAGTGTGTCTTTATATATCCCATGCCTCAGAAAATACAGCCAATCAGAGGCTGAGAAAGCTGTTGTATATTCTGCGGTATCCAACAGGTTGTTTTCTTGTTATAGGGATTAGAAGATGTGGTGAGGGACAGGCAGTTTTCAGCAAAAGACAATATATATCTGAAGACAGATGAGGAGGAGGAGGTGGAACAAAATGGAGAACTTCCCTGCAAGAAAATCAAGGAAGGTTGACTGCATTATCATAATTGGATACATTATCATAAACGGGTACATTTACTGTGGGAAGCCAGTGGATAATTTTTTTTTATCATTGTGGGCCTAGTTATTCAAAGAGCAGGTACATGTAATCATAATAATAAGAAGTAAATAAACTATTGCCATTTTGCGCAAAAATATGCTTGGATATTTGTCCAGGGCATTATCTGTTTTGAGAAGAGAATGGTTTTCCAAGCGCAAAGCTCAAGCAAAACTTTGAGCTATGATGAGCTGACAACATCCAAGGACAAATATCCAAGCATATTTTTAAAGCCAAATGGAGGCTATTGTCTTTATTATCCTTTAAACATTTTTTGCAAGAAGCGTTTAGGAAATAACACAAGATATTCCTCAGTTTTAGCTGCGGACAATTCACGTGATTGACCATTGCATGCAAGTAGAGAATATTTCATGGATTATAATAACAATGTATATAGCACCTATACATGTTGTAACCCAGGCAAGTTTATAATTTTTCATTAAATGAAAAATTATGAACTTGCTTGAAAAGATGTGTCTTCAACTTAGATTAATTTTTAAAAATGTTAATACTTGTACTTGACTGAATGTCCGCTGGAAGCTCATTCCATAGTCTTGGTGTCAAAACAGTAAAGCCCTGTAACCATATGTTGTACATGCAACTCTATTTACCAGCTACATTGCTAAATGTCCTGCAACATGTGCATTTGATTACCTAAGATAAGGAGTTATCAACATGAAATTTAAGTTATCAGCTCTTTGAACAATTGTGGCCGGAGTAACTATAACAGCTTTTCAAACTCTGGATTGTTAACAATGATACCCACCACTGGCCACCGACACTAAGGTGAATAAAATTGTTTTAGTATATACTAAAACAGTGAGATAATAGAGCTCAAAAATGATGATTTTTAGCTCTTTTATTCCTCAACAATTACAATTTTTGTGGGAGTTGCTCAGAGGTGAATTGCACTTGCTATCCTGAGTTTGAATAGCCGATCAGAGCACACAAAATATGCTATCCACTGTCTTAGCATATTATATTTGCTACTTATCCCTAAGCAAAATGCTGGGGTTAGAGCACAGTGTCTTGTGGGGGTTAGGGAGGAGAGGGGGGGGGGGTTGTTGGAATTGAGTGACAATGATTCATCAGAAAGTGAAGGAGGTGGATGTCCATCACCATCACTCCATTCTGGTGAATTATGTTGAGCTGTCAGCAAAAGTAAATGAAAAATGATCAATGGGAATATCATAGATAGCTATTATTATTAACATTAATATTATTATTATTATTATCATTATTATATGATTTCTTCAAAGCATTCAGAATAGATCTGTGTAAGTTATGGCTCAGGTTTTGATGTTGATCTCTGGTAGGTCAGCATATCTTAATCTGTAAATGGGTTAGAAAATTTTCCATTATGTTAACATTGAATTGCTTGAGTTACAATGATAACGTTATGAACTCTTCAGATGCATGGTATGTACAGTTTTTTCTATGTAAAAAACAGACTGTGATAAAAGTAGATCACCTTCATCATTGAGTTTTTTTAAATAATTATTTGTATCAATATTAGGTAGAGAGGGGGGGGGGGGCTTTGACCCATGCATGGGTATAAGGGTGCCACTGGAGATTTGAAGCCTGGCCCTGTTTAGGACCAAAATAACCTTAGGTACCTACCCTGTGTAGGACAACGTATTCTTTTTTGAGTCCCCACGTAGAAGTAAATGTGAAAAAACCTCAAAATTTTGCACTAATATCATACTGAACCAATTTGGACTGATTAATATTCAACAAGCTAAGGACAGGTCAAGACTGTGATTAGGACTTCCTCTTGAAATTATTTACCCGGTTCAGGGCTTTTCCAGTGAGAGGGTTCAAACACACTACCCTCTCCAGTGGCATGTCCCTGTAAACAGGCCATTAATGGTGTTTAGATGAGTACATGTACATTATGAACCAATGAGGATGAAAATAAGGCACCCTTTGCTTGTGGGAGATAACTTTTACTTGATATATTTTCTCTGAAAGAAATAGTATTGAGACTGATGTTAGATGTTAATAGTTTCTTTACCAGTAGGATATATACTAATAGTTCTTGAGTAGCTAGCCAATGAGAACATGCAGTTGCTCAGCTCATTTGTTGTTATATACTGAATTTTAGCTTCAATTCTGAATGCTTATTGTTCCTTTGATGCAGTTCACATATATGACATACTGTTATACAGTGTTCTGCATTGAAGTGTCACATGTTTAATTGTGCCAATTTTATCATTGCATGCAAGGAATTCTTGTTCGTATTTACAAAAACAGTTGTACGGTAGTCAGGGTCCCAAAGAGGAGTCCATAGAATCCCAGGGCCCCAAAAAATTAATCCTGGAGCCCTGGAGTTCTGCCCTTTTAGGCCTTGAGCTTCGGAGCCCTTTGGGACCCTGGGTAGTGGAGAGATCGAATTTGATTATTCCAAACTTGTTCATCTGTGGATGTCTATTCAACTTCAATTTTTGAGACTACAAATTCTTTGGGAAAGGTGGGTATTTTAGTATGTATGTAATAGATTTTTAATTTACTGTACGGAATTTAGCTAAGACTATCTGTTTGGTCTGCTCATGAAGCACAATGTTTCTGAACAATTTAAAGAATGAACCCCTACACATTTTTATATTAAATTATTTTGATTGACGGTGTACATACTCTGTAAACTGACTAGCAAGCGTTTAGTTTTGTAGTCGTGTTTCCTTTTCTCTTGTTCTTTGACCACAACAACTGGGAGAAACTTTCCTCTGCATGAGCTCCTCTTCAATCGCTAAACCAGACTAAATGCATTTGCCGTCAACACTGATAGAAAACCCCAAGGGTCTGAGGGGATCGGTGTCTCTGGATTTCAAATCACGGGGATGGTCAAATAGGGGCAAAAATCAAACCCCAAAAAATCCCTAGGGCTTCCAACAAAACCCAAAAGAGTTCTTGGACCAAAAATTAACTCCCAAAAAATCTCATGCCTAAACCCTAAGGAGTCCACTAAGGAGAAAGGATTGTACTTGATTCGCAGAGCAACGCGGCCGGAGATGCGGGCTCCATCCCTAGGCACTACCACGAATCTTCAGATTGTTTTGAATACCCGAAAAGATCCCTACTTAAATCAAGCACACACACACACACCCAAAAAAAAACACTTGCCAAATTTCCCTACCCAAAAACTCCTGGAACCCAAATTAATACTTCGATCATGTCCCTTGAAATCGGGAATAACCCCACCGCTCGGTGAGAAAGATGGCCTAGTACTTAACTTTGCTAATTATTCGTTGCTGTAAAGCAATGTATGCAGTTAGGTTTATTTTGATATACGTTTCAAGGATGATAGATATAAGGGTGTTACTGAGAATTACAAGAGGACATGGCCAGTGTCTGTCCATCGAGTGCAAGTTTGTAGAACCTCTCTTCTACGTTTCTGAATTAAACAAAGCAATCCAATTTTATCATTGTATTGATGGTTTTGGGGTGTTTTTATTTCCTATCTGTTCAAAAGAGATCTAAGGCCCGTTTCAAACGCCGTGCTAAAGTCGTGCCGAACTAAATTCAATTTGGCTCGACTGTAGCACGACATTGGCACGACTTGGTTTCAAACGTCGAGCTTAATTAAGTCGAGTTAAAAGCTGTTGCTGTAAACATGTATCAAACCATAACAAACCGGTTTTGCTGACTTTTAAAATGTATTTATAATTTATGAATTCAGTTCGGCACGGCAATAGCACGCCGTTTGAAACCATGCCATGCCAAAGTCGGGTAGCACGACACAGCTTGCCGTGCTACACGGCAGAGTCGAATTTAATTCTTAAATGGTGTCAAACGCCGTGCTACAGCCGTGCCAAAGTCGAACTTAAATAACGAATTTAGTTCGGCACGACTTTAGCACGGCGTTTGAAACGGGCCTAAATATCGCATTTAGAAAGGCCTACCATATCAATGCTAAATACCGCATGTTTGGGTGTGTTCGGTGTTTTTATCAATTAATTAGCAGTTTGAGTTGTTTTTCTCATTCTGTTTAAAAAGTCGTTCATCGCATGCTTTTGCGCGGCCCAGTAACGTTTCAATCGTAGGAATTTCCCCTCAAACGACTCAGTGGAATATCCATTCTCAGTATATCCGCAGTGTTAAGTTTAATTTCGGTATTTTCCAGGTGCCCCGTCTACATATGTGCCTGCATTTCCAACAGCGTCAATGGTTTTTGTTACCATGCCAACATGGAAAGTTAAAATTACAGCTAGTGATGAAGGAAAGTTGGTTTTGTTTGAAATCAGGCCAAACTTGATCGTTCTCTATTACGAGGCAGATTGCACGGGTTACCAATCCAGGTGTAAACAAATGCGACTTACATGATAAAACAGGCCCCCGCAACAACTAAAATTTCCGGAAACAGCAAAATAAATCCACGTGAAACTTTTGTCAAGCTGTGGAACGAAACCGTAGAAAGGAGAAATAAACAATTTCGAAAACAATATTAAAAACGAAAGTCACTGAGACGCACATGTAAATTGATGATAGACATAAGAGAATTAAGCCCAAATGAACCAACCTCATGTCACGGGGGTGGGGGCCGAAAAGGAGAGATCGTGATAGGATAGGATAGGATAGGATAGGATAACTTTAACTCATCAGTCAACTATAAAAACCTACTTATTTACAGAAGTATTGCAAATTATGCAACGATTAAAACTACATTATTCTAAAATTACTCTAATTATCAAATAAATATAACTATAGTATTAAATGACAAAATAAAATCTGCTTTACATGAGTGCCGTGTGTAAAAAATTCTAAATTTAAGTTGATGAAAAGAGACGCTCGCAGCCAGCCCGGAACGCTCTAAGGGAGTCAGCCTGCCGCAACTCGATTGGTAAACTATTCCAAAGAACTGCTCCAGAGTAGCTGAAGCTATTTTTCATATAGTTTGTGTGTGGCTGTGGAATAGCTAGTTTGCCCTCTGTGTCTCTGGAGACGCTACTACGGTCAACAAATTTGGAACTAAGATATTCTGGAGTAAGACCATTAAGCGACTTATATACCATCACAGCCTTATTGATAGTTCGTTGAGAATCAAGTTTTATCCATCCAAGTTTTTGGATAAGGTTTTCAGCGTTGGCATCATAGTTCGAGTAAGTGAGTATGTGCGCAGCGCGATTTTGAAGTTTTTGAAGTTTATTGGCTAGGGTTTTACCGCAACATCCCCACACAGAATTGCAGTAATCAAAGTGAGGCTGTACTAAGGACATGAAAATTGATCGAAGAGTCTCGTGTGGAACGAAAGGCCTCACTCTCTTCAACGCTCCAATACCAGACGCGATTTTCTTACATAAATTCTCAACATGAACATTCCAGGATAATGTCTGGTCAATGTGAACACCCAGAGATTTCGTAGAAGTAACTTGAGTTATAGGTGCACCGTCAATCATAAGTGAAGGAGGGTTGTGAAAGGTGCTTAGCCTTTGCCTTGATCCGATCAACATAAACTCAGTTTTAGATGCGTTAAGAGTAAGCTTGTTAGCAGTTAGCCATTTATCAACTTTAGCAAGATCCTCATTCAAAACAGCATTAAGATTTTGGATGTTTTTACTAGCAACAGTTATATGTGTGTGTGATCCCGTTTCACGCACGAATTTGAACAGAATTCCCGCATCACGTTTACTTTAACGGAATTCAGGAACCTTTCACGCGTCACGCTCTAATTTTGGCCCTCACTCCGCGTCACGCATAGACCCTTTGCTTCCCAACATCGTTCCCAGGCTCTCTCTCCTCTGCCTCCCTTGTCGTTGTTCTCCCAACGGATCCCAACGCTATCCCAACGTCCTCCCAACGAACGACAAGGGAGACCTAGGGAGGCAGAGAAGAGAGAGCCTGGGAACGAGGTTGGTCAGGTCACATGTTTTGGTACCCGTGACCGTCGGTACCCGAAAAACCGGTGTTACTCAAAATTATTTCTTGACTTCGAATCGGTCAAACCGTAATGGATGTTGAAAATTTAAAAAGAGATCTCAGAGAGAATAATCAAGAACAGGTGCTCAAGCACTGGGATACTTTAAGCGAGGAGGATCAGTTGGCTTTGTATCATGACCTCAGAAGCATCGACTTCGCCGAAATCAACCGGTACTTTGAGAAAACCATGAGCGAAGCTAAAGCCAACGAAAAGAAGGATGAGAAATTACAACCTGTCCCTCCAGAATACGTTGGAAGCGTTATTGGAGCATCAAATTTAAACAAGGTGAATACTTGGAGAGAGAAAGGTCTACAAGTGATCGGCGAAGGAAAAGTTGCTGTGTTGCTCCTTGCCGGTGGACAGGGTACGCGTTTGGGAGTCAAGTATCCGAAGGGAATGTATGATGTCGGCTTACCTTCAGGCAAAACTCTTTACCAGCTTCAAGCTGAAAGAATCTTAAAGGTGCAAGAACTGGCTTATGAACAGACGGGAAAGAAAGCCAAAGTTCCATGGTAAGAAAATTTGCTCACGGCCATCTAGTTTAAAGCCCCCGTGTAAGCTTAAGGTGATTCCCTAGTAAAAGAACCCGCCATAAATTTCCGATGAAACTTGGTATGCTCCTGTCACAGGACAAAGAGATATTAAAAACGTAATTAAAAGAGGTGGTCACCATGCATGTTTTCACGCCACAATGCTGACAAATACGGTTATTTAGGTGGCTTTTGGTAATCTCCGTGCGCAACAAATAAGCTCGATAATGTTTCAATGCAGCGTGTTAATTTATCACATAGAGTTTGACTTTCTTTGATTGTTTATTCGCCTACATCCCAGAAAAATTGTCTTCAAATACCCTCCATTTAGATATGGTTTGATGCTACTCTGGTTTGAAAATTGATGAATGTTGTATCAAGATATATTCAGTGATTTACACAGAGGTTAAACAACAGACTACATTCATTGTGAGCACATGCTCTCAGCTTCTGATAATAGGGCAACTCAGTGACGCAATATGTGTCACGCAACATGTCACAAATGTAACTTAAAAAGTTACAATTCATCAAATTGTAACTTTTTAAGTCACATTCATCAATTTTCAAACCAGAGTAGCATCAAACCATGTCTTATTGTCCACCTGGTTGCAGTGTGAACTTGAACATACCCTGCATTTTTTGTCCTTTAAAGGAAACATAATTTGGACATGCACTGTTGGACCCGTTATGTCTCCCTGTGTAGAATTTATTATATTTGCCAAAAAAGTAGCCGTAGACTTTTGCTAATTTTTTTCTCAGTTATTGCGGATACTGTTCTCATTGAAGTTATGAAATAAAATATGGGGGTCACCGTACTTCTTATTGTGTTACGGCTTCTGATAATGGCGCATTCCAGGTATTCTATTGTAATTCCGAGCGAAGACGCATAGTGCCAGCTACCTGATGAGTTTTGTTCGTGTGGCAAACATTTATTTCTCCACAATCTGGTTTGCAGCAGGTAGTGTACAGGAAAGATCCTAACACTGATACTGTTTCGTCCATTACATTGGACAATTACCAGTAGCTTGGCACAAATTTTACATCCACGATCGAGGGCTTCTGCGAGTAACTCGAGCTCAACAGCACATCTACCGCTTATTTTACAAGCATTCTGAATACATAAGGCCTCATCACAGCTAGGCAATTTGTCTACCGAAATTTTTACTACTGGTAAATGTTTTCTTTGTTCGACATCCTTGCTACTCCGAAAGTGCCCTTTTTTATCATGGGACAGGCCGGCCAGTGTTACGGCCACCATCTTGGATGTTGCAATCCTATGGGCAGTAGGAGATGCGCAGTGCAAAACCAGGGAATCACCTTAAAACTTATGTTTCTGCCATTGTGTTCATGGAGCTCAAACTTACAACTTACTAAATCTTTCTTTTTGTGGATGCCAGAACATATTGTAACTGCATGATACCTGGCCACTTCTGACCACTGTTGTGTTCTTGTAGTGGCATCGTTTGAAGAACAAAACAGACAACAATTAACACATACCTAGTGACTGATTCCAAGGCGCAATTAATTGTCACTGAGATTCCAGTGACAACATCAGGCCACCTTCAACTGCACGCTCTGATCACATGCAACAGCGGTCAAGATTTTGCGGGTAAAACTGAACTGTTTCCCGTTTGATGTAACAGTTTTTGCAATGTTGCCCACTCATGGCATTTGGCGGGAAAGTTTCATTGTTAGATGTCATGTGACCATGACCTAGCCAAGGAATGGGCACACTGAGTGGGAAGATCGCCAGCTATATCGGAACAAATAACTTGCAAATAAGTGGCTGGGTATTCTGCTGTTTTGCACATATCAGATAGACATTACATAAGCATTGTGTTAATTGTGGAATTGTTTAAACCCTTTTTAATTATATCTCTCAGTTAGTACGCCTACTGTGATTGGTCAATTTTGCAGGCAGTATTCTACTGTACGGCCCATTAACTTGAAAGTTTCCCTTTCCACGCGCTCGATTAACTTCAGAGATATAATAAATATCTTACTAACCTTGTTTTCTCGTCCATACTGTAAGTTACGGATCCTTGTTTTTTCCCGTTGACTTATGGCCTGTTTGCTTTGCATTTGGGCCATAAGCAAACAGGAAATAAACTTGGTCTGTAACTTATAGTATGGACCTGAACTCCGTTAGTAAGAGGTACCGTATTTCTGTCACATTGAAGAGTTGAAGAGCCCCTTTACTTTGACAATAAGGGTTAAAATAGCTTGTTCTTAGTAGTGGTTGGTAGGTAAGTTTCAAATTTAAGCATTTGTCTATTTTTCTGGCCTGCAGCTGTAACCTCGTGTCTGTTGAATGCATCAAAAGCAACACGAATAATTGCACAATGAGTCTCAGAAATCTGAGCCCTGTGAATACCCAGAACCCTGCCACTTACCGGGCTGCCCCGCAGCAGGTCTGAGCCGCCATGAAGAAGACCGCTGCCCGCATTGCCTTGATTTTAACTTCGCCTAAATTACATTTAGCCACATATCTTGATAATTGTAGGTAACCTTTGAAGATATGAAGGTCACTGTCTACATTTTGCTTTTTTTCGTACAGGTTTCCTAATCCTCCTCCTCGGGGTAATTTTTTTCAAGTCAAGACATCTGAGATGAATAGATCTACATTGGCTATCACATAACATGTAGAGTAAGAAATTTCAGAGTCTGGGGATGGGACAGGGGCAGTGTCATCTAGTTTGATTACCTGATTTTTCAGTTTCAAAAGGCAGTGAACAAAAATTTGTCATCAGTGGCAGTTGAAAAATAATGATCAAATTGTTGATGTCGTAGCAATTTCTGAATGATGTACAAAATCCATTCTTTCTTTGAAAATTCAATACATTTCATCTTGTGATATTGTAAGAACTTCATGTTTGAGTGTCTTAGATAATGTTAATTTATAATTTTGCAAGTATTTTTTTTACCAAAAATGGATCCATTGCTAAGACACTGCCTGTTGTAGGGTCATTACTTATTGATAGATTGGCATTTGTAGTTACAGTGTAAAGTATTCAAAAACAAAAACAGTTCAATCTACTCTAAAGGTAGAACAAACAGACACATCTCATTAATGATCAGAAGCTTTGTGTGTTACAAAGTCCTTTGATGTGATTCAAGATGTTGTGCACATAGAACATTTCCAACATTTTTTCCAAACGATTTCCAACATTTTCCGTTTCCAGCATTTCCAAATAATTATGTTTTGTTTTGTCTGAATGGTTTTTTTTTTTTCTGTTTTTGTTACATAGTTTCAGATGTTCTGCACACCTCTCCACAGAGGTTCATTAATGCACACTTTAGCTTTATTTGTTAGTTTACATGTATATTATACTGTGAACACTTCTGCACTATTTGTGTGGACTTGTAAAAACTTAAAATGGTTAAAAATGCCCATCTTGGACTCAGGGGATAGATTACCATACCATACAGGATAGCAGGGAATTCTTTAGGGCATATCTGGTGGAAACAACATAGTCCTTGATAAGACAGTATACTGTATGTAGTCAGCAAGTTATGTATTGTTTTAAGTTATCAAGGGAAGAAGATAGTAATTAGCTTGTAGTTTTTTTGTTAAATGATTGTACCCCACTTCAGGTACATCATGACAAGTGAGCACACAATGGATGACACCAAAAGATTTTTTGAGGAGCACAATTATTTTGGACTGCGCAGAGATGACGTTGTGTTTTTTGAGCAGCATACCCTCCCTTGTCTCACATTTGATGGAAAAATAATTCTCGACCAACCTGGTAAAGTTGCCAGGGCCCCTGGAGGAAATGGTGGTTTGTATGCTGCATTGGGTCTGGATCAACCTGTTAACATTGTTCAGGTGAGGAAGCGTGGTATAGAGTACATTCACGTTTATTGTGTGGACAACATCCTAGTCAAGATGGCTGATCCTGTATTTATAGGATTCTGTATTGACAAGTCAGCAGAGTGTGGTGCTAAGGTTAGTATTGTAAGGCATAAATCAGACCAGCTGTACAATGTACTTTTATAAAAACGTTACAACCTGTAGAACAAAGTGCACCAAAGACGTTTTCACGTTTAGGTATTTTTATTGTGATGCATGTTCTGGTGTGGTGTATGTATATGTAATTTTTACTTATTGTATACAGAAATGTACATAGCTGATTTTACTAAATTTTCAATGTGTTATGACTCATTAATTCAGTAAGTTACTGGAGGAGAGTTTAATGATATGTAATACATTTATATAATTATATAAAGTAAAAATAATAAACTCTTAAACTCTCGTGACAAAAATCTGTCAAGGCCTTTGGCAAAAAGGGAGTAAATAACAGATTTCTCTAACCCTTTAATCCAATATCAATATGTGTACTTTCCTTAGAGAATTTGTTTAAATTAATGTTAACGCAACTGGTCCCTGTGGAGAATTTAATTTTACTCGGCCCCATAGGATTACCAATAGGTAAAGGTTTAAATCTCACTCTACTTGGCCTAGTGTGTGGTTGTTCATTTGTTCCTTTCCAGAAACAAAAAAACATGATGTGATGCATGGTTGAATTCTTTTGTTTGAACCTTCGAAAGAAATAATTAAGGTGTTGCTTAAGTTTGTTCAAATAAACAATAAATTAAAACATTTCTTGATTTTAAACAGCTTCTCCCACTGCACTGTTCTAACTTCAGCTGTAAAAAATACATGTTTGTGTTACACGATCAACAAGCATTGAACAAAACATGAAATGAAAGTAGCAGCTGACCTGCACATTCTTTTGAACAGACAGTTGGTTCTAAAGAGACTACTTCTGCATAATCAGCCAAAGGGATAGGTGATTTAATATTAAGCAGTACATTTGTTGCTCCTTAAAGGTTGTGGAGAAAACCATGCCTGAGGAAAGAGTAGGAGTTGTGGTAAAATGTGAAGGAAAATACCAGGTTTGTGTCTACATCAGTTGAATGCATAAATAGCTTGTGAGGTTCAACACGGTGCCACTTTTTAGAAACATCTTTTTGCCTACTTCCCAAAGTTGGACCCTCCAAAGTACAATAGAAATGTGCAAAGTTTGTGATATGCACAGTACATGTACATGTAATCTGAGTGAATACATGTACAAACATGTACACATAGCAAACCCATTTAACACATTTTTCAAAATACAAAACTGTTTGTTACATACGTGTACACTGTAAGGCCATCTGGGTTTGCTTTCTCAACCCAACGGTGGATTTACATGTATAATGATCCTTTCTTGTACTTCTTTAAATCTGTATTGGAAAGAATTGTGTTTTACCTTTAATTAAGTATTCTCTACACATCAGTGTTTTCACAACTTTAGAAAGTAGAAGTTGCATTGTGCTCAGTAGAAATTGTGAGGCCCAAGTTGCAGGGCTTACCTCTCAAGCTGAGCGTTTTTACTTTGCTGTTTATTCAACGTTCATTTGACATAATTATGTAAACAGATTCAAGCAATGTTGCTGCAAAATTCTCAGTGAAACTTTCCCGTCTATTTACTGACCACCGCCCTTTTGCACCAAGCTCTTGAAAATAAATATTCATCCTTGCCTGTGGTAATGCATGTATTTCCACAGGTTGTTGAGTACAGTGAAATATCCAAGGAACTCACGGAGATGAGAGATCCTCTTGCAAATGATAAACTTCTTTTTCGAGCAGGCAACATTTGCAATCATTTCTTTACCATGGACTTCTTGGAAAAAGTTGTAAGGTAAGCTTCAGTGTACTTCTTGTCCTTTATACAAAAGAAATTGTAAGGCCAAGTTGAAAGTTGATGTCGTTATTCAGTGTATACACCCATCCATCTGTACATACAAATCTTTATTAGTTGGTAAAGCAGGTTGAACAATATGGCAGCAAATGCTGATATGAACCCCCTATGCTTATTTTGGTCTGTGTACAAATTTGCATATTTGTTTTTCTATCGGTTCAAATAGTTTCAGACAACAAAAAGTTAAGGTTATTTGGTGAATAAAAAGGCCATGCCAGAGCCTGAGGATCTTAAGGGATATCAGGGTTGGACATTATCACTCGCCCGCTCGCCCAGGCAAAATGTCGAAAGTGTTGGGCAAGTGCTAATCATCGATCACTTGCCCGTTTAGCGAGTGCGATTTTCATCGCCAAGAAATTATTTAAATAATAAACTGCAAAATAATTACTTGCCATTTTGCCAAGAAAATCCCTAAACATTAACTTTCCATTTCCATTTCTGAACTGTCTAGTAAGTTGGCGCTGAAAGGCAACATAATATGGCCTCCTCCTAGTGATAATTACATAACACAATCATGTACTTGTACAAAGTGATACTGCTGGCCACTATCGAGCCATCAGTGATCACCTCTCCTGAGAAGAACAGACATGTTTACTCGCAAACTGCAAGGATCTCACGAAGATTCATCACTAAAAAAATATTTGAAATATACACGTACCATTGAGTTTTCTTGGGGTTTAAGGTCTTTAAAAAGAATTTTTCATTGAAGTAACAATCCTCAATCTGCCATGTGCTGTACAACGTTGAGAGGGGGGGGAAGGAGTAAACTTTTGGGCGAGTGAAAACTGGTGCGGGCGATTGCATTTTGAGGGTCACTCACCCAAATGGCTAATCCTGTAGATTGTCGGTTTGTAGATTGTTGGTTCCCAACATTGGACACTTAATTTTGAGAGGAATCACTGTTAATGGTACAAAACTGCATAAAATTTAAGGAAAATATTAGCATGTGAACTATTCTACTTTACAAAGAGTTGTACAGATAAAGGCACGCTCCCACAAATCACAAAAGAGTATTCTTGCTCATCAGTTTTTTAAAGAAACTAAATTGCTAAATACAAAGTGTTGTAATGTTCCTCATCCATGAGCAGGCTCACATAAGCCTTTGATTAACTTTAGCCAACCAGTTTCCCAAAGTGATACCCGAATTCTAAACTACAGATTGAAAATAGTAATTGGTTTTAGTCACTTAAAGTTTTTAGGAAAAGGATTATTTGGAATTTTTTCTTTACTGAGTAGGGAAGTTACTGGTAATAATGTTATTTTTTCCCCAGAGAGTGTGAGAAATCACTTCAGTTTCACATAGCTACAAAGAAGATACCATTTGTTGATGAGAGTGGAGAAAGGTATACCTCTTTCTGACAAGCACCTTTACATACATGTACACCTTATCATTACAAAGTTTTGGTCTACCCACAGTTCACTTGGAACTGCATCATTAGCAAAATGGTGGATTGGGCTTATTGAGTTTTTGAAAATTTGGACAAAACGCGCATGAAATTATTCCCTAATTTCACTTCTTTCCCTAAAGTTCACAATTTTTGAATTTTTCAACAAAAAGCCCTTTGAAATCCTTATTGCTGTTTACAAAATGTTTCAAAGTTGAGTCAACTGTCAAATCTTTGTTACATGATTTGCTATAATTCGTCATGAATGAACTGAAAACAGCACCTGTGTAAAGTGTGCGTAAAATCCGACCGTGGCCATTTGTGTTATTGTCTTCGTGTTAACACTTTTTGAAGTATAAATAATTGTTACTTCTAAACGTTTATTATATGGCCAAAGCAAACTGGGCTAGATGAAATTCAAGCGAAAATGTACAAAGTTAAAACTTTAAGAGCTCGAAAGCACATCCATTAAATTGTTGCACCTATAGTGCACAGAATGGTGCCATGGCAAATTTGTAATTTCACATGTGAAATTATAAATTAACTCTGAAATTTCATGCAAAAATTAAGGAGTAATTTGTCACCCATGATATTATAAGGGAGAAGTTGTTCTGAATAGTAGAAATTTTATGAAGCAAATAAATTGTAATTTCAAGAAGGATAGAGATGTCCCAACCAACAGAATCGCACATGTACACTGTTCATAGATGCATGTTAAGGGTGTACTGCACAATGTAGACATTAAATTTTCTGAAACAACATATTGACAAAACTGTTACATGTGACCCTCACATTTATATTTTAGGATTAAACCTCAAGAACCAAATGGAATTAAGTTGGAGAAATTTGTCTTTGATGTGTTTCAGTTCACCAAGTAAGTTAACCTTGATGAAGTACAGTGGAACCTTTCCTCTGGGACACCTCCATTCAGGGGACACAAACTTTGGTTCCCAAAAAAATGTTCATCTTTGTATCTGTTGGCTCCTATTAAAAGGACACCGTTATTTAGGGGACGGGAACAGGTCTCCATGAAGAGTGACACCTTTAATATATCATTCAGGACTTCACTGACCAAGAAAAGGGTTGATAAGATTAGTTCTCACAAACCACAAGTGACGACCTTTTACCACATTCTAGAGTTGAAGAGTCCGCAGTCCATCTATGTTTGGTCGCTAAGTTATGTGTGCAATCCTCTCCATGCCAGTGGCGCACAGGGTCTCCTAAAGGGGTTTTCTAGGTCTCTGTGACCCACCAGAGGCTCTTATGGACATTTGGTCAACCCATCTCCCAGCCTCCACCCAACCCTGATATGTGTAAGGGCAGACCACAGGGGTTTCGTTAAGATGTTGAACAGTTGGGCAAGAGGTTAGTGCACCTGGGCGGGATAGTTCACTTAGCTGTGGTCTTCTATTGAAAAAGTTGGAAGGGATGTAAAAAGCAGCTGGGTAAAGTTCAGACGGTCAATTTGCCCATTGCCCCATCAGTGTGTGCGTTTTTTCATGTCTCCTGCCAGGTTTGTGTGAAGGTGAAAAACACACTGTCCAATGATACAATCATCTGCACATGAACTGAAGCAGATGTTCAAGAGCTCACAGTCAGCATGATCTTAGTAGTTATTTTAAGACCCCGATATGTGATCTGGTCTAGTTACATGTACAGTGCAATATGAAGCTCTGTATCAGACAGGCAGAAATTACTTGTGTTAAAACTGTACTTATTGGGCTATGTCAGTTCCTTCTTCATACATGTAGCTGTCCTTGTTTCTGATTTTAGAAAATTGGCTGTTTTGGAAGTTGCACGAGAAGATGAATTCTCCCCGCTCAAGAATGCAAAGGGTACACCCAAAGACAACCCAGATACTTCACGGAGGGATTTGTTCAACTTACACTATAAGTATATAGTAGAGGCTGGTGGAAAATTCACCGATAGGAATGGGTGAGTTTTGTTAAGTTTCATTGTTTGCTTCTTACAGTTCTGTTGGCATGGAAGCAGTCTCATGGTACTCACTCTCTTACTCCATTCTTTATTAATTTTATTTTATTCATTAAACTTTTATTAAACATTTTTCTTGTTCCTCCCCTGCTAAGTATTGTTTTTGTCCTGAGAGTCTTCAATGTAAGTATCTGGACAACTGTGTTCCTACCCCTCCCCTAACCCAACTAGTTATAATAAGTTAATAAGTTGGTATTAATGTTGCATTAGGGAGGGGTCGGTGTGCAGTTGCTCAGATACTGACATTATCTGATCTTCTGTGCCCAAAATTTGCAAGTTTCAGGGTTAAAAGAAAGGTGTAGGGTTTTGCTTGTTGGATACTGTGTTTATATAATAAATTATTGTAAATATGGCTCTCTCAATGAAGGGCATGAAATCGTGGCCCTGAAGATGTCAACAGTAGCAGGAGCTGTCTGTATTTTCTCCACTTGTTTGAAATTGGGCCAGAAAATACAATCATGTATATCTCAATGTGACCACAGTTCACTTACAGAAGACCAAGCATGCATTTTTGGAAGAGAGTATAGTATTTCCAGATAATTTGATTAATTTATTTGTCCTTTTCTTTTTTGCCAGATTCGCGACTGTTGTCTGTGAAGTGTCTCCCCTTCTGTCATATGCTGGAGAGGTAAGATCTAATCATCCACTTTGCAAGTGCAGTTAGAGTATAGCTTCAGAAGCCTTCAGCCTTTGGTCAAGGAAATTTAGTCGCTTGATTAAGGAGTGTAGGGGAGAATGTCATGTGTGACATTTTTAGTGCAATGTTTGATGTGGCAAGCAACTTTTCAAAATGGATTTTATGCTGAAGATGGCATAGAAGATGGGTTGCTGAGAGAGTCACTTTTACATACTTTTCATTATCATTCTTACAATCACTTACAGAGCAACCATTTTTTTGTAGGGACTGGAAGAGGAAGTGAAAGGAAGACACTTTTCAGCAGTTAATGGAGTTTATCTGAAAGCTGAAGATGAGGGCAAGATTGAAGAACCTGCCCGTAAGAAAAGCAAAGACTGTTGAATCTTGTATAAGTTATGTTGAGTAGCTTGATATGAACTCAGATATGAGGCACGAAGATGTGATTCACTGAGTAGTACCCTTAATGATGATGATTTGGAAGAACCTTCCCTGTGAATAACAAAAAATGACTACCTATCCAGCCGGTTCAGACGCGTAAAATTTTGCAAAGTTGTTCACATGACAAACTTTGTTCCTGCCAAACCATTTTTTTTGTGGTAAATGTACCATTTTCTCCAAGCCGTGCCAAACATTTTCTGTCATAGCATTACTTTGTTTTGGTACTCACGATGCAATAATAAGAGTAACATCTAAACTGAAAATGTTGCATTCCTTCTTATATAGTTAGCATAGTTGGAGTGGGCCACATTTTTTGGTCATTTTCAATCTTTTTATGTTGAGGATTGTATTTCGTAAAGAGTGTGTAACAGTTAGTATTAATTATTTTAAAAGAGATTGGTGGAGTCAGGTTTAAAAAAGGAGTGGAGTGGAATTTAAAGACAAGGTTGTAATTCTTTGAAATACTTGCCGTGGTCTGCCAAGGATTCAGACGAACAAAAGACTGATCAAGCCAGACAGTTTTTTGTGTTAGAGGTCTCCAGTTGTAGTTTGAGAAAAGATTGTTTAGCTTGTTTTAAGTACCCACTAGCTTGTGGTCTGTGAAAAAATGGGCAAAGGATCCAACAGTTCACCTTGCCACTGCCAAGCACTCCTGTGGGTTGATTCGCCTGTTTTAATTTTTACATGCATAATGGTTTACATTCATGACTGTCAACAAACAAGTAATAATAATGATGATGATGATAACAGCAATTGATGTTGATAATGATAATGATACGACTAGAAATGTAAGTTACATGCACGAAGAGCAGCGGCTGGTTCAGCTTGATTTGCAATAAAATTGTTTCCTCACTTCGATTAGGAAATCTCACTTTCACCCCTTTGCATCTTGCATTTCGTTCAAAGGCGTCCAAAATCTAGGCTGAGTATTTGAAAAAGCTGGTGAAGGGGCTTGGTCTGCAGTTCACTTGAGTTATTTTTCACGACTTAGGGTGGTAAATGCATGTATCAAATGGATGTTGTAGGGTTATAAAGAATCACATAATATTTTAAAACATTTTTGATATTTAATGGTCTTTAGGCTAGGTCTCAAAACACCTTAAATCAGTTTAACCTACATCTACAGTGTAGGCTTAGTTTTGGCATAAGTCTTAATTTATTTTCGGTTTTACTCATAGAGTAAACTTAATTATTGCAATGATGGGCATTCGAGCCTGGTTGCAGGTTAATTCTTGTACATGATAAGTAATACTGTGAAGTTTTTAAGTGTTTTTTTTTTTTATGTGACATTTTTCGAGCGTTTAGTCCAAAAAAGGAGTGATGAATTTGATAATGCACAGGCCTAATAAAAAATGAAATGAACGTCATTTGCGGTTGAAAGTGTTCTAGTTATTCCCAACTCAGTTCCGAGCGTGACTATCCCCACCCCGGTTATTGGTCATTTTGTCGGTCTTACCATTAGGCATTCTTGATATAGGGTGGGGTATTTGTCAATTGCTCGCATTTTGGGTAGTCTCCAACTATCAGCTGCCTATGCACACTTTATAAACGAGGAGGGGCCTGGGGACGAATCTAAAGTCTATTGAAAATGTGAAAGGGCACCATGTTTGGTTGGAAAAGCCGCCAGAAAACATGCATTGAAACTAAAATCAAGAAATTCCCATGCAAATGTCTCTTTCGGAAAGTGCGTGCCCCCACACCACACAAAGTCTCTTACGTTTCACGATTTCGATAAGCCTTTTGTTCAACTCTTGCTCAGTAATCTCATTATCAGTACTTTGTACATGAGAGTGAAGTTCACATCACTCTCATGTAAAAGTATGGAAGACGTTCGTCAAGTGAACCGCTTGTAGTTGGAAAAAGTAGTAGGAAAAATAAAATGCATGGTGTGGAAAACTCAGGAAATGGTGACTACACTATGAGCACGACGGTGGTCAATGTTTGAGAACAGTGCTAACAGTGATGCTTCTGAATTCGTAATTGAAGGAATTCTCCACTTTTACGCTCTCGTTGCCTGAAAGAATTTTAAAAATGGTGACAAGGCCGTTTTGAAGACTAAATGCATTTCAACAGCCCAAATCAGATGACGGCCTTTACAGAGGCGCCACACTTGCTGTTGACCTTGATTATGTTCAAAATTTAAAAATACACTAGTGAACTAAAATAGCTTCGGTTTTGCCGGAATGGCCGTCTATTTGCACGTCCGGCGACCCACACGTTAGCTTTGTTTCCATCTTGACAGATTGGAGGGTTGAACTGTACGCAAATGTCGTATACTGTCTGCCAATGTGTTGAATGGTCGTAAACAACCAATGCTAACCTAAGTGTGAATATAATAATGACAATAGTTTGAAGATGTGGGCGATCGTCGCAGTTTTGAGTGCCACTTAAGTCGTAACGAAAATGAAGCCTGAAACAAATTCCTTTGCAATATCGTTGTAGTGTTCTACCAACATAGCCCGCGGGGGGGGGGGGGGTGGGGGGGAGGCACTCCCACGTATGGGCTATATAGGTATGTGTCGCGGGATAGGGTATGGTTTTTGAGGTTTAATCCTTAAATAGGGTATCATTTTTGCCTATGTTGGCATAGTGTTCCGGGGTGATCCTTAGATAAGGTGTATAAGTTGTATATTAGCCAAAAATAGCAATGCGTAAATGCCCTGGCTTGAGATAAACGAAAATCAAATGATCTCTCCTTGGGTTTGGGCCATAAATAGGGTATCAATCTTCGTTTGCTTCATCCTTAAATAGGGTCGGGGTTTAAGACCCTTCGCGGCACACATCTATCCGAATTTTAAGGGGGTGCCTCCCCCCCCCCCCATCCCCCTGGTCACTTTGTTGGTTCGTAGTAAACCTGAGTGATGAACAAGTACAAAATACAAGTATAAATATATGAATATCATTTATTTGAACTGTAAATAATGAAGATGTGACGTATCTAGTCCAAATATAAGATTTTTCATATATGCATACTTATTTATCAATAGCCGGTTTGGTTATTTGTTAAGCTTAATTGGGGTTCTCAACATTCCAGTTTCTTTGTCATGTGCTTTTAAACAAATCAGAATGACGACGCTGAAGCTAACTCGCAGCCGTCAAATAGGTTGTAGTACCTTTGTACTTATGCATTATCAACTTAGAGCATCAATCGTCGCGGGCAATATCAATACTAACAAAGGGCAGCAAAAGAGCCTCGGCAAGTGCTGATACCGTAGGTTCCGGCGAAACTTCAAGATCAATTCTGTGAAGTTTAAAATAGAATCTGTTGCGTGGAACATGATGGAGAGAAAAGGAAACCACCCAATGATTTTGGCCACCAACATTGTTTAATTGAAAAATACCACAGAACCTTCACATATTACTGAGAACACACCCTTCAGTTCGTTTGACAGCTCTTTATAACGTTGATCCAGTTTTGACCATCCACACTTATCACGCATGCAGTAGGATTCCAATATTCCATCATTTCAATTCCGCCCACACTGTTTTCTAAGCTAAGAACAAATTTGTAAGTGTAAGAGTGATGAACTGAATGAAATTGCAGCAGTTTTTCATAGGCCTGCGATGCGTACGAAAAACACTCCAAGCTAAAGAAAATCAAAATGCGAGAAAAATACTCATTGGGGTGACAGGGAGGCGAGACGGTTGTTTCATGTGAAATTTCTAGGAGGCCGCATCAGCTATCGTGATATTGACGACTGAATTATTTTTCCGATCGTTTCATAATATTGCCTTTCTTAATATCGTACCCAAGGCCCAAGTTCTTTTTTGTAAACAAGATTAAACTAACCCAGTTTGATTCAAGATCAGTTACTAATCAACAACGATTGTCAACTATAGGCTTTAAAAGGTATTTTTTTAGGTACGGGGGGAACACGATCGGCTTTTTATAATCATGAAATGTAAAATCCATTTTTTGTACTTCACGGGCGACGAATACTCCAGCGTGTAAACTGGGCCAACATATAATTATTCAAACTTAAGAGAGAAAGAAAACATTTTCTCTGACGTCACAAGAGAAAAAGAAACAGTACAGTTGATGCTGTCGGAAGACATTGAGTACAAACTGTGGTGTCAGCAGACGTGAAACGTTCTATTTCCATATAGACATCGGCATTTCAGTGTATTCATTGGGGGAGCAGGGTTAGCGCAGTGGTGAGAGCACTCGCCTTCCACCAATGTGTCCCGGGTTCGATCTCGAACTCGGCGTCATAAGTGCACTGAGTTTATTGGTTCTCTACTCTGCTCCGAGAGGTTTTTCTCCGGGAACTACGGTTTTCCCCTCTCCTCAAAAACCAACATTTGATTTAATTTCGAGTTTATTTGATTAACAGTCTCCCCAATTAGTAGAGCAATTTGAGACTTAAATAAAATTATTATTATTATTATTATTATTATTATTATTATTATTATTATTATTCATCTAGAAACCACCTGGAACTTCTGAAACGCTGCAGCTATTAATGAGAGTGTGTTTGTGGATGTTATGATATTATCGCAGCTCGACACATGCCATGGTATTGCAAATACGCCAGTTCAGTAGAAATGCTCAGTCATCGTTTATTCACTGATATAACGCGATCACTGAATAACAATCATATGCAGCCGAGTTCACGTGCAGCCGCGAGTTCATCTTTCGGAAGTAAAAATGACAAGGGATTTCCATACAACCCCATACATTAATTTTAAATGCATTTTGTGACTCAACCCTATTCGTTTTTGGAACAGGGTTAGTATGACACTTTATTAAGTGTTTGTATACGATATAACGCGCACTCTGATTGGCTAAACGAAGCGAAGCGCTAGGGCATTATTCTCCCGTAATGCCCACGGGCCGATTACGGATGATGCAAATTAGGAACAAAAACAACAAAACGTCATCCAAAGGCCACATTTGTTTTATTTACATTGAAAATTAAATTGGTGCCTCTAGAGCAAAAAACTGAAAATACGACCAGGAAAACTGTTAGTGAAACATTTGACCTGAGTTTGGAAAAAATTAATAAATAGATTACTGTGAAGCGACGACTTGTGCTTGAACTAATTTTTTTTCCCTTAGAACCGTTATGTTAGCCATATGATAAACAACTTAATAACCTCGACCGTTCGGTCGTTACGGGAAAATCTCAAACCTCGGCCTAGCTGTATTGACCTCGTTATCGCTCGGTCAATACGGCAAGGCCTCAGTTTGAGATTTTCCCGTAACGACCTCACTCTCGGTTATTAAGTGGTTAGTGATGCATGTATTATTAATGAATGGGGCTGTGTGGAAATCTTTCCGTAAAAATTGTTTATTTCTCTATTTTTATTGATATCTCCCTGATATTTACTCTCTCCAATATTTCAGCCGTGAATGTGATGGTAATCGGAATTTGTTAGCTTGTGCAATAAAACGACCACGTCTGTCTCTTTTATCGCTGTCCCAAATGGAGAAACCATCATCAATGTCAACGCCTCTTGATTCTCTTGGCTTGGTATCGCTTTGTTGTATTAATCTTTCTTTGACTCAGTCTTCGAGACCTGTGGATGCCAGAGGCGGATCCAGGGGAGGGATTGAGGGGGTTGCACTTTTACCATTCGACTGCTTGTTAAGTTACTCGCCTTCCACACAATTGGTGTTCAAGGCCACTTCGGTAGTGTACAACCCCCCCTTTCAGAAATTCCTGGATCCGCCCCTGGATGCTCTTTACGCTGACCCGTACACTCAGGCGTACACCGTCATACAAAGCAAAAACGCCGGACAGAATCATAGTTGTAGTGATTAAAACCGAGATAAAGAATGGTTTCGTTCTTGGTTGCCATCCCTCATAGTAGATAATTTGGAAGAGTGTACAACTAACTGGAATTGTCATTACAATGAAAAGAATCTTTGTGGTTCATGAAGCCTTTACAACCGATGCATGCCCAGCTCCTCAAATAGACATGATACTATTTAAATTGGGATCGCAACTTAATAAGAGCTCAAAACGACAAGCCATCTTCGTGAATCATGAAGACTTAACGGATCTATCCCTCAAATCGACATGATACTCGCAACTAAGTTGCGATAACAAGAATACCTTGATTGCAGCTGCTATCGCAAGATATTAAAGTTACCCTTACAACGTCGAAAATCCATTTGTCCCTTATGGGTCCGTACCATAAAAATGAATTTTTTTTTGGCCACCGAGACAGCTAAACAACTAACCTTACCTAGTATTACCTAGACCCTACCTAATACCAAGAGGCGACATGACATTTAACGACTCTTTAATTTTTAAGACATGAAGTCTTTTCCATGTTGTCGGAATCTATCTCATTAATGTGCAATTTGATTTGTGCGCGTTTATATTTATTTTCGTGACGCTTGTGGGCCACGTGGCTAAGTGTGATAAGACTCACCAATCAATCACGGTTTCTACGGTAACCTGAAAGCCCCACATAGGCCACGTGGACGGTAGCGGGGATCGCATTATTCCTTAAATCTACCAAACAAAGTTTGAGCCTGAGCATTGGTTTTCTTTATGGAAAGTTTCGGGATGTTCCGTCTTCTTGGTTCTACCAAACTTGGAGTCTAATATCATAAATTTGTGCAATTTGGTTGGTGTATGTTTGTAGTTTTTTAATTGATTGACGTTTGTTTTGATAAAGCTTGTGGGATGTCGCTTAGTGTGGCATTACCCTTTAAATTTTGAGCCCGAACATTAGCAGCCATGGACAGCTGTTTCGGCCTTGTTAGGCCTCATCTGCGTGGCACAGTTAATACCCCGGTTTCAGATCCCGAATGAATAAAGATTAATGTGTCTAGGCTAGCTGAAGGCAACAACAACAACGTTTATTCGCATTCCCATATACATGCATGGTATTGCCACAATTATTATCCATAGAAACGTAAATAGATAACATATGGACAAGGAAACAAACTGTAGAATGTGCGCTGATATTAAGTTTCGTTTTTCTGAGGCCTCCAAAATGACTGAGATGGCCTCAGTACTAGTTTACAAATGAAGGGTTCAACACAAAAAAGAGTGAAATTCGATCTGCATCTTGCAGATTAAGGAAATTTTTATAACAATGGCTTGAAAAGGAAGCACAAGCAAAAAGGAAGTGAAATTCATCCTCAAAATCTGTTGATAGACAGCCACACAGATGGCACTATGGCTACGTGATAACGGGCATTACCCCTTAAAATCCAGCAAATACAGTTGGAGCTCGAGCATTAGCAGCCGTGGACAGCTGCTTGTTTTGTGGTTTTCTTTAGTTGAAGGTTCCGGGCAATCCCATGTTCCTGTTTTTTTTTTTTATGGACGGTTGTTTACTTAATAGTGGTGCTAAAACGCTAGAATAACAAATATTTTACGTTTGCGTGTCGGCTCCTGCTTAGAATGCCAGCAAGCAAGGCCCCTTTCCCCAATTTCCACGTGTACGTATATCAAGTGTATGGATTACATATAATTTTCCTTACTTTGGGGTTCAGTGAAAGGTCGGCGACTAGTGATTGTTTTACATGATGCTGGGGGCAATTATCAAGCTGTTAAATGCTCAACAGTGTTCATTCTTTCCAAAATTGTAAGGACCTCCCGAATGACATCAATAACTAATCATCGTTCAAATTTTGAAAGCCGCCTGGTCATGCCCATGCAGGCAAACCTGAAAAATCCGCACCAAAGCGGTACCGTCGCCTTCAGCTCCGAATCCAGTCGTCATTTGATATATTTGGCAAATCTATGATTACATCGAGATTTGCATGTTTAATAATCAACCCAAAAAACAAAGGAAGTGGTTAAGAGTATTTATAAAACAAAGATCAAAAAGAGCCCTGAAATGGACTGTTGCAATGTTTTGTGAAAACAAAGTTGTTTCTCGTACATAGAACAGCTGTTAGGCAAGATCTTGGAAGAAAACTCCTTTGGGCAAATGAATCTCGTGCTTCTTGGTCTTGACTCATGAACAACAGGGGCAATACATTGGAACAGGATACCAGCAAAGCGGTGAATGACCTCTTGTTTGTCTGCCATCCAATAAGCGAGTGGCTCTTATTTGCATAATGAAATGATTGACATGCATAACTAGAGAGCAATCACTTCGCGGCTGGGCCTCTTTGAATACTCCTTCCGTACCAGCCTCGGGTTGCCCGAAGGATGTTGTGCTGATTACGCATCTTCTCCTGCTACCGACAGTGGAAATTCTGCAGTTGCTTCATGTAGCAGAGTCTTAACAAGTCTGCTGGACATCCAAAGAGGTATGATTTTCGAGCTGTCACGTTGTCATTTTTTCGCGCCTTACTTAACGACTGAGGTGCTTTGTGGCAATTTGTTGTCCCGAGAGCGATCCGCGCGAATATAATTTTGATTTGTTTACTCAACCCCAGCATAATTTTTTGTAGCACGTGAGAGCGTCAAGAAAGCAAACTCTAAACTTTGCTTGTGAATTTCTTCCTTATCTCTTCTTAAAGGAGCTGAATCTTATATCCCATCTTCAAAGTAAATTTCTGCGCCATTTCCCCCTCTAATGCATAGTTCAGAGAGCTGCGCGCGCTAATCCGTAACACAACATAGTTTCCTGGAGGTGTGATAACAATTTTAAAATTCACATTTCTGCTTATGGCTCAAGTACACTCATTCAGGCTAACAGGGAAGAGGTGACTAGGTGTTTTATTGGCGATGGTGAAATTTGAGAGTTGATTTTGTTGTAACAAGCAGACACTGGTTCACTTTTACACGCACCAGGCTTCTCCTGGTACAGCGTGTATTATACTTTACTATTGATCACTATGCATCTCAGTCTTACAGAATATACGTACTTTTGCCCACCGATTCTTGTAAGAGAGAAAACAGCACCATCCGGGCTTCTTTTCATAATTTTGTTGTGTCACTGGCTTTTTTCGTGCCAAATCAGTTGAAAGCGTGAACACGTTCGTCTGACTCAGTCCACCCTCCATTCATGTTGCACTAAGACATTAGCTTTTTCCGTTTGACTTGACTGTTTGTATAAATTAATGTTTGCGTTTGAATTGGATCATTTTTTAATATCACGAAATTATGAACGATTTTATTCGAGGCTTGGCTGAAATTTTTACTTTGTTGCACTCTTGAGTCAAAGAAATAAGTAGACAGTATTATGATGAAACACCCAAAGCCCTCTGACAAGGCCCCCACAATCACGGTGGCTATTTTTGTTCTGCCTTAATATTGAAGCGTGGTTTAGAAAAAAGTTAATATTGTCACAGTCTTTTGTGTTGAAATGTAACTGGGCATTCTTTTCTTAGGACGTACTTCTTGTGGCTTGCAACTCTTTCTTTGCTATTTGGGGAAACGAGTTAGAAATCACAGAAGTGAGTAGGACCCGCTCAGTGGCGGACCGTGCCGCGCTTAACCATGGGAGGACAAGAGTTCCTGGTGCTACTCGCGCTTTTAATAGGTAAGTTATAACTTAACCTCGTGTTTGTTTTTCTTTGCCTTCATTTATGAGTAAATCGATTCTTTTTGTTAAAATATGGAGTTGGGCGATGGTTGACAACCGAATAGATGCGTTTTAGAAAAAATTCGAATCAGAGTCAACAGTTGTCCTTTCCTTATAAACTCGTTATTAATTATGATAATATTAGATTCATCGAGTTGTCTAAGCTACTCCATTGTGTATAATATCACAAACGAAAAATGTTTTGTAGCTTATAATTTAATTTTTCCCGGGACACGGGAATCGAGACTGATCCAGATGTTTGTTTACGTAATGTTAAGCGAACGAACGTGAAAGCTGATAGCAAACCAGTTTGGCGTGCTTGGTATGAGTTTACCGGCCACTTATTCGATATATCACCGCTCTCAAATTCCGTGAGTTTGTGACAACACGGTTGAATTTTGATTACCAAATAACGTTAGTTGCAAAATTCGTTTTTGGCATCAAGGACATGTTCTCGGAAAAAAAATCCAGTGAGTGTAAAGGGCAATAGACGATTTTGCGATGACTGACGGTTCATAATTTCCATGCACTCCCTTTTTGTTTAAGCAAAAAAAAAAAAAAAAAAAAAAAAAACGCAAAACAGTTTGTGACAGTTTTAGAAAGAGTAAGACTAGAAATTGGTTTAGACTGCTTTACAAGGAGTAACTGCTGAATACCCCACCACTATTGTCTTCTTGTAGTGGCATCGTTTGAAGCAATTACGTTGAAAACGTCCAAGAAATACAGATTTTGTCGGGAAGCTCTTTTAGCATATTGTATTAATTAATACACAACACGGTCGTTGAATCGACTTCTCGAGAGCTTACTCTGTTGCGTATTTACTTTTTCGCTTTTATTCTTGGCTTCCGAACTTCGGAATTTAGCATGTTATTGACTTTTTCGTTTTGCGCAACGTTTAACCATGTCAGGTTGTCTTGACTGAGCAAATATTTAGTCCTGAAGTAAACCTATTCATTTGAGTTTTGATTGTCTTTGGTTTTTTATAAGTTCAAAATAATGGCATTAACATATACCGAACTCCTTTGATACGTAGGTTGAGTTTAAATTGATTTCTATTTTTATTGAGAGTGCTTTGTACGGAGACGGAAGAGGAAAAATAAAACTAGGAAGTTGTACGATAGCGCTGCTTCGAACTGTTTTTTTATCATGCCATTACAAAATTACAGCTGAATTGAGGTTATGAACTGCAGCTGACCGGAAGACTTTAAGAGCTTGTAGCATTTTTTTCACGCCGCTTCTTTCAAATCAAAGAGTTTAAATTTACAGCGCATAATCAATAAAAACGAATGCTCTGTTCCTCATTCATGAAATAATTATCCACGAACCTCAAGCGTGACAATTGATCGTGCAGTCTGGGGGTAGGGTAAGGCCTGCTTGAGCGATCATCAAAGCGAGGTTGGAAACTTAAAGATGTCGCGCGAATCTGTGGAAGTGTGACGGAACGTCGGTTGATATTTTGAGGTTTCTGGAGTTTACTTTTGTGGAAGTAAATGGTGTTCAGACAATCTTCTGCATTTTAAAAATGGTAAGCACACTTTTGGAAAATCATATGTAGACGTGGCCTTGAGCTTAAGTTGTTATTCTAACTCGCTTCTTCTTGGTTTAATTTCTACAGTAAGTTACATGTATAGAAAACAGGATCTCTTTTTAGCTTTTCGCCAGAAACACGGAGCGACTTAGACTCTTTGATTCCGTAGTGTTTCTCTTGTCTTCGTTCTTTTTTAAAGCTTTGTTTCGTTATGTCTCTAAATATCGCACATAAAAATCTGAAAAATCTTTTGAACCTTCTGTATTATTTAATAGTTCATTTTTTACAGTTGTGTGTTCAGCCCGGCGCATCCAATCGATGGAAATCGATGATCGGAAAACCAATCGATCAATCGATAAAACTAGTTAATTGGTATCCATTGGTATCGGTCAATCGATAACCACGCAAAAACCGTTCATCAGTTGCTACTGATTGGCAGAGCAACCTTGAACAGATGTCATGCACGCCTCCTGTCCAATCATCCGCCTTTTTTACGAAGCCCTGGGGACGAAATTGGTCAAACAATTCTGACCCAGTGTTCTCAACGCAAAGAATGTACCCTGTCGCTACTGACCACAGGCGAGAAGCGTGGCTGATGTCCTTTAGCCCCTAAGCCCTAAGATCAAATTTTAAATTCTTATTTGTTACCTCTTTTCATTTCATATAAAAGTAGAGGAAGAAGATGTTAGAATATCAAAGAAATTTGTCTCATGTGATCCTGTTCTCAATTCTCATGACCACTCTGTTTTATAAATACCAAGTGTTTGTGCTGATCACTCTGAGGTATTAAAGGGTTACTGCGGTTTTCAATAACATGCGAACTCTGAAGTTCAAAAGCTAACTGACGTTTGCGCTTTTCGCTGCCGTCAATCATCTTAGCGGACCTCATAGGAAACAGAAGTTTACTTCAACGAGTTCAAAAGGTCATGGTTTGTGATTGGTGATTGGTGGATTTTGATCCGTTTTGTGTGTTTCTGAATTTCAAGGTTCGTTCCTTGTGATCGAAATTATGATTGACGGCAGCGAAAAACGTAATTGTTAAGGCGACTTTTGAACCTCAAGAGTTCGCGTGTTTTTGAAAAGCGCAGTAATACAATGTTTTGATGTCCTCTGTGTACCATCAAAGTACAAGTGCACTAGTGAATGGAGTCTATTAGTTTTATATGTTGTTTTTTTTCATTTGATTTACTCATGACGTGTCTATACTTAAATTGCAAACTCTTGCAGACCAATCAAAACATGGAGAACTTTTCAACCATGCATAAAGTGTCACAATAAAAAAAAACAAAACAAGGTTACCTTTTGAATTTTCTGCCAGGAAGACAATTTTTTGGCCCTATCATGTCTTTTTTTGTGAGTTTGTATAAATATGCCCTTGTTTGTGGCTATCCAACATATGGATCTATACCTTGTTGAATTTTTTTAGTTGGATGGACAGTTTAGGATTTGCTCCATGAATTTCAGACATGTTTGAGCCATTACAAGCTATTGAACATAATAATAAAAAAGCTATTATAATATAAATAACACAAGTGCAGCCATTGAAGTGTGGTCATATACTTACATGTAACTGTCCAAAAAGTCTTTACTCAATATAATTTAAATGTGTTCACACCCAATGTTCTGATGGGTTTACATGTACCACTAATCCATTGGAGTCATGCCAAATCTTGAAATAAAAAAAAATATTGCTGCAAATTAAACTAGTGCTCATTATTTTTCTTGTGTTAGGTTGTCAATATTTGCCTACACTGAAAAACAAGTTGTGTAGCTAGTCTATTATTTTTATTAATAAAATCTCAAATTTAGACAGCCTGTCACTAAGAAAAGTATTGGCACCAGTTGTTAAAAAATAGAGAGCTTTATCTAGTAGGTGAGTTACTATCAGGAGTGTAAAAATTTGCTACAGCCACAGAATGTATGCACATGTGTCTGTTGGATAGTGACTTAATTTTACATGTATAACTTGGGCCAGATCCAAAGATCGTGATTTTATCACAGTAAGTACAAATTCAAACCACAGAATTGAACTGCTGCTCCTCGCAAGCATGAAAGATTTTCTTTTTAATATTGAAACATGTTTAATTTGAACAGAATCACTTGAGACATTTATATTCTTGTACTGTTGAATTTTAACAAGCTAAGAACCAAGGTGTCCCAATATTTTGCCTTGTCATGGTACTTGAAGTCAATGTGGAACTCACTGCAATATTTGACACCTGCTTGGTAAATTCAGGAGTGTTTGACAAGGAGATATATTAAATTTTCATGTTGTGAAATTTAGGTGGGGTATTCTTTTTGAGGACCCTTGAAATAATATTCTCTGGAGTGAGTGTTGTTATTAGATCATTGCATTGCGTGGTTTTTAGTTGAAGCAATCTCTAATTACATCATCCACCCAGTATAGGTTTTGTTAGACAACTGTCTTGGTTCTAATGACAGTTAAACACCTTATCTGACTTTAAATTTGTTTCTAGCCAGTGTGTGAAGCTTGAAAGCTACATGTACAACCAGTTGTAAAGTTGTTGAGACTCTTACTTCAAAACAGGTTTTCTTCTCCCCATTTCAAAGTTGTTTATCCATGTTGTGAGCATGGTATGGGTGGGTGGGGGGAGGGAGGAAGGAAATGGAAAGTGGAAGATCATTGAGACGTTATTAAAGCCAAAAAGTGTAATCCTTACAACCCTAATCTACAGTGGTCTAAATTCAACTAACAGTCACCAGCTAATCAAACGTTAAGCTTAATAACAATGGAAGGTATCACCAGACATGAAATATAGCATTTTTGAAATACCGGTAGGCCCTCCCAACTACCATTGCATGAATACTTGAGAGAACAGTGAAGATGATTTGTATTTACTTACGTTATAAAGGAAAAATGTCTGAAATCTGATTAAGATGTTTCTTAAACATTACTAGTAAGTATAGTAAGGATTTTTTTGAAATTTGCTAAATGTTGGAGTATCAGGCCCAAGGCATTTAAGAGTGGGAATTAAATGTTATGCAGAATTAATAAATATTTTAAGACTATAAAGGATTTGTTTCCCTGAAAAACACTAGTGACGGAGTTGGAGTTGGAGTTGTTACCAGAAGCACAGAGTGTTATGATCCAGTGAAAATGAAGCTGACGAAGTCGGAAGCAGAAGGCTATTCTGCTTATGACTCCGTCGCTTATGATCTAGTGGAAACTAGATTGTCGGAAGTCGCAAGTGCTATTTTGGTATCAAACTGTAATCAGAGAGTGTGAGAACAAGCATTGTGATTGGTTGGTTCTTCCACTTCTGCTTCCGACTCCGACAACTTAGTTTTCACTGGATTATAAGTGACGGGGTCATAAGCTTAGTCTGAAGAAAATGGAAACCCTCTGACTGATTCTTCGGACTCAGATTCCATCGAGCTTATGATTCCGCTTACGACTCTGATCTTTGATTTTCACTAGGCCATAAGGGCCCTTACGACTCCGACTCTGACTCCGACACAGGCTCTGTCGCTAGTGAAAACCAGCCATTAGAGGTCTCAAAGTTGGCCATTGCACTAAATTCAACATACTCTTAATTCTAGTTCAGCAATGCCTGTATAGTATAAAAAGGTTTATACAAATTAGGTCATATGACTTAGGTAAGTTGCAAAAGTCCTAGGTTAATGTGTGATTCTTTTGCAACATTTTAAAATGGTGTTGTTTGCTCTCCCTATTTCTATCAGCATCTAAAATTTGGCATTTTTGTCAAACGTTTTCAAAGGGATAATTGATTTGTTCAATTCTACTTTAAGGTGCTACTGCTCAGGACTGCAACTTTGAGAAAGGCTTGTGCAACTACACACAAGATACATCTGACAACTTTGATTGGAGATGGTTTCATGGCAGAACTTTGTCTTCAAACACTGGGCCCACAGTGGATCACACCCCAAAGGATAATAAAAGTGAGTGCAGAGGTTGGGTATCATCATGATACTTAATCTAGGGACTGGTCAGTGAAACTCTGGAAATTTCAAGAACAGTACAGTTGCAATTGTAGATGTTGAATCGACCATGACCCTGCACAATCTTTTGTATTTGGTTTGCATGTTACTTGCAAATAAATTAGTCAAAACTTTTGATTAGTTATCCTGCCAAAAAAGTGTGTTTTTGTGCAGGGTCAAGGCCAAAAAAGTGAACAAAAACATGAAACAAAGAAACTTGTCAAGTTTCATTGAAACCATCTACATAAGTAAACTATGGCAACATGAAATGAACATGAAATGTTTTGAATTTACATCTTTATATGGTGTTATTACCCTTGCATTCTGGGTCTTTTGTGCAGAAAAATTTGAAAAGACACAAAATGTTATGTTATCAGAATCTGCATGGATACAAAATCTTTTCAGGAAACCTAGCCACAACAATTTAGTTGCATACAAGTTCTTTTTGTCAGTGGCAGATATGCCTCCTATATGCTTGGGCTTGAAAATTCCAATTTTTTGTTAAAGTTGCTGTCCTTTTGTCTGCAGACTTGTTATAATAATATTAATTGCAGATTGAAACATGGGTCTATATTTACTTTGAGATTCAAAGGTCTGAATTAAAAAATTAACATTAATTTGATTATTTTGACCAGTGCAAATTAAACTTAACAAACTGGTGTGATGCATGAAGGATTTCTATTTAAAATATTGAAGCCCAAACAAGAGAAATCAACCATGTGTCAGATCCTCTTTGTTTCCATTTCTTGCCCTTTTGGCAAAGTCATATGAAAATATAATGTGAATGATTGTATGAAATGAGTCATATATGAACTGCAGCAATGAAATCAAATGAAGTATGATCCTCACAGTTGTGAACGCAATTTATTGAATTGCATAAAGAAGTCTGAAAAAAAATTCAGGACTTCAATAGTAATCACTCATCAAAATTCTAATCTTAATAAGGCCACAAACTGGAGACTACAGCAAATTTGGAGAAAGCTTGTCATGATCATTTACATTGTCCTTGCTCTGAGCTGTTCATGGTTCACTTAGACTTTCTTAGTTCATCTGTGTACTGGACATTGTGGCCATAAGGTAACAATTTAAGATCGTTATCATGTGTAACGCATGACTTGTCTCAATATTTTCTCTATAGTCCAAGTTTAAAAGCTGCATGGGGCAATTATGTGAAGTATATTTGATCTTATTTTTAAGTAGAAAGTTGTTTGTAGTGCTTGCCATTAATGACATCCTATTGTCTGTTTACAGCATACACCATTGGTGGGAATTCCAATGGCAGACCCTGTGTGTTCCCATTTGTTTATCGGGGGGCAAACTACACACAGTGTACAAATGCTCGTCACAATTTGCTTTGGTGTTCAACAACTAGTAGTTACGATACTGATCGAAAGTGGGGAAACTGTGTCCCAAACAGTAAGTTCCAGTCTGAAGGTTATTGTGTTAAGCAAAGAAAAGTACTTTTATTTATAATTAATTTAAATAATAACATCAACTGCTAGGTACTGCTCATCATTGTAAATCTTGTCTCTAGTTTAGGATTCTGTTAAGTACTGTATACTGGTTAAAAATTACATGTAACTGCTTGCAAATTAAATTGGTCTAAACTGTAAGAAACGTGGCTAAAAGATTTGGATTCTGCTTATATCACCAGTCTTTCATGATGTGCTCGTGCTATTTGGTATTGAAAAGCCCTCTGGGGAATGCTAATAAAGTATGTTCTTGTTCATGTTCTTCCTTTTCATGGATGTTTATTCAAGAGTTTCTCATGGCAATAAATTGGATTGATCTTGTGGTGGTAGCTTCATTTTTGGGTGGGAAAGAAGACAATTCTCTGAAATTTTCTGCATGAATTCTCAAGACCAATGCAAGACTTTTAGTGATGGTGCTTTTGCCCATTCTGGGCCTTTTCTTTGGAACAAACTTCATCCAGTCCCACTGTCAATTTAAATCAATGTTAAAGATGTACATGTACAATGTATATGTTGTACCTTTAAGCTACAGCTGTAGCATGCAAATAAAGTATTTAATATTTCCAGCCAAAATGTGACCTTGGCTTGACAAATGACCTGCTTATGGACAGCAATAATTTATTATTTGCAGGTTTGATTGTGTGAATCACTTTAAAATATTTTAATAAGTTTAGTGTTTTTATCATTTACTTTGTCTTACTCTAATGGTTAGGCACACAGCACTTTGCCAGGAGTCTTGTTCATGGCCAAAACTAATTACCAACACTTGCAGCAATAATTGTGTTGCATGATTGTTATTCTGTCATGGTATGACCACAAATTATACAATTTATCATTAATTTTGTTTCTCACAGGTGTTAACTCCTTTGGTTGCTATCGGAAAGGCGTTATAAGAAGATACATAGCCACTCTTACAGGAACTAATGTCATTCAGCAGTGCATAAATAGAGTAAAAGCACTTCGTCTAAATTATCAAGGAATTGGTATAACGAATGGAAGTGGTGTCTACCAATGCCATGCTGATACTGTTGCAGACTTGCGATTGAGTTGGTATGGACCTGCAAAGGCATGTGGTTCGGATGGATTTGGTGCATCTGCGTCAAACACCACAGCTGTTTTCCTCTTCTCAGGTGATTGCCAAGAAATTATAGTCTTAACTGAGTGGAGCACAGTCTGACCAACTAATTTTGCTAACAGTGCATGTACAGTCATTAGAATAACAAAAGATGGATCAAAATGCACTATTCATAACATTGTTCGCAGTCTTCACAGCCAATGACAAAAAGGCTTAACTGGCAGTTGACTATTAACAACATGACGTCATTGACCAATCACATCAATGACCAGAGTATTTATCATCTACTGACATTGAACAAATCACTCTGATGATGACTTCTGCTTAGGTTGTTGAAACATTAGTCAATGTCACCTCATAAACAGTCCTTCTCAGGACCTTACTCACCTGGGCACTCAGTTATGATATGACTCCTGGGTTCAAAACAACTACTCCAAACCACTCCAAGACTGCACTGAAGTTGACATCTGTTATCTTAGTGACCAATGTAAGAAATCAGAAGTCTTGCTGTAACCTTAGCAGGGCTGTGCTCTAGTGGCACCTGGTCGCCCCTGGCAACATACTTTTACCTTTGGGGGACCAGGAAATATTTTAGTTTTTTGCACAAAATGTATATGCTAGGCATCCTGGATTTCAAGGGTTTATAGATTTTGAGCAACCAACTACTTTTCTTAGAGCACAGGCCAGCCTTGCTTAGTTTGCTCTTTTTGCCTTTTTGTGGTAAAGCATGTATTAAGAAAATCAAGGAGGGACATTGGAAATAATTATTTATAATAATTGTATCACATTTCAGCCTGCTGGTGTAAATTGGACACCCTTGGGCCATCGACCCTTGTAAACTTGCCATTTCTAAGTTGTAGGTGTGAGCCTGAGATGGGTATATTGTTGATAAAAATCAAATTCAAGTAAACATTTTTAACCTAGGTCGAGGCCATGTACACACTGATGCGTTTTTGTTTGAAAATGCATTGATATGTATGCGTTTTGCCCTCCCATCCATACTGATATGCTCGAAAACGCTGAGTGTTTTCATCAAAAAAGGATCCTTTTGAAAACGTTGTTGTAAGTGAATCGTTTTGAAAACACTACGGCATCCGTATCAGTGTGGACGCAGATCAATCGATGCGTTTTTACACCTATCAAAAATGCATTCAAACAAAAACGCATCAGTGTGGACATGGCCTGAATCTTAATTCCCTACAACAGGTACATGCTTATCCCTTTAATTCCTAATATCAGCATACATATTCTCCAAACTGTCCTCCATACATTTTCTATGGTAATGATGAGGAGAATTTTGTTAAAGAATAAAGAGCTTAATTGTAATTAGTTGTTGATCACTCCCTTTTTTCTCACAGTGTTTTTGTTTGATTGAGCTGTGTTACCTTGAGGATAAATCAAACATTGGTCACTCTTATAATATCTCTGAGTGGACAGGGTTGAAGTTTTGTGATGCCCTAAAGGCCTTGGCAAACAAGGACACATTGTTGCGGACACATTGTTGCCAACACAAATGTTTCCCTGTTTGCCCACGTGGGCAAGATTTGTTGCGGACACAAATTCTGTGTCTGGGACACAAAAACGTTTCTGATTTTGTTCAGAAACATTTTGTGTCTGCAACAAATGTTTCCCTGTTGCAGTATGGAAACAATCATGAGCAACAATGTGTCCACAACAATGTGTCATCGTTTGCCAGAGCCTTAAGAAAACAAAATCAAATGGAGGGAAATGGTTGCTAGGTCTGTGGCACCCAACAGTCACCTATTACAGGCTAGGCGCAGGTGTAGTTGCACTTGTAGGGGTTAAAGGGTTATTGAAGAAATTTATCAAAGGATTAGTCTGTTGGATATAGACAATCTAATTAACTACATTTTCCAATGCTTTTCACAGGGCGATATGTTTACATTGAAGCAACAGGAAAGAGGCCACGTCAATCTGCTCGCCTTATTAGCCCAGTGATCCTGGTGTCATCTTCGAGTACAAAGTGCCTGTCATTTTGGTATCACATGTTTGGTCCTCACGTGGGCTCATTAAATGTCTATGCCAATGCCACTTCTCTTGGGTCTCCCATCTGGACAAAAAATGGTTCACATGGAGACCAGTGGAAGCAAGCTGTTGGCATCGAGATACAAATGAACCAATCATATTCAGTGAGTTTGCTACCAAGTTATGGCTCATTACACAGACAAATCCTTAACTTTGTTATTGTGAAAATAAATCCCTGTAGACAAAGATTCTTTACCATACAACTGGGTTTGGACCTGATTTTATTTCTGCAGTTCATATAATTTTATATGATTTTTTTCATGAAACCACAGGTTCAAACTTCATTGAAGTCCTGAATTTTTTTCAGGCTTCTTTAGTGGGGGGGGGGGGGGGGGATGGGGGACATAGGGGTGGGAGTGTGGGAGACCTGGGGGCAGGAGGGGTACAGGAGGCAGGAGAGAAAAGGGGGGGGGAAGCAATGGGGAAATGCAAACCGCTACTTGTTGCCATTTATTAATCCATTGCACTACTTTCATAAACAAGAACCCAAAGTGTTATTTGCCTTGTATTTAGTGTCTTCTAAGGAACCTCTAAGCACTTGAGCAAACAAAAGTTTGCGCTTAGTCTGAAAAACAGGCTTACTTCTAGTGAAATTGTAAACCCTTTACGGTCATGAAACACATAAGCTGCAAGATGAGCAATACTTGAGTGCTTCGTTTTATGACCCAGTTTTTTGTTTTAAACAGAACAAAATCAATTCCAATAAGAATAGGTGAGCAAACAGCTTGAACAGCAGTCATGACAACTTCATGGAAAACAAAGAGAAGATTGAAAAGAAATGAAATGAAACAAACATTGATCCTCGCAGAACTTTGTGAACACAATTTATGTAGTACATTACAACTGTATTCTCAAAGAGAAGATTATGACTTGTACAGTAGGCATTAACTTAACAATCAGCGACCATTGTTATATTTCGCGTTTTTTGATGGTTGCAATCACTAATGCTGTAGACACTATATTACATGATTACTCTCAAACACAACACCGTTCTTTCTGCAGTTGCATAAATTGCCCTCCCAGCTGCGAGGATCATCATTCATTTGATTTCATTTCTGCATTTCACTTATATGATTTATTTAAATAAATATACATTATTCCATGCTCATTTTAGATTAACTTGCTTGGAGATGGTCTTTTGGCTACACATACCCATAACTGTTTACTGCTCTGTAAAATATAATAAGTTCCACAGTGAACTTGAAACTGAACAATCAACAAGGAAGAACTAGTCCATGTAATGTGCACAGGATTAACTTTCAAACAGTGCTCAACCTAAGCAGTGTGTAGAAATTGGTTTGGGCCAGTAAAATGTGAGAACCACTAGCCACCAGGTTACTTGATTGTGATAGAAAAGGTTTTGGAGATAGTAAAACAGATGAAGAGAAATTCAACTGGTTTTGAGTTTAGTTGATCCCAAAAAAGAAATGAAAAAATTAAAGTTGGTCATCATTGTAATATTAATTGGTCTTGAGAGGCTATTGATGCTCGGTCACTAATTTGCATCATTTGGCTGGTATGTATACACTAGCCCATGGACATGTATAAGTTTGTTAAAAGGTTAGGGTGTAGCATTGCTTGACAGCTGCAGCACATTAACATGGTCACAATGCAGAAAAGTGAAATTACATCCATGGACTGAGCAGTGTAATAAATGCATACCTTAACTGTGATCCCTTGAGAAAAATTTGCTTGCTATCTCATCATGAAGAACTGTCACAACCAACAATAACAGCCCTGTCTTGAGCATTTATGCTCTTGTTGTGTAAACCTTTTTTGTCTATATTTAGATTGCTTACAGTGCGAGTAAAGATATAATTTTTTTTAATATTGCATAAGATCATGACCTGTAAAAAAAAAGAGGTATTATAAAGAAAGATTGCATGCTGGTCAGTGTAAAGAATGATTGTCTGGATGAGTAATCACCTTTGCCATTAGATACAATAATTATTGTAATAGTTTTTCTCCTTTCTCCATGTTTAGCTTGTTTTTGAGGGTGTCAGAGGTACTAGTTTTAAAGGTGACATTGCTATAGATGATGTTAAGCTGAGAAATGGTTCTTGTCCTCCGCCTCCAGGTAATTACATTTGGTCACAAGGAACCTGAATGTTTAAAAGATAATCATCACAATGTTTTCAAAAAGGGCTTGATTTTGCTTTTTTTCCGTGTCTTTTTTCAGTCTACCTCCATGTGACTTCATGTTTTGCTTCATTATTGATTTCTAGCTTTTACTGCAATTGGCAGTGTGCAGTTGATGTTGTTTTGAGTAAAGTGTTTAAATAGGAAAATGTTAATGCTTCAGAAAAATTCTGAATGTTGAATCATTTGTGTCTGATTTGGTTGGTCTTGAGTTGTTTCATTTCTCAGTTGTCCAGCTATTGTTGAGGAAGCCAGACGTTTAAGAAATTTTGGGAATTAAATAATTATTAAATGCATGAGATCAAAGTAGCACTCTCATGTCCTTGCACTATAGGTTAATGATGGCACAACTTTCCTATCCAGTGTAAAAACATCGACTGTGCGTCATGATTTCTTCTTTTTAGGAGCACTTTGTGACTTTCAAAAGGACTTTTGCAGCTTCATTCAGGACACAACAGATAACTTGAACTGGACACGCAACAAGGGTTCTACACCTACCCCAGGAACAGGGCCTCAAGTAGACCACACTTCAGGTTCCAGGGCAGGTAAATGTGATGCTAAAGGACCCATTACTGATTGATGTGTGTTTTGGGAACATGCCCACACTCTAAGCCAAGACCCTTGTTTTTGGGTATATAATAAATTATTTTCATTACAATGTGTTCGAAATGAAATTCAGGTTGAAATGAATAATATTTCCTTTCTCTCTGAAGCTTAGTTATTCATGGATCACGAATAATAGGGTTATAAGGACGCAAATTAAATACAGAATCAAACTACGTTGAAATAATTGATGTACAACATAGAAAAATTGATTGTCAAAAGTAATTTGTGTTTACTTTCAGTTGGTTTTGTATTACTTTGCTCTGTGATTGGTTGACAAAACATGCACCACCTTGTCATCCAAAACCAATTGAGACTTGCTTGTGCATGTTTTCTTGTGCTTGGGGTTGGCTACGTGGAATTGCTTCATATTCTGATTGGTTCATTGCCCTGTTTTGGTCTGTTGTGATTAGTTGGAGTAATTTCTCTGGTTTTAGTTTTAAGGGGGGGGGGGGTGGTGGCATTGTTGCCTAGGGATTTTTACAGATTGTATTTTTAAAACATTGTTTTTTTCAATTGGTGTTTTTGCCACTATACTGGTGAAACATGCGAAGGTGAACATGTGAAATTTATGATATTGTTTTTGTGCATGTACAACTTGCCCCAGGCCCCAACTGCGCTTTAGAGAGAAAAATCCCTAAAACTTGGAGAAAATTATACGTAGTTCCAATTTTTTTTGCCAATCAGAGATAGTCCAGCCTTCTTTACCAGCCTCCGTTAGCAATTGTTGTTAACGTACATAACTGCAATGATAATGATGAGATGCTATGAATTTGACGTCATAAATCTCTTAGTTACGCAACTTTAAAAAAAAATTGATATGTAAGGTTTTGTTGCTTGGTGGCCGTTAACCATTGGCACCATTTTCAATATCCAGAAGTGTACACCTCTCGAGTTTTTGGCTTTTTTCTGTTTTGGTCGCATGACTTACCAAATATGGTTGTGACTTGAAAATAAAGTGAAAAAATAAATTGAGTCACACCTAGAAGAGTTAGTAAAAAAAATGACAAGTCAAAATGCTTGGCGTGGCTGCTGTGTGAATGAAGAGAGACACAATCTGATGAACAATAATGCAAATTAGGCAATGGTTATAAGGTTGTCAATCAACTGCCAAAAATGACAAGTCAATATGCTTGGCGAGGCTGGTGTGTGAATGAAAAGAAACATAATCTGATGAACAATAGTGCAAATTAGGTGATCGTTGTAGAAAGGTTATGGTATGGTAAAAATGATTGATTTACAGTGGAATTGGAGGAATATTTTAAAACTGTGCCACATAGTTTCACTCTATCCTGTTGCACGATTAAATATCCATGGCCCAGTGGTGGTCGGATTAACGGGGTTCCACTGTATTTGTTTTTCTGCAGGCTATTATCTGTTATTTGAAGCCTCTGGCGCGTCAACTGGTGCCAAGGCCAGAATAATGAAAACTTACCCTGGAGCATCCTCCAAGGGTATGTGCCTTACCTTTTGGTATATGATGTATGGTTCATCACTGGGAACACTCAATGTCTATCAAAAAGTGGGATCCAGTCTTGGAAATGCAATTTGGTCTGTTTCTGGTGATCAGGGCCTCAGAAGAACATGGCTGAAGGGACAAATCACACTTAAAAGTACAGCTCAATTCAGTGTAAGTGTATTTAATAATTAAAAACACTGTGGAGGATAATATTATTAAAAATATTTTATTGTCTGTTCAAATAAAATTATGTTTCACATTTAAACTAAAGAAGATGACATTTGACAATATTGCCTTATCTGAAAAAGAAAAGAAGGCATGCCCCCAACAGGAGTAGACCCCACAGTCATGTACTTCCTTGGGGGGTAGGTTTGCTCTTATGCGCTGCTCTGAACAGTGTGTGACTCCAAAGGTGTGAATATGCAGAGCTGAGTAGAGGGAACCCAGCTGTAAGACGTGAAATTAGACATGTTGTAAAGTTGTTTGCTTAGAAATGTGGGATTTTTTTATGTTTGTTTCAGGTGGTGTTTGAAGGAGTCCGAGGCAATGGATTTCGGAGTGATATTGCTATTGATGATGTGTCAGTGTCATCAGGAGGGTGTCCTGCTCCAGGTGAGTAGCATGGCCCTAATTGTCATTCTGAGCTGTGTTGTTTGAGATCCAGTTAACTAGTAAGGAATTAAAGGGTCATTGTCATGGATGTTCTTGTTATAATTTTGTTTAAATTGTTGGAAAACTTGTACTTTTTAACAGTACTCACATGGCCTGTGCTGCAACACAAAGAAATAGGATATTATATTATTTTTTAATAAACATTTTGTTCATCTGCTGACCATGCAGTGCATAATGCTTGTAATTATTCTAAAATTCGAACAATGACACTGTACAAAAAATTACTGCAGCAGCTTAACTGGTTTGTTTTCCAGTAACATACTCTTTTGTAACTACAGTTCTTTTCAGCCATCATCATCAGGTCATTTTTTTAGCTTTTCAAGGTAATTTTAAAATAGCTGACATTGTGTGGTTCCAGAAAATGTCCAACACCCCTTCCCCACCCCACTGGAAATTCCAATTTAGCTCTTGACTTTTCTTTAAAAACTTTTGCTTTTGCCACCCCCCTCGCCCATGGAATTTCCACTGAACCTCTGTTCTGGTCATTACACCTTGAAATGATATTTAACTTTTGCTATCAGGGGATTGTGATTTTCAGAAGAACTTCTGCACTTGGAGTAATATGGCTGGTGATCAGTTTGATTGGATCCGACAAGCAGGTCGTACTAACAGTCCATTTACAGGTCCAGACACGGACAGACTGGGCAGAAGCTCAGGTAATGCTAATTGAAAGCTATTTTTTGATCTAAGTATTTGTTTGTCAGGGTGGTCTTTAATGCCTACTGTATGGTATAGATTTCACCGCACACGTCAGAGATAAGTGTGCAAGCAGACACACAGAACAGGGTTTTCAATTTAAGCCCACACCCAACGCAAGTCACCGGCTACTTTAAGTGTTTGCGCCGGCATAAACCTTGGCTCCGCCGCGCTGTGCTGCTATCGCAGCACAATAGTCCTTTGGGTACTTCCGAATATCCTCCTGCTACTTTTTTTCTTTTTGAAACCCCTGACAGAAACCACCTTCATGTGTACACTCATTTCAATTTGCATTTTTTGACATGTGCCGGGCACTCATTTGCATTTCAAGTCTCCTTTTGTTGGTTCTTCCAATAACCTTGCTTTGTATTACAGTTGACTACTGTTAACTTGAACCTTCAAGGGAAACTAGAAATGGTTCAAATTAGCGGGAGTTCAAGTTATCAGGGGTGGGAACAAATGACCGTTTGTTTACTTCTACTTGTTGCTCAAAGTAGAACAGTGCTCTACTTTGCGCAACAACTTTCTTCAACCCGCAATAAATGTTTTTTGTTGCACGACAAGATCATGCAATGTGAAAAACTTGAAACATTGACCCAAAACTTGTAATGAAACAATGTTGCAGGACAGGTTGACGGTTTTTGTATCTCGTATTTCGCTGCCTCTATCTAGCATAATGTGGAGACCAATATATTCTGTTGTGATCAAAAGATATTTTCCACTTCGTTTGTCTCTGAAAGACATTTCTCATTTATGTTATCTTCTTTCTGAGCTGTTGCACTTTAAACAAAACAATTTCGAACCGGCTCATAAAATAGCTGTTGCATTACTGTATCCAAATACAATGTACCATATTTTCTCGATTTAACGCCAGACCCCGATTAAATGCTGGCCTTGTATAAATGCCGGGTGGAAACTAGTAGTTTTAAAATAAATGCTGGGGGCGTTTGATCGAGGCCCTGGCGTTTTTTCGAGGCCCTGGCAGTTGATCCTGAAAAGGTGCTGTGCTTGCAGTTGAAGAGGGACGTTGGTGAAGTTGCCTATTTGTGAACTCAAAACATTTTTTAGTTGGTCCCATGTGCTTGCTATGTACCTGCTATGTACTTGCTTGTTCATGCATTACTTAATATGTTCTGTTTGCCTTGTCATTTTTGGTGACTTGGGGAGTGCAGTTTGTAGGATCATTAAACTCATCACCAATAGATAAGCTTGAGCGTTGGTGCCTACAAAGTTGGTGGAGCCGGGCACTCTTCTAGCATGAAGAGGAGGTATCCATGGCAACCCTGCGAGCGGCCCCCACCAGGCACTGTCACACTGAACAATTCAGTGGAATACTTACCGACCAATACTTACCAGGCCCTTACCTCCAGAGGGAGGGAGGGATGGGAAAACCAAGGAACAAAATGGCATGCAAACCACAAGCTATTGCAAAAACACTTTGCAATGAACTGCAAGCAAGCAACTGCATGTAAGAGTCACGAGGAGCCCCTGCTAAAGGCACTGGGTCCCCCCTAGTATAGCTGGAGAAACTGCTGGCCAACATTGCTTTGAGGTTAACTTTGCCTAAATTACATTTAGCCACATAAAAAAAAGTGAATAATCGTTCTGCCCTCTAAGAAAATTAATCTTCTTTGGGTCTCAAAGAACAGACAGTAATAAATCATTTAAAAAAGTAAAGAAAATTGCACCTTGTTAACAAATGCTGGACCGCGATTAACATGGGCTTCAAACAAACACCAGGTTCATCAAGCCAAGTTTGAAATAAACGCCGGGGCTGGCGTTAAAAAATTTAATTGAGAAAATCTGGTATTTTCGCCATTTCGTATGTAAATTTGTATCATTTTCAGACTGTTCATCCAGGCATTGAAATAAAGTGTGCTGTAGCATAGTTTTTTCAACTTAAACACTTGTCATGCAATTGCTAGTTTGTATTGTTTGAAATTCCAGTCTTTTTCTGTTCATTATTCATGTTAACTTTTTGTCACTTGACCCGTTTTCCTGCTGACTCTTTCAGCACGTTTACAGTCAGCCATTCAAAGTTAGGCTTAGGCTTCTGTAACTCGCACCTTGATTCCTTATGTCGCAAACAAAAGCAAAGTTGATGATATCTTCAAACACTGGGTAAATTTCTGTTTCTTTCTAGGGCAGGTTTATAGTGTTGACTCACTGCTTGTGTAAATGGCATCACAAACATCTTGTGAAACTGCGACTTCTTTTGGTTTAAAAACTTCACGTTCACATAATGTCTGATTTAAGTTTGAGTAAAAAAAATTGTGCTAGTGTGAAATGATCAACTGATGTGATAACAGTCGTCGATTTGGAATGCAACCGTGGCTCAATCATATTGCGGAAAATATCTGTGTCGCAGATGATTTGCCGGTAATTCATTCCAAAATATCCACTTCAGTGAGACGAGACTCTTGCCTCTCCTTGTCTCAAATGAAATAAGACACAAGGCATGGTAACTTACTTTTGAGTGGTACGGTATAATTATTTAGTCACTGTATGACATTTGCATCTTGTTGCTTCTACAAAGGGTATTATACCTTTATTGAAACATCAAGTCCAAGGACTACTGGTGATAAAGCCAGACTGATCAGCCAGCAGTTCAATGGGACAGGCTCCAAAAGCTGCTTCACTTTCTGGTATCACATGTATGGTCGGAGTATTGGCACACTCAATTTCTACCAGCTGGTTGGAAATGTAAGAACACTTATATGGACACTGTCAGGAAACAAGGGAAACAAGTGGTTCAGTGGACAAGTGCCAGTTCAGAATGTCTCTAGCTATAAGGTTAGTGGGAAAATCTTATTTGTGGGAATTGTGTCAAGATGCATGTCTAATTAACCATACCCCAATATTGTGCTCACGATACTATGGTAAACTGTTCTCCTATTATCTCACTGTAAAACCTCATCTTTGGTCATGTTTGCTACAAATCCCCTATGCCATCACCTTGGCAATACTGAAAGCAACTGAAAGATACAGCTGTATTGTCCATGAATTTGTCACTGTAATGCCTTGCAGTGATTACACAATTTCTATCTGGTAAATTGTCCATGGACATGCCAGATACCCAACCTCCACGAAGTGAAACAGTTGTGTAATGCAGTGAAAAATTCTTTCTGAACAGATTATTGCTGAGGGGGTCAGAGGGACTAGCTTTACAGGAGACATAGCTATTGATGACTTCAAGATCTTAACTGGTATCAGTTGTCAAATTACACCAGCAAATGCCAATCCAAGTGTGCCAACAACTTCTACACTTACAACAACAAGACCTGTGACCACTACTCCACCTTGTAAGTCCCTCTTTTTTGGATTTCTTTTGGATGTTGTGTTATGCTTCTCTTTTGAAGCTTTCAGTAACATTTTGTAACGACAGGAATCCAAACCATATACTTGCATGCGAGTGGTAAAAAAAATTCGTTTTCAGAGTTCAGGGACATAGCCACTTAGATTTGAAAAGATTTCCAAGAACATGTATACTCTGATCATCGTTTGACCCTGGTAGCTTGGTTGAAAACAGCATTCTCCTGTTTATACTCTATCAGCTATAATAAAATATTATCATCAACATTTAGTTTTCTTCTCCAAGTATCCCTGCATGGTTGCTGAGTTTTGGCACCTTGTCAATTAACTCACTTAACACAAACAATAGCATGTGCCTGCAGAAGTCCATTGTAATCAATTGCGTCATGTAGCAAGGTATTAAATACTCTTTGCAGCAAATGTTGGCATTAATTGCAACTTTGAAACCAACCTGTGCACCTGGAGGCAAGACACAACAGACCAGTTTGACTGGAGAAGAAAAGTGGGTTCCACATCTTCATCCTCAACTGGACCATCTGTGGATCACACAACTGGCACTTGTGAGTAGCATATTACTATGTGATAGTTCAACACTGCACTTTCCGAGATTGATTTCTTAAATTAATCATGTGATGTGATAGTTTTCATCTGCCGAGAGAATGCTATCAGGCAATAGACTTCAATTCAGCCAGCCAATAATACCGTCACTGATGTTTATACTAGTAAGTTAGTACTTCACTAAATGAACAATAGCTAACCATTTCTTTCTCTAATTCATTAACAGACATGCATGCCTATTTATTTTAATATAACCTTTCATTTAAAAAAGTTCTTTGCCAGGGTATTAAGTTAAATAGTTAATGATATCCTTGTAATACAATAATATTAAAAGGTAGATTTTGTGCATGTGTCAACAATTGGCTGAAGTTCATGTAATGGTGTAGAGTCGAATGCACTACAGGTTCAGATGAGCCAATAAATAATATTATTAATAATTATAATTAGTCCTCCCTCATTCAAATTCCACCCTTCAATCTGTAACTCCAAATGGCAAGACTGAACAGCACACCAGTTTGCATTTAGCTCTCTTTATTGTGATTTCACATAATAAGGGACCCATGGAACTTGGCATTCTGTTCCTTTGAGAAAAACGAGGGTACCCAGAAAAAGGTTTCAAGTAGCAGGTGCCACATTTTAAACCATTTGAAGCTTTGCTAAAAATTGTGTTCTTTGAATGGACTCACAGCAAGTGGTTGGTACATATACATTGAGGCTTCATGGCCGAGAAGACCAAATGACACAGCAAGACTGATAAGTGCTAACATCCCTGGCACCACTGGCAGCACAGGAAGGTGCTTGTCATTTTGGTATCACATGTATGGGGCAGACATCAATACCCTTAGTGTGTATGTCAGGACTGGTAATCACGATACATTGTTGTGGAGCAAGACAGGAACACGGGGTGACAAATGGATACAGGCAATGGTCACTGTCACTAGCCGCACTCATTTTCAGGTAGATATAATGTCTACTTTTTCGACTGTTTGATGTACATGTCTCTGTCCATATGGGAGTCAAGTACAGGGCTTGAGAAAGATTGAAAGAAGCTGGGTGGGTGATCTTACATGTAAGTGTTTAGGAAAGGTTTAAGTTGCAGAATTGAAACCCACTTTGCTACAAGGCAAAATAGTTTTGTTGAAAATTGCAAACTCAGAATTTTTGTTTTCAGCAAAAATGATTAGATAAAACCAAAGGGAAGAGATCTATTTTGTACCTTTTGACTTCATTAGTACATGGACACCCACAATGGCTTGGATCTGTGGTTGGTTATCACCAGATAGCCTTTGAAATTTTATTACATTAGGGATAAGATTAACATTATCCTTTTTATCCAATGCTGAAACCCTTGTGAGTCTGATTTCTGTTTCATACAAAATCTGTTTTCTGCAATTCGAAATTAAAGTCAAAGCAGAAAATATTGTGGTGTACATCATACACAGTGTGATCATTCCATTGCCTTTTTGTCCTGAAGCTTTTAACCAGTTCTGGTTAGAATGAATTGTCATTTTCAACCTCTCTGTAGATTGTAATGGCTGCTTCTACAGGAAGGAGCTATCGTGGAGACATTGCATTGGATGACATCTCCATGTCCATAGGAGCCTGTCAGGTTTCTTCAAGTACGTAAATAGGCTTATGGAGGCAGGATGGCTGAGTGGTTTAGGGCACTGGTTTTCAACACGTTCACAATGGGTTCAAATCCCACACTGGCCACTATGTGGTGTTGTTCTGGATAGTCCCTGGTTCAAATCTTCAGTTATCCTTGTAAATAGCCAAGTGGCCTCCAGCCAGTCAATGAATTTGATGGACAGAGATTTCAATTTTGCACCTAAAAATGCCGGGTATTCCCTTTGAAGTAGACAGGGGCCAGTACCCAGGTACCGGCTTCTAATGCAAACACTGGCCAGTTGGGATTTTTTAACCCTGTTAAGTTCATTTGAATTATTCATTTCATGTATTTACTTGGCCTCACCAGCCCTTTGTGCTAAATATACTACCAAAGGTAAATAAAGGTCATTATTTTGTTTTTATGGCCAACATAATCTTGTTGAAACAGCTGTGCAAACCAGTGAACGTTTGCTTGTATACAGTATATCAGTTTAGGCATGAGTTCAGTTGAGTTTTTTGTAAATCCTCATATTTTGCATGTTTCAGTAACTTGCACCTTTGAAGAAAGTCACATGTGTGGGTACACGCAAGACACAAGTGATAATTTCAACTGGGATCGTGGCAGTGGAGCCACAATTACTCCAAATACTGGTCCTGCTGCAGATCACACTCTGGGATCAAGTTCAGGTCTGTGCATGCATTGGCTGAGCTGCTAACTGTAGTTTCCCAAGTTGCAGCTGTGTGGTCCCGTCTTGTAAATAAAAAAAACTACCCTCAACTATTCTCCTTTATTTGATTGGCTGACTTAATGATTGTTTTCTTAAAACAGTGTATTAAGTTAGCAGTAATTTTGAAACTTCTACAAATTTCATTGTAGGAGAAGGCCACACAGATTGTAAGTTAAATCCTGACCAGACAAGCAAACATTTCTGTCTTCTTTTCACCTTTCCACCCTGGTTTTGGTCCATCATTGCTGTTAAACTGAGACTCTGAAATTATTGCTTTCTTTTAGGTTTTTATATGTACACTGAGAGCTCCTCTAAAACTCAAGGACAAAAAGCCAGGCTCCTCAGCCCTCAGATGCCCAAAACCACTGCCAAGTGTTTGCAGTTTTGGTACCACATGTATGGCTCGTCTATAGGTTCTTTGTCAATTTACAAGAAAACTGGTAGAGGTTTGGGTCCTCGAATTTGGACAATTTCTGGAGACCAAGGAGATGAGTGGCTTGTTGCACAAGTCAGTGTATGGAGCCCCTTGAGACCTTTCCAGATTTCCTTTGAAGGCACTGTTGGCAATAGTGGAGGAAGAGGCGATATTGCTATTGATGATGTTTCCATTGTGAATGGACAGTGTGCCTCCCCTGGTGAGTTGAAGTGAAAAACGTTCACCCTGCATCCTCATCATAGGATTAGTCTGAAGTTGTTTAGTGTTGCAAAATTGTTGAGACTTTCGCAATCAAAAAGAGCATTTCTTTCTTAAAATCGCTACTTGTTAGGAATCTGTGAGATAACACTCACACACTCCATCTCCCCCCTTCACAGTTGTTCGTGGAAGTTTTGAGCTTGGTGTTGCTTTGATATGAGGGGGGAGAGGAAGGGAAAGTGGAAGATTGTGGAAAAATTATCAAAGCCTAAATCACCTTCAGTGTTTCATGACAATATTATTGTTTTTGCAACTGGTTGTAGCTTAGCAAAAATCATGCAACTGATTGATCACAGAATTTGATGGCATGAATCCTCTTAAGTTGTAAGTTGTCATACTTTATTTGTACATACATGTGAACTTATACTTTGTATCAAAAGCAGAAACAAAAATACATGTAGTTGTGAGGAAACTTGAAACTTTCTGGTTGGTCAAACCTCACAAACATCAAATTCTGAAAGGTTAAGCTATGGGCTTGAACACTCGTAGCTTTTTAACTCACAAAATAGCTAGATGCCATTTCTGAGTTATAGGTGTGAGGTAGAGTTCACTCCTTTGCTTCTTCGCTTCCTGTTAAACATTTTGTACATCCACAGGTAACAATACGTAACACTTGGCATATGTTGCGCATATTCTATAAACTAAAACTGCGACTGTGAAACTGTGCAACCAACAGAGTATGATCTATTTTTGATTTAAGGGAATTGTGACTTTGAGAGGGGGACATGCACATGGCGAAACACCCGCAAGGAAGATGACTTTGACTGGTTGGAGGGCAAGGGTAGCACACTGTCATCATTGACAGGACCTTCTGTAGATCACACAACAAACTTAGCTAATGGAACTTATATGTTTATTGAGGCCTCGTCTCCAAGACGACTAAATGAGACAGCACGATTCATTAGTCAACGGTTTTCTGCTGTTCCTGTTAGGGGAAGATGTCTCCAGTTTTGGTATCACATGTTTGGTGCTGAGATTGGCACCCTTAACATCATCCAAAAAACGGGGCCAGGAAACAGGTCTGAAACTCTGCTCTGGACTTTAAGTGGTCAGCAGGGCAGAAACTGGTTAAATGGAAGGGTCTCGCTCAGCAAGAATCCCAGCAGAGAGTACTGGGTTGTCTTTGAAGGAGTGCGTGGCAATGGTTACCGTGGAGACATTGCCATTGATGACATTCAATTTACCAGTCAAGACTGTTCAATAATTCCAGCTAAAGCTAATCCAAACAAGCCAACCGCCACAACACCAGTAGTAACAACACGGTTTACTCCTCCTCCCACTTTACCACCATCCCTTTACAACTGTGATTTTGAAAGCGGTCTCTGTAATTACACTCAAGAGCACATAACTGATGTGTTTAACTGGACTCGTCATCAAGGAGGAACCTATTCTGGTGGAACTGGCCCAATTATGGATCACTCCAAACAACAAGGGGTGGTAGCAAGCCCAAATGGACCTGGTTCCCTCCAGCAGCTTCGTACTGGCAAATGTGTGCATGTGTACTTGGGTGGTCGTACTAAACCTACTCCCGGCCATTCTGTTGTGTTTTATGATGGTTGTGGTGAGGTGCGACTGGAATTTGAACTGACATCAGATGGTTATATGAAATATAACAAGTACAATATGTGTTGGAACCGTAGAGGAGGACCGGGATCTAATGCAGACGATGTTATATTAGTTGACAAATGCAGCGACAAGTGGAGGTTTACATCTGCCAAATCGATTCAGCACATTGCAACAAGCAAGTGCGTTGCGCCAAATCAGGGAACAGCTATAAACAACAGAAAGCTTGTTCTGATATCTTCTTGTGATAGCAGGAACCAGATATTCAGGTGGCAGCCAAGTAAGTCAGATGCTTTTCCACCATCAATATATACAGTGCTCAACAGTACTGCTTAATCTGTTTGATAAATATGCCATGTATACTGTATGTTTCATGAAGGGAATCAGGTGCATATGGTTGGCACATTCGCCCTTGAAAGTCATAAAAGGTACTGTATTAAATCTCAGCGTGAAAAAACAACATGCTAATGCTCAACTGAGATCTCCCAACTTACACAATGATAAAGGAGAAATGCTTACTGATGTTTGAGTTTCACAAGGTTAATATTTAACCTTTGTTTACTTTTTTGTTCTACCTATTTTCTGCTTACATTTAAATGGTGAACACCTGATTCTTCAATTGACATCTTTATGTTATCAGCTACTGCTTTTACTTTGCCTCACACTTTAGTATAAAGCACTGATACATAAAAAATTGAGCCGCAGTGTTGTAGTTGTCGTTAATTGCCTTTCACTTTTTGAGGCATATGGGATAAACAACAGTATTCTAAGATCCTCATCAGTACGTTTAAATCTTGCCATTTTGCAGCCTTTGGATGGTATGTCTACATTGAGGCATCATTTCCAAGGAAGCCCAATGACACTGCAAGGATTCATTCTCCAGCCATCACATCCAACCCGTCACAGGCAAAGTGCCTCTCATTCTGGTACCACATGTATGGCTCACACATAGGGCAACTCAATGTCTACACTAAAGCTGGCAACCAGTTTATTGGGCCTGTGTGGTCGAAATCTGGCACTCATGGCAACAAATGGTGGAATGGGATTGTACAGGTATCGAACAACAACTCATACCAGATTGTGTTCGAGGGCGTGCGTGGGTCTAGCTACCAAGGAGATATTGCTGTTGATGATATTAAACTCACAAATGCAGCTTGTCAGCCAACAATGAATTGTGACTTTGAAAGCCCGGTCTCTCAGTTGCGGTTGTGTGGCTGGACACAGCGGCCAGGAGATAACATTGACTGGCGTGTTGGACACGGTGCAACGTCCTCACTCAACACTGGTCCATCTAATGATCACACTCTGGGAGATAGCAGAGGTATTGTGCCGTTCTGTTTACATTAAAGCAATTATCTTTTGGCCTTAGATGATTATTGTGTGAGAACGAAACTGCTGCAAGAAGTTTACTCATTGTGGTAAATGGTTTGGTTTAGCAAACAGATACAAATTAAAGCTGCTCAAATTTTAACTCAAAGCTTTTGTTTGGTTCAGTAAAGGTGCTCTTTGTTCAATCATGCATGCGAGAACTTTCCAGAAATCAAGTGAAATATATCTGTTCCTTATTAGGGTATTGTGTGGTTGACACTTTTCTGATCTCTAAGAGTCATGTTTTGGCTGAAAAAAGTGGAAGCATTCCTTTTATCTTGAAAACTAGATTTTTGGATGAAATAAATTGCAAGCACTTAAGAAGCGTTCTTTCAACGTCAACCCAAAATTGTTGTATCCTGTGTAAACCTTTGCCAAAGATAATGATTCCACATTTCACCAAAGAAAGAGGAAAAGGAGAATAGTTCCAAAAAAGGTGTTGTTACTACCCGAGCATTCATTCTATAAGCAATACTTTTAGGGGAGCAGGGTTGGTGCTGTGGTAAGAGCCTTCCACCAATGTGTCCCGGGTTCAATTCCCAGACTCGTCGTCATTCATGTATGTGGGCTGAGTTTGTTGGTTCTCTATTCTGCTCCGAGAGGTTTCTCTTCAGGTACTCTGGTTTTCCCCTCTCTGCGAAAACCAACATTCGATTTGAGAATTGTAAACAGGGTTGCCATGGTCAGGGAAAAGTCAGGGAACAACAGGTTTTTTTTAAGGTCAGGGAAAAGTCAGGGAATTGTGTATCACGTCAGGGAAATTCTAAATTCTACCTGAAAGTCAGTGAAAAGTCAGGGAATTTTACTTTTGGCTAACCACTTTGTTTGGGAATGAGATTCCTTGGTAGTAAAGGTGTTTTCGTTTCAAAAAATTCTGCAAAGGAATTGATTTCTGTGGCTTCATTTCTGGTTTTATTGTCCAAGGATTTGCCTTGGATGGTCAGTGATAACTGGTCTTTGGTCAGTAAAAAGTCAGGGAAATGTCAGCGAATTTTTCTATCCCAATGAGTGGCAACCCTGGTAAAGAATTTAGAATTGTAAGAATTTACCGTTGTAAAGCACCATGAACAATTAAAAAATAGTGCTATGATAAATCATTAATTTGTTATAATTTCTTCCTTTTAGTTTTGAATTACGTGTTGTGTCGAGTTTCACTCCAATGACCTTTCTATTATTAATTTTTTACAAGTGTAGACTTGAAGTATGGTCTCAAGGGTCTACCCTATGTTCATGACTGAATGTTACACCTTTGGAATGCAAAATGCACCTTTGTGATAATTCATTTATTTCTGCTATCCCATAGGTCATTATCTATTTATTGAGACATCTGGTGTACCAAGTGGGTCCAAAGCCTGGCTGCAGGGCCCTCAGATCTCCCCTCAAGCTGGCAAATGTTTCCAGTTTTGGTACCATATGTATGGAAGCAGCATTGGACAACTGAATGTTTACCTGTTGACAACACAAAGTATCCCAAGCACCCCTGTATGGTCACGGCAAAGAGATCAAGGAAACGTTTGGTACATTGCTCAGATATCAATCACACAGTCCAGTTATGTTAACGTAAGTGCTTGCCCTGCTATAAAGCAGTAAATTCCAGCTAAAACGAATTTAAATAATTGTGTAGGTCCACTTTTAGGCTGGTTTATTGTATATATTTATTTTTCTACAGTAGAGGAATATCAAAATGTTCCGTAATGTAGAGTATCCCACCAGAAATTGCAATTAGCAACATTTAAGTTCTCAGACACTGAAAAATCCAAAATTAAAGTCATCCAAAAGATGAGTGTCCCTAACGAGGCTACACTGTCTTTCTCAAGTTACTAGCTAAGCAGGTTTCTTTTGAACTAACACACAACTGTCTTTCCTTATTCAACCAACAGGTCTTGTTTGAAGGTGTGCGTGGGACAAGTTATGCAGGTGACATAGCTATTGATGATTTCAAGTTAATGGATGGTGCATGCAACCAGCCAGGCTACTGTGACTTTGAAAAAGACAATTGGTGTACGTGGACCAATGATGATAGAGAAGACACGTTTGATTGGTTAGTTGGTAGTGGTGGAACTCCTTCTTCATCCACAGGGCCATCTAATGACCATACTACAGGTTTGTTTAAAACGTTTTTTATAGACATCCGACGAACATGGGTCATTAACCTTTCCTGTGAGTCTTGATGGGTTGTGACCTTTTCGTTTGAGAGACCCCAAGAAATAGACAAGATCAGTCACTTGGCCCTTCCATTTCAAAAGTTAAGGGTGACATGTTAACATTAAAAAATCAACACAAGGGACAATCATGCTGTAGTTATGTGGAAAGAACAGATGTCCTCAAAAGTTCAGACGTAAAATAGAAGTTAACCACTGCCTCGCTTAAAATGGAAGGTGGGTACCTGGAGTATCCAGGGGCTTCCACTGTGTCCAGCCAGCCCCCAGATAGAATACAGCCCCCATGGCTGGCAAATCCCCGCAACCCAGCTATGAGCCCCCATTCCAGGCACCCGTCAACACTGATTGGATCAGTGGAGTGGGGGGGGGGGGGATAAAATCAACAAGGGTGGGGAGGGTGGGGGAATGCTTGAAAACAACAGCTCCAAACCGCTCAGGACCACTGAAAATGCCCGGTCCAAAACTGCACTGAAAAACACGACGATCGAGCTGCAACGTTCCACGTGAGCCTGCACTTGTGGGATAGACCGCTGGCCATGCACAAAGCTCGTGGCGGCTAACTTTGTTAAATTGACATTTAACTAAATATAAAAAGGCTTAAATAAAGTATTCACAACATGTTTACAAATAGATTAAAATGATGAGCTGTGGACAATTAATTTATGTAGAGAGCAGTCGGCTGTTTCAGTTCATTAACATTGTCTTCTGGTTGGCAGGGCTTGGAATTGGCAAATACATGTTTATAGAGGCTTCCCTTCCCAGAAGACCAGGCCATAAAGCAAGATTGTACAGTGAACGTTTTACACCCACAAGCCGTGTAGGGAGATGTATAAAATTTTGGTACCATATGTATGGCAATGCAATCGGTACCCTTAATGTTCTTGTGAAAACAGGGGCAGGTAGCCGTTCAGAGGATATTGTCTGGACACTATCTGGGAACCAACAAAACCAACAAAGTACATGGAACTTTGGACAAACCACTGTTGCAAGCGTTCAGAGTGCTTATCAGGTAAAAGTGCAAACAAAGCACGGTTGTGCCTGTACATGATTGTACAGCTGAATACTTCATCATGCATTTCTGGACAAGAGTTGGGAAGATGGCTTAGTGGCTATTTTTTTGTTAACTCTACTATCATAGCACAATATGTTAATGAAGTAGCACATTTTCACAAAAGAAGTGCATCATTTTAATAGAAAATAGCATGATGTGAAGAAAACGTCTTACCAGTAACTAACAAATGCTAGATACAAGCATGGGTAAGGAGTAGTTCTTTAGGCCCTATGTAAATCCCAATCATTGCCACAGTATTTTCTGAAAGGCAAGGATCTGGATGCATAGAATGCATAATGCATATCCGCAGTTCACATATGATTTCTTTCATATGCATTATTCACTTACATATCTTCACGGGAACATATGAACCCAAAATTGACCAGCTCCCAACGTCAGTGGCTTCATAGCTCAGTTGGTAGAGCATCGCACCGGAATTGCGAGGTCACGGGTTCAAGCCCCGTTGAAGTCCTGAATTTTTTTCAGGCTTCTTTACGCAATTGTATAAATTGCGATCACAAGTGCGACAATCATTTTTCATTTAATTTGATATCCGCAGTTCACATATGATTTCTTTCATGTGCATTATTCACTCATCAACATGTTTTGTTGTCATATTTTAGATTGTATTTGAAGGCATAAGAGGAAATGGTTACCAAGGAGATATTGCCATTGATGATATTACATATACAGTTGGCTCCTGCGTAACACTTCCTCATAATGCTGTACCCACTGCCCCACCCACAACATCTGCGCCAACCACTCTTCCTACCGTACCGCCCAGTGGCTCGTTTGATTGCGACTTTGAGAGAAACTTCTGTTCATGGACTCAAGATTCAAGTGACAAATTTAACTGGACAAGACATCGTGGAAGGACGTCATCAACGGATACTGGGCCAGCTACGGATCACACACTTAAAACAGGTACAGAGCTAGTGAAAACTTTCCTTAAGGGACACAATCGTAAGACTGTGCGTTATGCCTATTTATTTGTAAGACGTTTGAGGCAGAGTCATTGCAATAAAGGATGCTTTAAGATGGCTGGAGCCAGCTCTGCTTTTGGAAATTATTATGTTTTAAATCTCCCCAATGCAGTTCAAATAATTATATGATCTTCATATATACGGTTTGCAAATTCAATATTGAACACAAATTTACGCAGGTTACCACACACATTCAATATGCAAGAGTTTGTGAGCTTCAACCCGAAAATGATATTTTTTCATTATAACACTGCAACATTGTCAGTCTTAAATTTTTCTTGGTGCCATTCCTCTTCTTGCAGTGAATGGTACCTATGCGTACATTGAAACTTCATATCCACGAAGGGCTAACGACACTGCACGTCTCATCAGTGCTTTGATTCCTCCTAATTCAAGACCTGGTATCTGTCTTTCCTTCTGGTATCACATGTATGGCCCTGATATTGATACACTGGCTGTGTATACAAAGACGGGTGGTGTGCTCAGCCCAGCAATTTGGAAAAGAACTGGAAATCAAGCAAATGAGTGGAAGTATGGCCAAGTGTTTATCAGGACTGTATTAAATTTCCAGGTTAGTGAACAGGTGTTCATTTTGTGCAATTTCTTTACTGAGCATCTTTCACATTAATTGGTACATGCTAAAATTGCAGAAGAAAAGTGGAGGAAAGTTAGCAGCAGTTGTTTCAAAGGCTTAGCTGTTCTCATGATGACTCAATATATTTAGGGGTGCTTTGTATGTCATCCTGAAAACTTACTTGTATGTTGACAGAAGTAAATTCAATTAGTGTGTTACCAGTGACTTCCAGCATCCCAAAGGCAAACATTTCTACAAAGCCAAAAGATCCAGTAACTAATCTGTAATTATAGTTATTTTATTAATAATGTCATTTTAAGTTACGAAATTCAAATAAAGGAACAGGAAAGAATTGACAAGTAAGTAACGACAGGGATGGGATTAACTGAAGAACGGCAGTGACAAGATGAAAGTTATGACAAAAGCGTTTGTTATATAGCTTGCATTTTTCCTGCTACAGCGTGCCCATTCATTGGCTAGTTCATGGTCACATGACATCTAACAATGAAATTGTTTACCGCTAAATGCCATGAGCGGGCAACATTACAAAAACTATGACGTCAAATGGGAAACAGTTCACTCTTACCCGCAAAATGTTGACCGCTGTTGCACGTGGTCTGAGCGTGCAGTTGAAGGTGGCCTGATGTTGTCGCTGGAATCTTAGCGCGTTTTTAAAAATTTGCTTTTGTTTTGTTTCCCTCAAATCTCATTGTTTCCTGAGACGAACTTTGGTTATTTCAGGCAACTAGTACTGTAATTTTTACTTTTAGCATTTTCATGGTTGTAATTTCTTATTTTGAGCAAGAATGAGTGCAAATAAAGAAGACGGAAGATTGTATAATTAAAAGAGTTTAGTATAGTATAATTAAATAAGAACATGAAAGGTCAGAAACCCCAGAGTTTTAGACCTTGTAACAGTGCAGTTGTCAAACACTGTGGTCAACTTGATTAATGTGTGATGAAAGGCGCTCATTAATCCGCCATGTAATTTAAAGCTTATTCATTGTGTTTTGTTATTTGAAGATCGTCTTTGAGGGAGTTCGTGGTAAGGACTACCAGGGTGATATAGCAATCGATGATATAGCTGTTAAAAATGGATTCTGCCCACCACTCAAAGAGTGTGCATTTGAAGATGTTAATATATGTGGATGGACTGATGAAAAGAGGTATGACAGTAGAGCATTCATTTCTCTCTTAAGTCTTTTGTTGTTTGTTGGTCAATATTGTTATATCATTTGGTTAGTCAATCTTAGGTCTTACGAGGAAACCTGATTCTGTAAAAGTCCTGTGTTTTTTTTTCTGGTTTCCTCGCCATTCACATTTTATTGTAATTGTAACTAGTCCTTTTTTTTACATGTCAGTTTTGTATGATATGTCGAATTGTAGTAAATTGAAATAATTCCTGGCCTATCCAAACTAGCTAGCTCGTAATTAGTTGCAAACATTACTTCAGCCACAACATAATATGCCAGGGCATCTTTCATGTTGATTGTAGTGAGAAATTAACAAGTACTGAAATGGCAGAAATAAAGAATATTACAGCAGGAAAGCTGTAGCACTCTATATCTGTGTCACTTCCTAATTGACTGAGGCTGGATAACAAGACAAATAAATGGTACAGAATTTTAATCTTTGGATAAGTTCCATTGACCTGCTAAATCTTGAAAAGGGCAGTTTAATAATTGCCTTATAGATCAACTCTTATCTATTACTTAATGCAAATAGCTATCCTACAAATTAGGTTTCAATTTGTTAATCCAGTAAACTGACCAATTGGTTGTGATGTTCCAGTGTGGACGACTTTGATTGGACTCGCCAGAGTGGTTCTACATCCAGTTCTGGCACAGGCCCCACATTTGACCACACCTTTGGAACGGCTAAGGGTTACTACATGTTCATTGAGACCTCCCATCCTAGAAGGCCAGGAGACAAGGCACAATTGTTGAGTCCAAGATATCCATCAACAAATGGAAAGTGCCTTAGGTTTTGGTACCACATGTATGGACGCCACATTGGAACACTAAATGTACGTACAAAACGCCTGGTTCTTGGCAACCCAAGATACTTTTTACAGTGGTCCAGATCTGGGGACCATGGAAACCGCTGGAGAGTTGCTCAGGTAACGTAGTTGTCAATTTTTATCCATTTTGGTTAGGTAAGTGAAAATTACTTTACTCAGAAAGAAAACACCTTTTCAATCATAGTGTTCACTCTTTGACAGGTGACGATAAGGTCAGCTAGTGACTTTTGGATAGTATTTGAAGGAATTAAAGGATCTAGTTATCAAGGTGACATAGCGATAGATGATGTGCAGTTGTTGGATAACGCGTGCCCACCGCCAGGTGACTGTAACTTTGAATTAGGAACTTGTACTTGGGTTAATGTACCCAGAACAGATGATTTTGATTGGCTGCGAGGGAGTGGTTCAACAACAAGTCTCTACACTGGTCCGTCTACAGACCATACAACAAATTCTTCTGCAGGTAAGTCTAAACTTCAGGTGTTGTAGTTGTAGTGTGGGAAGCAAGTGTAGGGGATAACAGATACCCAAACCTCCCCCCTTGGGGGCAATTGTTTCCAAGGCTTCTATCATCAAACATCTTGCAATTTGCATAGTTTTAAAGGTTGGGTCATTTTACTTGACGGACTGTATTGTAACTGGATTTCCTTACCCATGTAGGATACTATATGTTTATTGAAACATCAAGTCCACGCAGACCCAACGACAAAGCTCGTCTCGAGTCAGAGGAGTTTCAGCCTACAGGTTCTTCAGGGCGTTGTTTGAAATTCTGGTATCACATGTATGGTAGCAGCATCGGATCATTGAATGTGTGGTTGAGCAGCAATGGTTCATCAGGAATGATTTGGTCTCTGTCTGGAGGTCAACAAAACCAGTGGCGCTATGGACAGGCTCCTGTTAGCAGCTCAAATGTTTACCAGGTGAGTACTTTTATTTTAGATGTATTTGCGGTAACAAAGACAATCAACAATATTACTGTGATACATATGGGTACAATTTTTCAAAGGACTGCATCACTGTGCCACAATATTCTCTGCCCACCTTGACATTATGACTACTATGTCATGTGATGGTAGTACTACACCACATCACTATACTACTATGTCATGTGATGGAAGTGCTACACCACATCACTATACTACTGTGTCATGTGATGGAAGTGCTATACCACATCACTATACTACTATGTCATACGATGGAAGTGCTACACCACATCACTATACTACTATGTCGTGTGACAGCAGTGCTACACCACATCACTATACTACAATGTCATATGATGGAAGTACTACACCACATCGTTATACTACTTTGACGTGTGATGGAAGTGCTACACCATATCCCTATACTGCTATGTCATATGATAGAAGTGCTACACATGTCACTATACTACTATGTCATACGATGGAAGTGCTACACCACATCACGGCTATACTACTATGGCATGTGATGGTAGTGCTACACCAATTAAAGCCTCCTGCTGTTCAGTTGTTTCAGTTATTGTTATTAATATTGATCGAGTCGCTGTGTATTGCGGAACTTTGATCTGAAATCCTGGGGACATGCAACTAGAGCCGTGACCCGTTAATGCTTGGTTACCAAGCTATTTAGGATTGCCGATTCTACGATAGATTTAACTTTGCTTATCAAGTTATGGGATGTAATACGAATTACTTCCGGAGTTTTAGGATCAAGATCTCACACTGGAAATCATTATACATGCACGTGAACGCCCCAGACAAATATAATGTGTACTGAATGATATTTAACGTGTAAGTCTTACAAACAGTATAACGATAATACACATAATTAAGCTTAGTTTCATTTCGCGGTTGTATTTTACTTTAATTGTAAAGCACATTATAGTGCCATAAGCTCGTAGCAACAACTCTTTGGAAAATAAATTGGTAACATTTTTGGTTTATGGGCCCCTGTTTTAAGAGTCATTCATCTTATGCATTTGACCGGCCAGAAATGATACGTGACCGAGCTAAAATGAATTTGGCCGGTCATGGTGACCAGAGAGTCTCCAAAAATTATTTCGAGCCCTGTTTCTGTCACTATCCCTACTCTTTGTGTCATGTTATGACTGTAGTCATGTCTCTCATTCCGTTGCTACTGAAGATCTGATCTGATCTGTATGGCTGTAGCAACATACCATAACACTGTAATTCCTGTGCTTTCAAGCCGTTCTGTGTGCACATTTTGACAGCCCTGACTGTTCCCCTAAATCAATTTTGGTTTCCACCTCTAAATGTTTAGTAACATTTTTGTTCATATAGGTAATCTTTGAAGGTGTCCGTGGCCAGAGCTATACAGGAGATATTGGCATAGATGATGTTCAGTTTACTGTAGGCAGCTGTCCTGTTCTGCCATCAAAAGCCACACCTGGCAATCGCTGGACAACTCCAATAGTTACAACAGTACCAGCAACAACAGTGCCAACAAAAGGTATGCATGACTGTCAGTAGTAAGATTTCTGTTTAGGTTAGGACCGACCTTTGAGGGTGCCCTTCAGAAAACGATTTGTGTGCGAGTTGCTTAATTAATACATTTATAGAGAGCTTACGTTTTATGAGAAATGTGGAATTTGGAAAAAATTAACTTTGGAATTATTTTCAACTCCAAAGGGCCGTGAACTGTTTATCATTTCAACAAATTTATTAGGTATTAAAGGCGGGTGATAAAAAAAGCATTGCACCTCACCAATCACAAAGGATAAACCAATAAAATAGTGTGAGGCTTTTTTGATATTTGATTGGCTAGGAAGATATTGACATGTAAAGTTCAAGAATCTACAAATTTCACATAAACTGGAATTTTTTGGCTGCAAAGTTTTGCTGATACCTCATGCCTTCCTGAGAGCTTCTGCCACCTTACGATACCACAAGCCAGTAAAACATCAGCTCCTGTCGTGTGAACAACAATAGAACGGGTTTGAGCATTGGTGCAATTGCATTTAGCACTTCATGATGTATTGCAGTGCAAAAACTGTATGATTATACCATCCTGTATTGACTGACGAACGTGGAATCCAACTCTGGAGTAAGTTGATTTCCTGCTAGCGCACTGGAAGGTCGTGGTTGAAAGTATAGCTGATCGCTGCAGTCATGTCTGATATCTCTGCTGATTGAAGTTATTTACCAGTGCAGCCCAATTACAGAATGTGTACAAATGCATTGTAATTCTCATCAATTGTGGCACTGTCCATCTGTCATTGATATGTGAGAGAGTGCTTGAATTTCCTTTTCTATTATTTTAGCACCATCGATATATGATTGCACATTTGAGCAAGGCTGGTGTAGGTGGACTCAGGCGTTGGATGACAAATTCAATTGGACTAGAATCCAAGGGAGGACAACATCCCTGTTTACTGGGCCTACTACAGACCACACGACTGGCGGTTCAACAGGTTACTATGTATTCATTGAAACGTCAGCACCTCGCAAACCCAACGACACAGCGCGTCTTGAGAGTGCTACTATTCCTGCCACACAACAAAAGTGCTTGCAGTTCTGGTACCACATGTATGGGCCTCATGTTGACACGCTTAACGTGTACACTAAGATAAACAATCAATCTGGCGCTCCTGTTTGGACGCGAAGTGGCACCCAGGGAAACAAATGGAAGCATGCGGTTGTGTCACTGACGGTGTCATCAAAATTCAAGGTAAGAAGGAGCTGTTTTTCGAGCCATTTTTACAAAAATATTACGGACTACTGAATTGGTTTGTCGTGTCATTATGTTATTACAAAACAAACGTGAAACCTTAATAGGTAGGACGATGTTGGAACCCATAAAGTTTGAACTGATTGCCTTCTGGCCAGTTGCAGAGACCTTAGGCTGAAGCCCCTAAGTTAACTAAACACCCTTATACTGATTGTAGCCTACTCCACAATAGTAGTATGACTGAATTACTTTGCTACATGGACTGTCTTGGTGACAAAGGTTTTTACGAGGTTTATTCCATTGTGATAATCCCATACTCATGTGCTGTGCCCTTTGGGTTCATTGGACAGACATACATGTCTTCTGGGTATTCTGTAAAAGAAATGTTGACAAATCTATGGGCAAAGTAAAAGCATGCGATCCTATTTAAAATTGTGAAAGATGGGCTTTGTTAATCTTTCGAGGTATCCTAATAAGGGAACAACCCGAATAAGGAGCAAACCACGTGCTCTTAGTTCCAGCAGAACTTAAGATGTTGGATGTAGTGCTCCATTATTTTGTGAAGTACTGATTTTTTCCGTATTCTCATTGTCTAATTAACTTAGAAACTAGTCTGTGCACAGCGCTGGCATGTTTGTAATGCCTCAGTGTTATTAAGTCAATGTTAACCAAGGTGTCCAGCGGTTTCATCTGTCGATTTGAACCTACTCGTTCTGCTCTTGGTCCCTTCTCGCCAAGTTACGGCGTTCTGGAGCAGCAAAATATTTTGCCTTCCAATCCCCCTAACCCCCCCTTTTTTCGGCGACGCGTTTTTTCATTTCCTTCTCCATCCTTCCTTCGATCCTCTGCTTTTCCAAAATCTTTCCTCTCATAACCTAGTTGAGCTCAAAGGCAGCAACTGATCGTATTGACAGTGAAAATGGTTTACTGTTTACAGGTTGTCTTTGAAGGGCGAAGAGGAATTAGCTGGGCAGGCGATATTGCACTTGATGACATTTCTCTTCAAGATGGTCAGTGCCCCCCTCAACGCCAGTGTTCATTTGAGAATCCCAGTCTGTGTGGATGGACCAATGTACATGGTGATAACTTTGACTGGACGAGAGCCAATGGTTACACGGCCAGTATCGGAACTGGACCGTCGTATGACCATACAACAGGAACTGCTAACGGTACGTTTATTGTGCTAAACAAGGCTGTGCTCTAAGGAAAGTCGTTGGTAGCCCAAAACCTCTAAACCCGCCCAGCATTTACGTTTGGTGCAAAAACCAATATTTCCTGGTCGCTCAAGGGCAAAGGTAAGTGGCCAGGGGCCACCGGGCACCTCCACAGCACAGCCCTGCGAAAAGTCCGTTGACAGGGTACAGAAAGCTTCGAAATTTTTTATAGCTCTTTTCTTAGTAAGGCGTTTGTGAGAACTAAATAAGATCAGGCAGATATGACTCGAGGTAAGAAGTTGTTGCTTGGTTTTGGAGCTGTTTGCTTCAAAGGATGCAGGAAATGTGGCTTATTGTAAGGGGTGCTTGCCTGTAGACATTTAATCATGTGATCACGTTTTGGCTGACAAGGTCCTGTGAACTAGGATCTTATACGTGCATTGACAAAAATTAGACTTAAAATGTCTTTCTTTTTTAAGAAGCTTAGGCTTGCAGAAAAAACCAAGTATGCTGAGAACCACAGTAATGTTTACGAATTCACAGTTTATCATTCTTGAGAGTTTCTGACTGAAATTGTTACTTATTCCTCGTTTGTGCGCTCAACCTGGCAACAGTTGATTTTCAACTTAAATTTAATTATAATAAGTCTTGTCACTTACAGGCTACTATATGTACATCGAGACCTCGTCACCTCGCTCGAAAGGCCACAAGGCATGGCTTGTAAGCCCACAGTTTAAATCAACTAATGGAAGATGCCTTCAGTTTTGGTACCACATGTATGGCGCTACCATAGGTTCCCTCAATGTTCTTTTGCTGCAAAACAGTACTCGCTCTTCACCCATCTGGAGTCTAAGTGGTAACCAAGGAAGCCAATGGAGAATAGCTCAAGTCACCCTTAACAGTCCTATTGACTTCAAAGTGAGTGTTTGCGGAAAGGTGCCAATCTTGTTAATAACGTGAATGACGTTACATCAATAATTTGCTTTTTCTAAAGTCGTGTTTACGACAAGATTGGTAATGGGTATTCTTCTAAACAATACAACCACCCTGTTGAGCTTAATGACACGAATAAAGCGTGAGCTTAATGATTATCAGCTACTGCACCAACGCTTATGCCTGATCTGATTAATTAAATCGCAGTATACAGACTTTGTTTGAAGGCCAACAACAGCGTGTAACTGAAAAAAGCACGAACTTAATACTTGACCTCGTATGACTCAGAGGCTGTTTTGAAAAGACAAAGGACTTAGCAGTGTCGCTCATCCTAATGGTGTTTCACGAAATGGCAGAATCAAATGCCATGTGACTGGTTGTGCACTGTGAGAAGCATTTCCAATGATCTGAGCAGAAGTGCAGGTAAAGGAGTGAGTGACAACCGCAAGGAAAAGCGATCAGGAGTATTCCCACTGTTTATCTGTTTGAATTCTTCTTCTCAGGTTATTTTTGAAGGTGTCACAGGGACTAGTTACACTGGAGACATCGCAATCGATGATGTTGAGATCATGGATGGTGCCTGCCCACTTCCAGGTGTGTTTGTAAATCAGTTGCATTGGCCATGTAACTGGCTTCGACCGTATCGCTTCATTCGTGTCTGGCAGTGAGACAAAATGTAGTCACTCCGTTGACTGAACTTCTGCATTCACTTCCTTGACTCAAATTACTTACTAGAGTACTTGTTAACCGAGCGTGAGGTCAATACAGAAGGCTGAGGTTTGAGGGTTTCCCATAAAGACTGAGCGGGGCTTTGAGGTTAAAAAAAAATAATAATAAAAAATAACTGTTTATTGTGGAAGTGCACTTAGCTATGAAGCTAGTTTACAGGCACTCCACTTAAATCCATAGAAATAAATAATTCAAATAAACTTAACATGACAAGAATCCCAACCGGCGGGAGGCAAACCAGTTGACTATTTTACAAGGATGACCGAGGAGTTGAACCAGCTAGTGGCCAGAGCGGGATTTGAACCCGGGTCACCGCATTGGAATCCAGCGCCCTAACCACTCGGCCACCCTGCCTCCCTAATATAAGTTGTTAATTATATGGCTCTGATGAAAGTTACAGTAATCGCGGCTGTTTCCGCCGTCTGTCCGGCAGCAACCCGTTGGTAATTTAAACCTGTGCCTTTGCTGTTCTCCTGAAATGCAAACTCGTCAAAGTAATAGAATTCCCTCACAGAGTGTCCATCGTCACTCATTGTCTTCAACCGAACAATTTTCAGAAGAAAAAGGTATTATGGCCTTTGAATTATCTTTTGTTTTCTTTTGGCATAATTCGTAATCGGCCCGTGGGCATCACGGGAGAATGATACCTATGTGCTTAGCCAATCAGAGCGCGCGTCATATCGGCTACAAGCACCAGCCATATACAGTTAACAATAATTTTATGCAGTGTTAGTGAAGATTCGCAAGGTGGTTGACTTTGTGCGGTAATTCCAGATGGCATGAGCAGAGTTTAAATTTATAGTCCGTGTTAAAGAGACTTTTAGTGCGTGACACTTTGCGGTACCAACGTTTACATACCGTGACACTTTATGTTAAACATCATTAGTCAAACCAGACATTTTTGTTATCTGATATCTGTCAGAATGAATCATATCTCGTCCTTTTCGAAGAAGCGCGTGGGTTGTAACATTCGCGTACCATCATCATGGAAAACATTAAATTCGGAACTCGTTCAGTGATTTCGTCGTTTATTTCATCGCTTCGATCGTTACAGTTAATCGACCACAACAGTCTGTCTAGGATCAAGTCAGTGACAACCATTCATTATAACATAAAGCTGCATATATTGCTGGCCAATTACTTTTGAAATCTTTCGTGCTCTTCAGATGTCGCGTCATATTACTGGCTCTTATTGCAGTTGAGTCCTCAGTCAAATATTCTTTTGTTTAACAAAGCATACAAATGAGGCGAAAGGGTCAACACAAAGAAGAACTGACCCTTTTGCCTGGTTTGTATGTCAAACCGCTGATAACTGCAATAACAGCTACACATTACACAGCTATAACCTACTAACAGAATCAGTGTTTCTTGAGTAGAACTGGTAGTTACCTCAGGCATTGGTGGAGAGTATTTGCATTGTACTGTTAGTAGTTTAATGTATTTTGGTGTTTGTTTGTTCGTTAGGTGATTGTGATTTTGAGAAAGGATTGTGCACCTGGATCAATTCTCTGAATGTTGTCAGTGATGAGTTTGACTGGACGAGAGGCAGTGGTAACACCCCAAGTCAGTTCACTGGGCCGTCTACAGACCACACAACAGGAACAAGCAAAGGTAAACATGGAATTCTTAGTGCACACGTCACGCAAGTAAAAAGTAAAACCACCAACCATACAAGAAATGAAGTCAAGAAATGAGATATTGTAGAAGAGTTATAAGTGTCAAAATCTCAGGGTTGTGCGATTTTCTATACGCGAGTTTTTCGGCAAAATGTACCTCCCAAAACTGTAGAGTTTAGTACGGAGACGCCATGTTGTGTATAGCTGAAGTAAACCATCATGGCGGATGGAAACGAGTGGCAACATCTGGAGATTAGGTTGGCTATCTCAAATGCTTTCTTCTCTTTGTTGAGCTTGAAAACATTCACATGCACAATTTTCTGGGTCATTTATGTTATTTATTCATCTGTTAATTAAATTTATGTCTCATATGTGGTGGCTGACACATTTGTACCACTGCAAAAATAGTTGCGTGAAATTAGCGGGTGTTTATATGATTAAACTTTCAAACCGGTGCGAGCCCATCCTGGTTCCCTCCTAGGCCTCTCACGGTATTCGGATTTCGTTTGCCGCTGTCCTGTGAGACCATTCTCGCCCACTTATTTACTTGCATTTTAAATGTGCATTTACGGGCATGTGAACCTTATACGACACTTGCAATCCACCTCAAGATATAAACCACTGGTTAGTGTGCCGGAAATTCGTACGAGAAGTAGGGGTCACCGACCATTTAAGAGAGTAAACTGAAGGCGAAGGGAACGCAACAGCTACCATCCTTTTACTTGCTTAGCTTTTTCCCTCAGCGCACGTGCTCGATGGCTGACGTTGCATGACTTTGCGACATGGATTTCGTGTGCGGTACGGATGCGCGTGAACAATTAGCGCAAAACGCCCTCAAATAACCAGAGTTAATAGGAAACATGAAGCTATAGTGTTCCGCCTGACTAAAGTCATCTTATATAGTTCTTACCTTTTCAACCTTTAAGAAGAAGCTCTTGGGTACTCCACTTCTCTACACTTCTGCCAAATATTTTAGTTTCAGTCGTTAAGTATGTAACAGGGGCTTTTTTTGTGGGGAATTGGCTCCGTGGATGAGCGAGAGGGTGCCCTGTTACCTCCGGAATCTTTTAACAAGTGATGGATCCAACCTTCGTTCAGGAGCATGCAGTTTATTGGAGATTGTCACTCATTTCTTTACAGGCAGAACGCAAAGCTCTTACTGACAGGCTTATTGTCATATACGATTTCCAACCAGTAATATTTGGACAACTCATGCACTTACGTAAGCTGAACAAAATGGAAGGAATTCGCACTTTTCACATCTTTACAATCCAACGCTCATTTTACATTCTAAGGCGTTATTCTAAGGGCAGGTGGAAAAGACCTAAATTGTTCGCTTTATGATCGGAAATATTGCGACATTTCTTAACTTTTCTTAAATCTCGTTGTACTGGAAAAACGTCCCGTAACAAGTACAAATAAAGGAAAACTAATCATCTGAGGCTCCTCATCTGAGGGTTCAAGGAGTGTCATTCTTCCTAATGATAATAAAGCTGACAATCGACCAACATCAGTTTCCTTGTTGGGTGACTCAATGTCGCGAAAATGACAAAAATGAAGCAAGAAAACATCCACAGAAACGATAATTTTATTAAAGATTGTAAACGGCTTCAGTTGATTTACTGATCCTACGCGTTTTGCTTAATACTACAAACCTCGTCAGGGATATGTTACAGCTACAGATCTTATTAAAGACCACAGTGAAGCGTGACATGACAGAAATAACTAACGCTAAATTTCTGGAAGGGCGGTACCGGAAAATTGTAGGTGTTAGGAATTAAAAACAGGATTATGCCCTGAGGAAGTTGGACAAGGCCCGCAAGGTATCATGGGGCCGATTTTCGAGTGGAGCGCCGTTCAGTTCAGTTGCAACGAACGTTCGATCAGTGCGGACCTCGGGTTAACGACAAATTTGAGCTATAATAAGCACTAAATCGGCCTGGATCGCTGTTTTTACCCTTTCATTCGACTAGCTGTTGTTTATTTTGGAGTAAGCGTTTATAGGTTTCAGCCTCAACGGGTAGCTTTTGCTACATTAATCGATTCAAACGCGCCCGTAGCGAAATTCCACAGGGAACTGTAACTTATAATTTTCGATGGGTGTTACTTCGTAAGGAAAGCTCATGCATCATGCCTGACCAACTGCCGTTTTAAGAGCGGATTTTGTGATAGCAAGCGTTGGTGGTCATTGCTGGTTACCCGTTGCGGTAGGCGGTAGGGAAATTTCGGATAGTATAATCCTGACAAAACCTTAGATTTGCATTTGATCCTGTAGTTTTCGAATTTGCTGGTAAGTTCTCATCAGAAAATCGAGATTTCAGCGATGATAAGACTATTTCATTATACCGTTTACTTAATAACTTAATAACTTTTAGTTTATGAGAACGACTTTCATAAATACAGCCAATCCCCCTTTGTGGGCAACCTTTAAGCATGCTCAAATAATTTATCAAACAAAAATATACGTATATATTTTACAAAGACCAAAGTAAGTGTGCTCAATTCCCATATTACAGAGATGTCAGACCGCTACATTGCAACCTGCATAAACGCACACAGCTACAGTTTCTTCTAGGGCGCTTACCACTTACACGATCATCCGGCTGGAAATTTTAGGTTTAAATATTTAGTGCTATAGCTTGTCCAAATGCAAAATTGATAGTTCACAAACTGTACTTGTATCAGTTGGAGCATCGGAGCATCTTGAGACCGTTTCCGACTACTCAATCCATACGTTTGGGACGATCTAGGCGTAATTTTGCAGATGTTGTGCTGTTGTTTACAGCTAGAAATCAGCAAGCGTTGCTCTCGAATAACAGAAAAATAAAAACGTTAAGAGGTTCAATGGGGTCCAATGGCCTAAAACACAAGATTAGCTTCTCCCTCAATAAATGAACACTCACGATTAGCTGTAAAATCGAACGAGTTGGGTGAATACAACAGGTGGGCAAAGCAGCCATATTGAACAGCCGCGCGAGGAATTTATTAACTACTTAATAACCGAGAGTGAGGTCGTTACGGGAAAATCTCAAACTGAGTCCTTGCCGTATTGACCAAGCGATAGCGAGGTCAATACAGCTAGGCCGAGGTTTGAGATTTTCCCGTGACGACCGAACGGTCGAGGTTATTGAGTTGTTTATTATATGGCTAACATAACGGTTCTAAGGGGAAAAAAATAGTTCAAGCACAAGTCGTCGCTTCACGGTAATCTATTCAAACGTTTCACTAACAGTTTTCCTGGTCGTGTTTTCAGTTTTTTGCTCTAGAGGCACCAATTTTCAATGTAAATAAAACAACTGTGGCCTTTGGATGACTTTTTGTTGTTTTTGTTTCTAATTTGCATCGTCTGTAATCGGCCCGTGGGCATTACGGGAGAATAATGCCCTAGCGCTTCGCTTCGCTTAGCCAATCAGAGCGCGCGTAATATCGTATACAAACACTAGCCATTTTATTGATAATGGATAATGCCTGAGCTCAAAGGTCTTCTTGACAGTAATGACCTCGCACGTAAGCCTCCCACGCAGTCGTTTTTATTTGTGTTTGATGCCAACCTGAACACTGAAAATAATAACCTGTTCGAAACAGTGGAGTGGTTCATTATGTACACATTTATATGCCTTGAAGTTAAGATGACAGGAGATATAAGTAGTTTTAAATACAACTATCTTGTTAGCCTTAGTACGCTTACTGTTTTTAAATAGTATGGGTACCTTTCGTAATCTGAGCCTTTTGCTGAAGAACTCGCGTCTGTTTGAGAATGCTGCAAATGTGGAACTATTCCAAGCGTATTGACACAATATTTTGTAACCAGTCTTAATAAACACACCACACAGCACAGGGGAGAGGATCTCATTTATTCATGCGTACAGGGAGCGATACTGCAATATATAGCTAAGAGTTCTCAGGATAGAAAAAAGCTAAGTACAGAATACAAAATAAAGTTGATAGAGAGATGCCTTTAAATGATTCTTGAATAACTCACAAGGCCTTAAATAGCCCTACAAGTTCCCAAGGACTAATCACGCCTCGCAGCACATCTAAAATACTTGTATATATAACACAACGCATTCCTGCGCATACTCCTGGGTAATTAGCAAACCGTTACAAAATATATGCAATTATTCATGTGTTTCCCCCGATTGCGGCGCCTGTGAGCCCATTTATATGACGTGAGTGATCAGAATCAAATTCTCCTGGTCATAGCAACGGTTTATAGAACAGAGTAGTCATGAGAATTAAGGACAGGATCACACAAGATTAATTTGATTAATTCTCACTACTTCTATGGGAAATATGTGGGGACAACAAATGAGAATTTAAATTTTGATATCTTTTTGCTTTTCTCTCTAGGAAACTATATGTTTATAGAGACATCTTCCCCGCGAAAACGTGGTGACCGTGCCCGCTTGGAGAGTGAAGTGTTTGCTCCGACTACTGGCAGTGGAAGATGTTTGTCCTTCTGGTATCACATGAAGGGTGGCCACATTGGTACACTGAATGTTTACATGAAGGTGTATGGGCAGTCAGAGACTAAGCTATGGAGTATGGCTGGCGATCAAGGTAACACCTGGAACGCTGCTAGTGTGCCTATTCTCAGTGGGAGCCGCTATTATCAGGTAAGGTAGTGTTGCTAATGTTAGTGTAAGGTAGTGTTGCTAATGTTGAGTGTTCGGTACTTCAGAAACGAGTAGGGGCCTGGGAAAGAGGTTTTTAATTTATCGATTAGATAAGAATGTTTCTGCGACATCAACGAGCATCTCAAAAATGGTCACTTGGCCAACTTTGAGCTTGTCCAGTTGAAAAGCGGCCGAACAAAAGGCTTATGGAAATCGTCAAAGACTTTGTATGGTGAGGAGGGAAGGGGGCGATTTTCAAAAAAAGAGACTTGTATGGAAATTTCTTGATTTTTAAATGCATATATTTTCTGGCGGCTTTTCAAGCAAACTTGCTAAAACTATTAATTTTGAGGTGTCCTTTCATCTGGGAAACCATTTAGTTCAATTTGATTGATTTTCAGTTAACTTTGGACTCGTTCCTAGGCCCTTTCTGGTTTTTAAAGCAGATAATTGACTTGAATGTTGAATTATGAACTGTGCTGTTCATGTGGCGATGATGTGTGACCTCTGATGGCTTTTCGTTTTGTCCAGATTATTTTTGAAGGAGTACGTGGATCCGACTACCAAGGAGACATATCCATTGATGATATCTCTTTCACCGCGACTGTGGGAAGATGCAGATTCTCTCCTTCCAATGCAGTACCATTTGACTGCAACTTTGAGTCAGGCATATGTGCATGGACACAGTCCAGAGCTGATCGGTTTGACTGGACAAGACACAGGGGTTCTACTGGTAGTTTGCTGACGGGTCCTAGTATAGACCATACAGCTGGGACAAGTAAGTGTGACTTGAGTTCATTTATTTATTTAAAATAACCATCCATCTACAGGGGGAAGTTTAGGAAGAGATACGGTGCGAATGAGGACATGGTTTGGGCCTTAAAACATGCTGATTAAAGAGAGGTCACTGTGTGGGTCAGCATTCCGCCAAAAGGACACGTCTGTTTAAAAAAGGGATTAGTTTGGTGGAATGTCTGTTGCATTTAAAGCAATTTATTTACTTTGCTAATCACCTCCAACGAGTTAACCAATCAGAACGCGCGAAAATCATTATTCACTTATGTTGGAAATACTAATGAATGATATTAACAAAATCTACTTTTCATAGGTCAAGGCTGGTACATATACATTGAAACATCCTACCCACGACTACCAAATGATACCGCACGCATTGTCAGTCCAGTCATTCCAGGCAATGGCAGTTTCAAAGCCATACACTGTGTGTCCTTCTGGTATCACATGTATGGACCCCATGTTGATGTACTGCGGCTTTACAAAAAGGAGGGCTCTTCACTCGGAAAGCCTCAGTGGACAAGGCTGGGTGACCAGGGCAACAGATGGATACAAGGAGAATACACGATGGAACACACAAATAATGTCCAGGTAGGTTGTTCAGAAAATGTCTTCCTTCTTAACCATTTCGAAATGTTGTACACAAAAATGTTTTATTAACGGAGTTGATAAATGTAAATTGACCACCGTACAGGGATTCTAAAAGCTGACGTTTCGAGCGTTAGCCCTTTCGTCAGATTCGTTTAGGGACCGTTCATTTTTTAAGGGATAGGGGGGGCTGGTGGGATTTGGGGGAATGCCATGTAGCAATTGTATGACCCCCCCTCACCTTGCCAATTTTCTCACATGACCCCCCCTCAAAAGGAATTTTTTTTGGGTTGACCCCCCCTCCCTCCTCCAAAAAAAGTGTAAAATCACTCTAGCATAGAACAGATGTTCATATTTCGTGAATAAAGCAGAATTTCTTATCAATTTGTGAAAACTTCATTCCACTTTTTTTTTATCTCAGAATTTCGCCTGACCCCCCCTTTCCTTCTTTTATTTTGGGGGCAGCCCCCCCTTTAAAGCCATATTTTTTCGCGTGGCCCCCCCCCAAATCCCACCAGCCCCCCCTATCCCTTAAAAAATGAACGGTCCCTTAGTTGTTGCTTTCTTATCATGCCATCATATAATTATACAAAGGAAAATTCCATGATCATTGGTCAACACGTCCAGCACATTTTGATATAACCAACAGGGTTATTGTGGCTGTCTTTCCATCTGCGAGAGAAGTCATAACTTGGAACTTGCGTTTCCCTGCGAGATGATGCAGTTAATGCCGGCCATTAAAAAACCGCCGTTAAATGAATATACGAATTATTGGTTGTGACTTGAAGTAACACAAAAATGTTTTTTTTTGTTATCTCAGATTGTGTTTGAAGCCGTTCGAGGAATAAGTTACCGTGGAGATATTGCTCTGGATGACATTTCATTGAAGGAGGGAAGCTGTCCGTCATCAGGTATTAAAATTGCTGCAAAGTAACTGCAAGGCCTCATAATCGTGCTGCGTCTTCACAATCACAAAGTGTCTTTGGGGTCCCTGTACATTTGTGCATTTTATTTCTGATCTCACTGGTTAATTCAACTGTGCTCCATTTCAGACAGGAGTAACGTGGTCTTCATGAAAACTTTCCCATTCGCATCTACACGCAGGTGGAAACACAAATACGCAACCAATCCATCAAGAGATACGATTTGTTTAAATGCTTTATTGGCCTTCAATGTTGAAATAAACAGCAGATAAATTACGCCCGACAAAAAACAGAAGCATACGTACTAACAGATTTGAAGGACACAAGTTGACATATACAAAAAAAGTAGTAATCTTCAAAGAGATAACGATTGACTGAGATCGTCGAGTGCGACCGTGACCGTTGGACAAAGTTAGAGATGTCAACATGCAAGTTAACCCTTTACCTTTTGAGATTGACCGATCTTTAACGTCTCCTTATAATGACACAGGTCAATCAAACATAAAGGTTGTGAGAAGAAAGGAAGTGATCAACAAGTAACAAAGATCTTGATTGTGTAACAAATTCTCCTCATCATTACCATAGCAGATTTATGGCGAATAGTGCAGGGTTCAAAATAAAATCAGAGCTTTTAGCCTGAATTTATAGGCTTTTTTTCCCAAGGCTGATTTTTTCGCCGATCAATAGGTGTAATTTTCTATTGCTTCAGTGAAATCGCCGGCAAGTATGACCAAAGTGCCGGCTGTCGCTGGCAGCCTGCTGCTATTTTGAACGCTGTAGTGTAGAGATTATACATTCTGATATAAGGGTTAAAATGGTTAATCGAGTTAAGTTGTACTTTTCTCAGGAATGTGCAGCTTTGAAGCAGCTGATATCTGCGGATACACTCAAGATCATGACCATGATAAATTTGACTGGACACGTACTGCTGGGCCAACTGCTAGTGTAAGCACAGGACCCGCAGTCGATCACACCTATGGCACTTTGTATGGTGAGTTACTTAAGGTTTATGTTAGGACGATTTTCAATTGAGTGCCAAACCAATTACTTTGACCAATCACAACAAACACAAAAAGCACAATGAGCCAATCAGAATACGAAGTCAATTACATGTCGCTGGCACAAAGCGCGGGAAATTGCGGGCAAGCGAGTCGCCGTTGGCTTTGGTTCTCATTGGTTGAGAAAGTGGCGTGAGTTTTGTTAACCAATCACAGAGCAAAGGAATGCAAAACAAAAGCAAACGCCATTTAATTTCGACGCTTTATTTAAAACTGCTCTAGTGTAGACAAGGTCATACCAGGTGGCATTGTGATGTCTACAGGCATGTATATACAGTTGGGCTCCATGTACTTAACAAATAGATTCTATTTGTGCACTCTAACAACGCACAGATGACGTCGTAACGTGGTAAGAATAAGGACGTTCGCCATGAGCCGCAGACGATTTGCGACTGGTGTTCTATTTGAGCTATGTTTATGCACAAGACAGAACAGATATGATGCCTCTTCTTGTTCAGAACCGGAATGTTCTTCTTACATGACATTTTCGGCCGAAAAGCTCGACATTTCTGACTTTGTATTGATGCTGTGTAGACAGTTGCTCCTATAGTTGTAACTTACACGATAGCATTCCATTTATAGTACGTTAAATTTTTTTGTCAGTAACTAAAAGCTTCACTTTGTCTTACAGGGCATTTTATGTACATCGAAGTGTCTCCCGGTAACTTAAACCAAGGTGATGTTGCTCGTCTCCTGAGCCCAAGATATCCCGCTACACGAGGCTCGTGCTTGCAGTTCTGGTATCACATGTATGGGCAAGCAATTGGTACACTGAATGTGTACATTAAGCGTTCCTCTTGGTCCATGTCTAAAGTGTGGAGCAAAACTGGTAATGACACCAACATCTGGAATGTAGCACAAGTGACCATCAGCAGTCCCTACAACTATCAGGTATGCGGTAGATCTGATTAGCAATTCTCCCTTCAAACTACCATACATTTCTTTCTACGTTATTTACTAGAGTTTGGTGTTATATCAAGATAACACCCTCCAACTGATTAATTTGTCATCACTTGTTGGCTTTATTGATATTATAATGAGAAGTTATATTCTTATCACTTCTGGGAGTTCAAGGGTTATTAAACGGAATTTGAAATCTCAGTGACCTTAGCTTTATCAGAAGCATTGGTGGATGAAAGTTTGGATGCGTTTATCCCACTCTTGGTTGCACATGTTAGTTCTTGTGACAGATAGTTAACCTGGATTCACGTAAGTTCACAAAATTTTGAGCTGTACGAGGTCGCGCAATTGAACAAAAAAAACTTATTGTTCCAAAGAATTACAAATTAGGTTAAAGTGTGCCACTTTTTGCTTGTGTTTACGTGCCATTGCCATGGAAACTTCATGGTTTCTTCTACTCTATAGAATTCGGGATTAATTGTATTGTTCTCGACTAATCAGAATTGAGTAATTCTGCTGAATTTACTTTAAGCGAAATAACAATGTTCTGGCATTTTACAAGGTTGTTTTCGAGGGTGTCAAAGGAGGAAGTTACCAAGGGGACATTGCAATTGATGATGTCAAAATAATGAACGGAAGCTGTCCTCCTCCGGGAGATTGCTCATTTGAAAATGGTCTCTGCACATGGGCAAATACCCAGAAAGGCGACATATTTGACTGGATTATTGGAGGTGGAAGTACACCGAGCTTTTTAACTGGACCCTCCAGAGATCACACAACTGGCTCTGGTAGGTTGATTGCCACGGGTTAAACATCTTTGCCTTCTTCCTAGCATTTTCAGTGGTACAGGCAGATTGCTTTCTAATTTAAAACTTTAACCCTTGGAGTGACCAATGCTTAATTTCACCTTAAAGAAACACCGCTCAGTCAGACAAAAAGGTTGTGACAAAAAAGGAAGCGATCAACAAGTAACTTAGGTCTCGATTGATTAAAAACTCTCCTCAACCATACCTTATTTGTAGGGTGCTTTTTGATACAGGCCGTTTAATGAGTGAAATTTGATGTGTTCATTTGCTTTGAAAAGGAAACCATAGTCAGAAACGAAGTGTGAATTTGGCCACATTTATGCTGTGTGATAAGGACCAAAGCTAATGTATTTTCTAGCTAAAACCATGATTAAAATTACTTGTCAAATCATTTCGCATAAATGCCTGCCATGTTAAATGCGCATCCCCTTACTATCTCCCTTTTATCTTACGAACCGTTTTGTAGGGTCCAATGCCTTATTCAAGACTCCGGACGAAAGAGTTGCGCTTTGTACAATGCGATGTTCAGGCCACTTTTGTCAAGTTGCTTACGGATTAGTCTTAGTCTCTTAGTCTTACGGATTAGTTATTAGAACAGTTGTTAGAACGGATTAGTTATTAGAACAGTTTTTAATTGAGTGTCGTAGAGCCAAAACTAAAGTTATTACTTTTGCTAATCAGAACAGACAGAAACAGTGCAGTGAGCCAATCAGGAATTAACAACCAGTGCAAAGAGCGGGAAAATGCGCGCGTGCAAGTCGCGGCCGTGATTGGTTTTGGTTTTGCTTCCCATTGGTTGAGAAAGTGGCACGCGTTTTCCTGACCAATCAAAGAGCAAAGCAATACAAAACCAAAGCAAACACAATAGGCCATTTCCGAGTTCATGTCTGCCTCCTCTTCAAAGCGAGTCTAAGTGCGAAGTTTTTGTGATGATAATTAGTTCTACTTTACATATGAATGAAAACTAATTTTCATAACAAAAACGTCGCACTTAGACTCGCTTTGAAGAGGAGGCAGACATGAACTCGGAAATGGCCTATTAACTTTCAATGCTCAATTAAAAACCTTTCTAATTTCTGGAATTTTGTGATTTTTAATCAAATCGTCATTCTTTCGCACCTTTTAGGCCAGTACGTTTTCATTGAGACCTCATCTCCACGGCAGCCAGGCGACAATGCTTACCTTCTTAGCCAGCCATTTGACCCAACATCCAGTGGTGGCAGATGCTTAAAGTTCTGGCATCACATGCAGGGAGCCTCTATTGGTACTTTGAATGTTTATCTCTACACTGGCAACTTCTCTGATATGTATCTACTCTGGCAGAGAAAGGGAAATAGGGGTAGTCAGTGGATGCTTGGACAAACTCCAATAAGAAGCAGCGTCAAGTATCAGGTGAGGTTCATAACCTCTGTTCTCCTATAAACATTGCATTCCCTATCCTGACTGTTCTGTACAGTCCTCACAGCCAATGACAACTAGGCTTTAACTGACAGTCGACCAATAACATCACGACTTCGTTGACCAATCACATCAACGGCCAGAGTATTTATACCATCCACTGACGTTACACAAATCACTTACCTCTGATGATGACTTTCGCTCAGGTTGTCGAAACGTCAGTCAATGTCACCACAAACAGTCCTTCACAGGACTACACTCACCCAGACGATCGTACTCCACTTAATCATGATATGGCTCCTGGGTTCAAACCATTTACGAAAAGAAAACTTCTTAGTTGACTGTTGTGAAACCAGAACCAAAGAAAATAGTCTGATGAATCGCAAAAGATTTGACCAGCACAATGAGCCATTCGGACTGCGAAGTAATTGCATGTGGTCGGCGCCGAGCGCAAGAAAATACACGTCTTCAAGTCATGGTCGGTTTGATTTGGGTTCTGTTGACTGAGAGAGGGCCGTGAGTTCGGCAAACCAATCGCAGAGAGAATTAGCAATCTCAAAGCAAAGGTGAATTACTGTGAACACTCGATTGAAAACCGCTCAACGATCACGGTCCTCCCATGGTGCCGATTTTTCTCAAGGCACAATTGAAGAACTTCGCGACCCGTTTCTTTGCAGGCCGTTCTAACTGTACAATAGACCTCTTTCATAAATGGCGAGCCTAATTATTATTCTTTTATATGAATGTAAATAATTCTTTCTACCCTTGTCAACATGTGTAAAATCAGTAGAATTTTCATTCAAAAGCGAGGCTAACGAAAGTAGAGAATGAAATTGTTTTTATGGTGTTTTCTGAGATAAACAGATCATAAGTTCGTTTTGAATAGGCCTGTTACACTTAAATTTGATCCTAGAAAGACTTAATCATGCGTCAAATATTACGCGTCACGCTTCTCTTTTGAGGTTTCAGTAATGAAAGAATCAAAACCTGCGAGTGGTTTATGGTGCATTTTCCTCCTTCATTGGCTCATAGCATCTTTGATTCGAACTGTTTCCCACAGGTTTTGTTTGAAGGTATCCGTGGAAGTAGCTATACTGGAGACATAGCTCTGGATGACATCTCTTTCACTGTTGGTGCGTCAAACTGCATTTTGCGACCTTCTGATGCATTGCCTCCAGGAATGACCACTGTTCCACCTGTTACTGGTTCATCGACCGTCAGCCCAACTACGATTGGTAGGTGGTATTGTGCATGCTTGTAAATCCAAGAAAAAGTTGGGAACGTTTGATTTGGTTTTGCGCAGTGTACCATGCTTTATGGCGTGAATTATATGTTCATAACGCGAAGCTGTTTCAATGTTTCTCTACGTTGTCCCTCAGGAAATCAAGGAAATGATTGTAATTTTGAAGCTGGAATTTGCAAGTGGACGTTTGCCTCTTATGGCCAATTTAACTGGACCCGCCATCAGGGATCCACATCATCAAGTGGCACAGGTCCTAAGTATGACCACACCCTTGGAAGTTCAGGTTTGTTTCTTTGATATTTCATCAAAACTTTGGTTTGGTTCTTGTTTGTTTTTGTTCTGTGAATGATGTGTATAAAATAAATCATATTTTTGTTCCAAATATTTTAGGGCTCTCTGTAACTTAGTCAAAATCAAAATCGCAAACAATGTGTTTTTTGAGAGGGCATGGATATTTTCTGGAATGGCCCAGATCTTGTCCTTAAAGAAACAAAGGCTATGTTTTGGCGACTTTACTATATATAGGAGCTGGGGAAGTTTGATGATCCTTTAAAGTGCACCTAACCCCTTAATTTTGGCTAAAGTAAATCTTTTCACCTGTTCGAAAAGCATTGCGCCCTTTTTTGTTCTTATTTGCCACATGTTCACCTTTTGTAGGCTTCCAAACTTACGAGAAAGTAAGCATCATTTGGTACACGACTGAGTGAAAAGGGGCGTGGGGCTATTCTTTAGTTGACGTCAAAAACTGCTTTGCATGCAAGTTTACAAAGAGTTAATGCGGTGCAAATAAGGTTGTGACGTCAAATCAAGAATAGACGGGTCCATGCCCCTTCTCACTCGGTCGTCTACCAAATGACGCTCATTTTTTCGTAAGTTTTGAAGCCTATAAGAAGGCAGCATTTGGCAAAAAAGAACAAAAAAGGGCGCAATGCTTTTCGAACAGGTGCAAAGATTTATTTTAGCGAAAAAATATTTTAGGCTACGTGCACTTTAAAAGAAGTGGCATTGCTTAGACATTTTGGCGATGACGGCTTTTGTTTGTTGGTCTGATATAAACGTACCATGGACTTGCAAGTTAAGACTATTGTTTAGATAACAGTTAACTGTGTCATTTATTTATTTAACTCGTGTGTTTGCTTGTCACGATCTTCTTGGAACAATGTTTAGGAACAGGCTGGTACATGTTTATTGAGACATCATCTCCGCGCAGACCAAACGACACTGCTGGATTAATCAGTCCCGTTATACAGAAGACTGGCTCATTTGCTTGTGTGATATTCTGGTATCACATGTTTGGACCACACATAAATGCCCTCAACGTTTACATGAAGGTTTGCAATTGGCATTTTTTGTAAGAATGCTTGTTTCACTCCTACGATCTCAATATTAATGCTCCTCACTTTCTGCCATACATTGCTTACAACGTTAGTTCTGAGAATTTAGTGTTAAATCAGTATTCCCTAGCTAATTTTTTTCTGTATTCTCATCACCTTTTAGTCTCCTTCGCAGCCGTTTTTGGTCACGCAACGCTCCCGTCAAAGGGGGAGCGTGGCGTGACAGCCCAAAAAACTGCTGCGAAGGAGACAAATCACCTTTCCACTTGACAATGTGAAGATATTACAAGAAGAACAATGCTGAACGTACAGCATTATGTACCTATAAGTGCGCGGAGGCTTATTTAGTTGTAAAAGGAGGTGATGAAAAAATGTTCTATTTACGACTAAAGATAATCGCTAAAAACCTTTGTGGGAAATGAGGTACATGGACCTGAGATGTGGTATTGTTGCCAAAGCATTTTGGAACGGTTCAAATTCGAGCCATTGGCAGTGAACGCCCATTGTATAATGTACGGGGGTGACTTAACAAAACCACTCCCCGTCTACCATGCCTTCTACACTCTAACAGTTGAATTCAACTGTGTCATTGTACTTCTTGCAGGACGGCAACAATGCCAAGACACTAATGTGGCAAAAGAAAGGTTCTCAAGGCGATGAGTGGAAACATGGTCTTGTTCAATTATCCCCAAGTCAAAGTTCTTTCCAGGTAACAAGAAACAGACTATGAACAACAATTTAACAACAACAACAACAACAACAACAACAATAATAATAATAATAATAATAATAATAATAATAATAATAATAATAATAATAATAGTAAAAACTTTATTAAGTTTCGAATCTTTCTAGCTGAGCACAGGTGCTCTACTAACTGGGGAGATTGTAAATAAACCCAAATCAAATCAAATGAAATCAAATGTTGGTTTATGAGGACCGGAGAAAAACCTCTTGGAGCAGAGTAGAGAACCAACAAACTCAGCCCACTTATGACGCCGAGTGTGAAGGCGAGCGCTCTAACCACTGCGCCAACCCTGCTCCCCCAAAACAGTTTGTAATTCTGCACAACCCGCAGGTAGCTACCGGTAAATCGACTCTCAGGTTACGAGCTGCTGTGTGTCAATAGGTTTGGTCAATTGAGCTCTTTTTCTTGTTGAATTAAAAGGTGACATTTGAGGGAGTACGCGGCAGCAGCTACCAGGGTGACATCTCACTGGATGACATATCTTTCCAAAGCAATAGATGTCCTCCCATGCGTAAGTAGAGACTAATTTCCCATTTCTTATTGAATTTAGACACTCGGTACAAGTTCAATAATGCAGGGCAGTAAACTTTCTTTTCAATTCACTTGTCCCTTCGGACAAGTGCAATGTGTATTTTACTTGTCCGGACCACAAAACTACTTGTCCCAAAAAGTCGGCAACAGCAATTCAGGGTTTAAAAATTCTTTTTTTATTTCAACATGTCCCAGTTTGCAAACATGGCGACGACATTTTGAATGAGCATGAACTCCATCCCCACATCCAATATACATCGGGCTGCTTTTATCTGCTAATTCTGGAAACTTCCGACAAGTGGATAATTCCGATAAGTGCTTCTGGTGACCTTTTCAAAAATTTAAACAGTTTTGACTGAGACATTGCCGATAACCAAGCAAACAAGCGATTTAGGTAGCTGGCGTTGCTGATCGTTGCTGACAACCACGTGTGATCAATGTGCATGCAATAATGCTTTACAGTGGGGATCGCGCGGAAATCAATGGCGGCGCTTCAGCGAAGAAATCAAACACACAACTTGCACAAAAAGAAAAGAAGGCTTATTATCAAGGCACTTAGTTATGAAATACGGAAAAAATGGTATATTATTTATCCGAAGTCAGGCAACATCAGAGCTCTACAACATACTTGTCCAATCGGACAACTTGGATCATCTTTTTCCTTGTCCGAATGGAAAAGTTACCCGTCTCGGACGTTCGGACGGGCCAAGTTTCCTGCCCTGTAAATGTTAGTTCATGAATATCAATTTCTTGATCAGCTCCATTGAATTAGCCAGCCGATCATTCGGTCGGTTGGTTCATAGACGGTCACGTGCGGTGGATAATTTGGTTGGTTCTAAATCAGTTCAGCCAAAAATAGAAGAACGTAAATACCTCTTACTAACCGAGTTCGAGGTCTGTACTGCAAGTTACGGACCGACTTTATTCCCTTTTACTCATGCGGGCCATAAATCAACGGGAAAAAAACGAGGATCCGTAACTTTTAAGTACGGACTGAGAAAACGAGGTTAGTAAGATATTTATCATATCTCTGAGGTTAATCGGGCGCGCGGGAAAGGAAACTTTCAAATTTTAGCGGACGGTACCGTAAAATACGGCCTGCAAAATTGAGCAATCACAGCGCGCGTTGTGACTGAGAGATATCATAAAACAAGTTATGGTGAGGAATACAGAGCTCGCATCTGTTCTACCATTATCCATGAATTGTGACAGTCTGATTTTCGTGGCACTCGCATTCAATGAAGGAATTGTAGGTAGTAGATTGTGTGTACAGCTGAAGTTTTTTAGAAATCATTAGTGGTTACTTTAAGGACGAGTTCACATTAGAACACTTTTTGGGCTCTCCATCTTTTCGTTCGATTTTCATGACTGACATTTACCATGGCTGTGTCTCCAAGTCTCCCTGTTAATCTGGAGTACATGTTTTGGTGAAGTTCATGTATGCTAATTGTATTTCCGTTTGCAGGTGAATGTACATTTGAGTACTTTTTGGGCTCGCCATCCAGCACTTGTGGCTGGGTTCAAGACGGTTCTGATGACTTCGACTGGACTCGAGCTAGCGGTAGCACTGCTAGTTATCAAACTGGGCCTTCATTTGACCACACCTATGGAACACGCAAAGGTAAAGGGAACAGTACCACGTTACATTATGAAGGAGGCAGAAGAATCTTGTCATGGTTCATGTCTGGGTTTGAAATCATCATTTTTCCTACTCAAACACCATGCAGTTTTGTGCATGGATCGAAATCGTTTGAATTTCTATTTATTTCGGAGCTGAGATGAGTACTTTCAGTATGTGACTAAATGAAGTCCTGTTTAAACACAAAGCTTTAACCGATTCTAGCAAATATGTAACATTTAGTACAGGTCTCATTGAAACTTGAGGAATTGAGAAATGTATGTCATGGACACACACACACACGCACACACTGCCTGCACTCCAAGGTTTGAATTGTTGATTGGTTTTGGTTTTGTTTCCAGTTGTCCGAGAAAGTGGCGCGAGTTTTGTCAGCCAAGCACTGAGTAAAGTAAAGTGAAGGAGGTAGGATGGCCGAGTGGTTTAGGGCGCTGGATTTCAATGCGGTGACCCGGGTTCAAATCCTGCTCTAGCCACTAGCTGGTGGTGTTCTGGGTTCGTGCCTGGATCAACTCCTCGGTCATCCTTGTGAATGGCCAACTGGTCTGCCTCCCGCCAGTTGGGATTCTTAACTCTGTTGTGCTCATTTGTATTATTTGATTCATTGTCCCGGAAAAGCCCCTTTAAGGGAGTGCTCAATTAAATATTAATTTAATCTAATTTAATTTATTTTAAAGTGAAAAACAAAAGCAAACGCAAATTACTTGTCGACGCTCATTTAAAAGCCATTCTATTTCCTATCATTTCAGGCTACTACATGTACATCGAGACGTCCTATCCAAGGAAACAAGGCGATAAAGCAAGACTCAGCAGCCCAGTTTACACACCTCTACAGGGTGGCCAGTGCTTCCAGTTCTGGTATCACATGTATGGCAGTGACGTTAACACGTTAAATGTGTACATCAAAACAGGAAGTACCCTCGGCATTCCAGTGTGGATCAGATCTGGTAACCGTGGTAATGTCTGGAAGGTGGCGCAAATTGCCATAACTTCCACCTCCAACTTCCATGTACGTGTCTTGGTTTTTTCTTATTCAACATCATCGCTGTTTACTTTTGTGTGTTTCCTTAAACTCAACTTGTAATGTAATCTTTGGATTAACAAAATAGGCAATAGGTGCTAGTCTTTCGTTTAGTTTTTTCGTCGTATAATTGATTGTCGTGGAGAACGGCGAGGAAGGTTGTGGGGGAATGAGAATGCCTAATTATATATACTAAAAAAATAGCACTTGTTCAACAGCCACTTTAATGAATGAATATTTGGGGAAAGGTTAGTTTTAGCTTTCCCTGGCTAGCACGTGTTAACAGCCAATCAGATTTTACAGTATACCGGTATGATGGTAATGGTTCCTCTTCATAGTCTTGCCTACCCATTGTAAAAGGGGTAGACACGGAAGACGGGTAGACACGGGGCAAGTTATTTGGTTGAACCCTAAGGCCTGGAGTAATTTTCACAAAAAGTCATCTCCATGCAAGATATTTGTAGAGAGCACTGTACAGGGGAATGCTGATAACAAGATGATGTCTGTACGTTTCGTCTAAGAGCTTTCAGAGGCAACGTTTACCTAAACGTCCGACTCTCTTTGCCTTATGGCAGATTGTCTTTGAAGGAATCGCTGGGAGGAGTTACAGAGGAGACATAGCCATTGACGACCTGAAGTTGATCAAGAGCCCATGCCCACTACCAGGTGATTTGTCATGATCTTGTTGTTTGCCAGTACCAATTTGTTTGTATCTAGAGGGAACATTCTTGTGCCTTTCATCGATGGGCCTTTCATTGAATGGGTCGACCCAAACTAATTAAATTTCGACGTTGGTTCAGACATCGAATTGAATGTTTGCATCAAAAGTGCTGGATTGTGGGTAAGAAATACATAAAAATAATTTATGCATCTTTATGCATTAGATTCGGCGCACGATAAGCCTCAATCAGAGTCGTCCTTTCGCTATTTTATGCAACTGAACCGGTTGATGTAATAGTTGGGTGGACCCGAATCAAATTCGTCTAATTTAATTGATTCAAACGTCGAACGTCTGATGTAAAAGTTTGACGTTTGAACCCGGCCCTAAGTGCTGAACTCTCCCTCCCCTCCCCTATTTTTCAGGCGATTGTGATTTCGAGAGTGGAATGTGTACCTATGTCAATACCCAAGCTGAAGACCAGTTTGATTGGCTGAGAAATGCTGGAACGACTCCAAGCTGGCGGACGGGACCAAAGGTTGACCACACTCTAGGAACTGCTCTAGGTAATGTGACTATGTATTTGTCTATTGTCCTGGCCAAAACTCTTTAAGACACTCAGTTGAGTAAAGACCCTCCTTAAATGAACCTTTGTAAGGTGTATTAAAATATAAGCCAGAAAAGGATTGGCAAAATTCTTTAAGACACTCAGTTGAGCCAAGACCCTCCTCAAATGAACCTGTGTAAGGTCTATTAAAATTACAAGCCAACAATAGTTGAACACAACATTTGCCCTAAGACCAACTGAAATGCTTATCGAAAGAGCTCACGTCGAATCTGTGATTTCAGTGTCGAGTACTTAGACACTTGTCACTTCATCTGAGCATTTCTATAAGCACAAATCCACCTGTGCATAGATGTTCGGCGTTTCTTCTTGAATCCCACAACGATCGGGACTTAACAAGCAATAAAAGAACGTCGAGAGCGTCGTTACTTCGAGTGAATTTTGCTAAATCGACTACGCGAACACATGCATCTCCCTCGCATAAAGTAACTACAACAATGGCGAAATGAAAGAATAACAGGGAGCCCAGCCGCAACAAGTTCTAAGCACTAAAACTCTTTGTTTCACAGGTCATTACATGTACATCGAAACCTCCGCTCCTCGCAGGCAGGGTGACAAGGCTCGTCTTCTTAGTGAAGACTTCAGTCCAACCACAAACAGAGGTAGATGTGTGAAGTTCTGGTACCACATGTATGGAAGTACTATCGGCACACTCAGAGTTCTTGTGAAGACGGGTCCAGGGAACCAATCTGAGACTGTGATTTGGGAGCTGAGTGGGAACTTTGGCGACCAGTGGTATAGTGCTCAGGCCCCAGTGAGAGGTGCACAGGTGTATCAGGTAAATCATGTCACTAAACACTCGGTTTAATGGGTCAAGATATGTCACCGCATGTGTGTTGTACATTTTGCTAAATTGCCATTCTCTGCAAAACAACTTAAAATGTCCAAAATCAAGGTTCTGTTGAACGTCGTTCATGGTAATATGATATCTGGACAAGTCGACCAAGTCGGACTAACTGCGAAAGAGTTGGGTATCAGGCGTTATTTTCAAATGGGTTTTCTTCGCGATGGCTGTCATCGTTGCTTAAGCATCTCAATATTTGTGACTAAACAGCGTGAGACACGTAGTGAAAAATTGCCTGGATTCGACTCACCACCACTGCGGTTCTATTCAACCTGCAGGTTGTGTTTGAAGCTGTCCGTGGAAGGAGCGTCAGTGGAGACATTGCAATTGATGATGTTACATTTGCTACAACTCGCTGTTCGGTGGTACCATCCATAGCAGTACCTCCCACACCCCCCCCGACCACACCTGCGCCAATCATCAACAACTGCACCTTTGAGGGAGGTTTTTGCTCTTGGACAAACCTCCGAGGAGACAACTTTGACTGGACAAGAAGCAGAGGCTCTACACCTTCTTGGAATACTGGACCCACTGTGGATCATACCTTGGGAACACGACAAGGTACGGTGTCAACAAGGGAACCCTTGAAGGTGGTAGTGGTGGTTCAAGGAGAAGGAAAATTTGAATAATCACCTCAATTCGCTTACGGCTTCTATCGATTAACGATAATCCGGCTCGGGAAAGGTCCGGGGTAGGAGGCAGGTTTTGCCCTCCTCCGAATTTCTTGTATATTTGAGGAGATATTTTCCTTGCCCAATCCACCCTGCCCTCCCCCTGCTCCCCCCCCCTTCCCCCTGCCCTGCCCTCCCTGCTTTCCTCCGCGGGCTTGGAATGATGGGTGCATAAGCCACAAACCCTGGGCTTCTGACCTTGATTTTTATTTGACGTTTTCTTTCCTCAGGTTACTACGTTTACATCGAGACGTCGTCTCCACGAGTCTCTGGGCACAAGGCGTGGTTGCAAAGTGGACTGATCCAACCAACCACAGTCACCAACGGAAGATGCTTGAAATTCTGGTTCCACATGTGGGGTGATCATGTAGACACTCTCAACGTCTACCGCAAAGTTGGTTCCTCCACTCGAGTTCGGTAAGATCTTGTTCAAAATGTCCATAGATCTTAAGAGATAAATAAACCAAACAACCTTGTTTCGACTGAGTTAAAGCCAACCGGGACAACTAACAATCGGTTGTTTTAGTTGAAAGTGGCATATTGCTTGAGTTCTCACTAGCATTCCAGATTTAAAATGCCGGTTTCATTGCCTTGCAAATGGCTAACTGACAACAACTGCAGGGAGACAAGAATTTTACCAATCACTTGCCAGGATACATTTTACTGAAGAAATATTGATTGAAATTCACCAAGCACTTGTTAAAGTCTTCACGGGCCACCATAACATGATTTTCTGGAACAACTCGATACAGTATATCCTGGGGATTCACTTGTCCGTAATGTTGAGGTTGTTGCGATCGTAAACTCCTTATACTTCACTGAGTTGAGAATAATTCTTTACTCTGTTTGCCTCTCAGACTATGGTCTCGTACAGGCACACAGGGCAACAAATGGCGCTATGCTCAAGTCACCCTGATAAGTAACCAGCCATTCTACATAATATTTGAGGGAGTCCGCGGACGTAGTTACATGGGAGATATAGCCCTTGATGATGTGGACGTTGCCGATGGGCCTTGCCCCGCACCTAAGGCTTGTGACTTTGAAACTGACATGTGTAAGTGGACGAATGTTCTGGGTGGAGATCAATTTAACTGGACACGCGACAGTGGCGGAACTCCATCGCTGGGAACTGGGCCGAGCGCTGACCACACTACTGGAACAAGGAATGGTTTGTTTTTGATTTATTGTACTTTGTATTTGAGACCGTTTGTGATTCGGTGTCTAATAAATACTTCACTTCGCGAAGAACGCGTGTCTCTGAGCGTGGGTTATCCACCCGGAACACATGCTCGCAATATGATTGGCTATTGCTCAATCGTCGTGGGATCTCTACAGGTCTAAAAATATCTTGAGACGGATTACCCAGTATGGAATAGGGCATGTATGGGGGATGCCCTTTCTTCCCTTTTTCCTCTGTTGGTTGAAAAAATTCACGCCACCTTCTCATCCAATGACAAGCAAAACCAAAACCAATCGCGAATTGCATGTAATATTAATACCTGACTACCTCATAGGTTACTACATGTACATCGAGACCTCCTCCCCCAGGACGCAAGGTGACAAGGCGTGGTTTATGAGTCCACGGTACGCATCAGCACCAAATGGCAAATGTTTCAACTTCTGGTACCACATGTCTGGCAGCCACATTGGCTCACTGAACGTATATGTCAAAGATAGCCCAGCATTGGGTACTAAAGTGTGGAATGAGACGGGAGATCAAGGTAGATTCTGGCTACACGCCAAGGCGCCCATTAAAACGAATTCCCCATTCCAGGTATGTACAGAAATAATGCGATGGATTACGATAATGCAAAGATAGTCTTTATCTTGCAACTGCTAGTGAAAATGGTAGATTGTGTAAGATATTAGACTGCAGAAGGTTTGCATAGTCAATAATAATGACGATAAGACCTCCCAAAATCATTTGCAAAGCAGTTCTCGGAGTCCTCTGTTGATTGAAGTTCAAAGACTCCAGGAGTTCAGTCATTTAGGAACAAAGACGAAGTCGTGCAACCCTCCTTTGATACAGTGCTGATTGTGTGCACAGTATCATTTGAGACAGTGCCTGGTCTTTGTTGAGTACTGTACTAATTTGCCAGCACTTTTTCTAGCGCTCAATGTGTCCTTATCATTTTATTTTCAAAGATTATCATCGAAGGAATTAGAGGCCGGAGCTATGCTGGAGACATAGCAGTGGATGATGTCTGGATTGACGATAGTCCTTGCCCACCAGAAGGTTGGTGTTCTTTTCCAACCTTTGTTACACCCTTAACAGTGCAGTATTCACTTGATAGAGAGACCCCCCGTTATTTCCGCCGCTATAAGGAGCAAAGGTTCTTTCCTGGATGTTTGGGCACAGCTTGTGTAGAAGAAAAAAATCAACATCAAATTTGTCATAAAGTTATGCCCTCAGGCTTCTGACATTGTAGAAGTGTTTGTGTATTTGAGCTTAACTTTTAACCTGCAATGTTTTTCTTCCACAGGAAGTTGCGATTTCGAGCAAAAGAGTTTCTGCACTTGGCTCAATGTGCCAAATGGCAACAAGTCATTGGGGCTTGATGACTTTGATTGGACGCTGGGAAGCGGATCAACACCGAGTTGGCAAACAGGCCCATCAACTGATCATACCACTGGAACAGCCGTGGGTAAGTCTTGGGGCACTTCCCTTTTGTCAGAACTGGCCAGCCTGACCGGTCATTTTGAAAATGAAATGGGCTTCTTCGGAGAGTTTTTGCTAAAAAAAAGATTCCTGCTATGCATACTTTGTAGAAATAAAATGATCTGTTTGGACAGTTCTTATTAATAGTGGAATTGCCTTTACAAATGGTCTGGCCTGGCCGGCCAGTTCTGACTAATGGTAAGCGCCCTTGGTGTCTGTGCGCCTATGACATATCCAGATACTGTAAGATGGGTTGAAAAACTGATCTCCAGGCGCTCGGACATCCGATGAAACACTTTTTGAGTGTTGCATTTCTCTTCTCCAACCATTGTTAATTCTTGGAGAAATACACCATTTTGCTGGTGACAGTTTCGAGTGAATTGTGGGTAGATCCAGTCATTTGAGGGGGCAAACGGGCATTTAGAGACGTAATTTGAAACTCTAATTTTGACCGTTTGCCGCCACAAAGGACTAGATCCACCCAAAATTCACTTGGAACGGATCATTAGCAAAATAGTGTATTCAAAGCAAAAGTCCACCAAATTTTATTTTAATTAGGATCATATATTATCCAAACCTCGTTTACGGTTGCGATTAATCCTTTGCTTCACTTTGAGAAAAGGATGTTCCCTTGCTTGTCTCTTTCAGGAACGTACGCATTCATTGAAACATCTAGTCCTCGGAAGAATAACGAGACGGCCAGGCTGAGGAGTAGAATGTTTTCTTCTACAAATGGCAAATGCATGTCCTGGTGGTTTCACATGTATGGTGCCACTGTTGCAAACCTGAATGTCTACATGAAACAAGCTGGAAAGCCAGAAGTCTTGGTTTGGAACCTTAATGGATCTCAGGTTCAGTGTAGCTGCTTTGCTTTACTAGCCATAACCAAGGCTTTGAAGCAGGCAGCTCTGAAGTAGCGTAGTTGTCCTGTAGTTATCAATGTCTTTCATACCTGTTGCCGCTCAATCATGGCCTGTAGCCAGGAGGTTACAGAACCGCGATGACTTGAAAAAGTCACGATATGCTCATTTAGGCAATGTAGCCCCGGGTTCCAGTCCCGCTCTGGCTCAGGCACGCTTGTATATAGCCAACTGGTTCGCCTCCTGTCAGTTGGATTCCTTAAAACTGTTATGTTCATTTCAATTATTTGTTTCATGTATTTGCTCGGCCCCACCAGCCTTAACAGTGTGCGAAATATACTGCCGATAAATAAAGGTCATTTATTTTTATTTTGTTTAAGAAAGTAATCCCTCAATACATCCTCGATGTATTTTGGTACACTTGTTTGCTGTCGTCTTCGAAACGGCAACTCGAAACTCTTAGAGAGCTCAAGCAACGACGACGGAGATGGCGAGGAGAATGCCACAGAACAGTACCGCCTGCTTGTGTAGCGTGAAAAAAAAAAAAAAAAGAAAAGAAAACCCTGTCATCAAACCACAGCTAACCAAATGGAGCTCTGTTATAAAACCACAGCTAACCAAATGGACCTTCTATGATGTACTTTCGCGTTCTCCAGTAAACCTAAACTTTGGTCATTTCACGTCGGTGATTTGCATGGGACGACAAAGAAATGTATGAAAATGTAAAACGCACACGCAAAGTCACTGTTTTTTTTCTGGTAACGTCTATTGGTGCAACCTTAAGCAGCGTTGTCACTAGGAGTTTAAGAAGATGGATGAATGAGTCAAACTAGGTGTCTGCATTTCTTACATTCTGGGGCAAAAGTAGGCGGTACAAAGTGGTCTGACAGTCGGCGGAAATCCGCCGGCTACCGGCTCCTAACGACCCTGCTTAAGATTGCGATTTCTAGTTTTTCAGTGAAGGGTCAATTTCATGGGTGTCAAGGTGTTAAAAATACTACTCTTGGCGAAAACACCAAAAAACGTTTCTGTGTCAATAACCAGTAACGTCAACCTTCGATTCTGTTTCAGGGCAATGTCTGGAAGAGGGCAGAAGTCACCATAACCAGCCGAACCAACTTTCAGATGATATTTGAAGGTGTCAATGGAAGAGACTATCGGAGTGACATTGCTATCGATGACATTTCCTTCAGTGATAAGTACTGTTCCGGGCTGTGTTCTTCAGTGAATGCTTTGCAGCGGGTCGATTGTGGCTACCTTGGCATCACTAGGGCACAGTGCGTGGGATCTCGGCGATGCTGTTGGGATGATTCTGTTCCAAATGTACCTTATTGCTTCTACCATCCTAGCGCATGCAAGAGTATCCTTCCAGCTAACAGGTAAGGTGTTTGTCATAGTAACGAGGGGACCTATTTCAAGTAGTCATTTTGCTGAACCTACCTCTTTTGTCACAGGGAACCAGTGTCATGATGCAGTAACAAGGATAGGGGTTTAGAAACTTTGAAAATTTAAACATTGAAAAGTTTAGAAACATTAAATTCATTACCTAGTTTTGGCTTTTCAGTTGACTGAGCCCTTAAATCAACCTCCATTTGGAAATGACACTGTGTGTTCTGTTGGAATCGATTACTTTGGCTAAATTGCTGGCCTTAAAGATTTGTCTTAGGTGGTCGCTTGGCCACGCAAAAATATGAATAACAACCGTCAGGAGATTGCTGTTTTTATTAAGGGGCTAATGTCTAAAGAAACTGTAGTGCTGCGTCGATGGGGGAGGGGTACACGAAAATTGGGTTTTGTCATCTGAGTTGGTGCTGGCCACCGTGCAGGGATTAAAAACGCTGACGTTTCGTCGTTTCAAAATCTCTTTGCGATGAATTCTTTTTGTCCTGGTTAGCGACAGTATTTTGTTCTTCTTCAGACAAGATTGCGGCTACCCTGGAATCTCTGCATCACAGTGTCAGTCTCGCGGGTGTTGTTGGGACAGCTCTGTTTCGAATTTTCCTTGGTGCTTCCATGGTCCTACCAGACCAACCCCTTTCCCCACCGCACCGCCTCCTCCAACTACACGGCCTCCATCCCAGTGGGATTGCACATTCGAGACTGGCTTTTGCAACTGGAACAACTCCAAAGAAGATGATTTCAACTGGAATAGGCAGTCTGGTAGCTCACCATCCATTGGCACGGGTCCCACTTCAGACCACACCACAGGAAGCCTTAAAGGTGGGTTAGAATTTATATGGTAACGGAGGCTGAGTGTTTTAGGGCGCTGGGTTCAAACCCGGGTTCAAATTCCCCTCTAGCCACTAGCTTGTATTATTCAGTTAGTCCCTGGTTCACCTCCTAGACCAACCTTGTAAATAGCCAACTGACTTTCCACAGGTGAGTTAGGATTCTTATCACGTTATGTTTATTTGAAATATTTGTCTCGTGTAGTAGTTACTCGGCCCCACTGCCGAGGGTAAATAAAGGCCATTTATTTATTTTATTTTTATTTTGTTAAATGATAGTCTCTTGGTCATTGCTAATATTCTTAAATTAGAGGGGCGAAGTTTTGGTGATATACAAAAAGGCAAAAAAGAAGAATAACCAGTGTCATCCTTTTTTTGATTTATTCTCACGTTACAATATACCGTCCTTACAAATTTCCAGCACTAGACATTTCAAAATGCACTGAATTGCTTAGATATCTTAGGCGGTGCATCATCCTGTTCCCCCCGTCCCCCCAGTCCCCCCAGTCCCCCCAGTCCCCCCAGTGTAAAGACATTCGAGGTGTGCAAAGTTTGTTCAAGACTCCAGCCCGTGAATGGTAGTTGAATAACAAGCAATCCAGTGAAATACATTGATTTGTTTTGGCAAGTCAGTCTTGTTTTTTAAGCAACACTTTCTCGTGATGTATTGGTATGTATTCATCGGGGCTATGAGCATTTTTGCTTTTAGTTTTCCTATGGTCTGTCTCAGATTCATGGCTGTTATGGAGCGGGTGGGTGGAGGTTTGGGGCGGAAATCAAACTGATTTCAATCATTTTAAACCAAACATGAACCAAATTGAAACTAAAACATAATATGAAACAGGGTAGCCACGGTCAGGGAGAAATCAGGGAAAAAACACATTTTTTTTTCAGTGAAAAGTCGGGGAATTTTACCTTTGGCTTTTCATTTGTTTGGGGTTGGAGATTCCCTGGAAATGAAGGCGTTTCAAAGGAGTTGATTTCTGTGGCTTCATTGCTGTTTTGTTGTCCAAGGATTTGCCTTGGATGGTCGGTGAAAATTGGCCTTAAGTCAGTGAAAAGTCAGGGAAATGTCAGGAAATTCTTTCTATTCCAACGAATACCGTTGTGAAAACTATTGTTCTTTTGTGTGTACGTACAGTACTCACGGCTATGTCCAAATAACTATCCCTCTGTTTTTCGTAGGTTACTATATATATATTGAGACTTCAAGGCAATCTGCTAACAACACTGCCATCCTGGAAAGTGCGGTGGTGTCTTCAACAGCTGGCAAGCCCCAAAACATGATCTGCTTGCAGTTTTGGTATCACATGTATGGTCAACATGTTGACACCCTGAGCTTGTTCTTAAAACGAGGCCAGCAGCTTCCCTCATCGCCTACGTGGATGAAAAGTGGCACTCAGGGTAATCAGTGGAGACTAGGGCAGGTTGCTGTGCAAAGTTTGACACCATTCCAGGTAGGAATAATTAAGACTGTGCCACCGTATCGCTGGAATAAAAATGCCACATTTATGCTTAGCTTTAGGCTTAGGCCCAGTTGTTCAAAACAAGACTCGTACTTTCTTTGCAGTCGTGGACAAAACTACTTGGGAAAACGGGCTTCTTGAAGTACAAACTTCTCCTCTGTGTATGGCTCAACAATATTGCTATTGTAACTTGTCGTTCCCCCCCTACCCGCGTATTCAGTGTTGAATTTGGGAAGGTGGTATTGTTGGGGAAACGTTTCGGGGATGCAAACTACATTGAATGGGTCTGGGGAGGGAAGCTCTGAAACTAAGCTGAATGTTATTGGCAAGTCGAAAGCTTTCTCAGCAGTTGTGTCCATGATTGTGGGTTAACTACTTGGAAAACTTAAAGGCTTTGTTGATACTTAACCCAGGATTAGTACTAATCAGGCCGCGGAACCTCAGCTGTACAGAAGGTCAATGTTGTTGCTTTACTGTCATGTTGCTTTGCATTCAAATGCCTCAAACAATTGCCGTTCTGTTCTGAAGTAGTGGACGTTCATGTTCTAGCAGAATTAATTTGTGAAGGTTGTAAAGAAAAGACCTGTTATTTGAAGTAAATGTCAAGTCCAGGTGTTTGCTTACTAGAGCTCAGGCCACAGGGTTTCTAAATTTTGAGTAATTTGCATATGGCAATTTTAATGCTTTATTCATTACGTAAGTCTATTTCGTGACCACTTACGGTAGCTCCATCTGTGAGATTTACGTCTGCTGTAATGATGTGGCCAATATGTTACAGCGACCATTTTCCAATTTTCACTCGGAAGGGTTACAGCAGGTTCTGTGTCAAGTGGTTGCCTACGGAAGTGATCGCAGTCGCTTAGGAGAGGTTCTTTCTTTTGTCATTTGACTAAAGTTTTCGAATTTTGGAGAAGTGGTCGCTTATGAGAGGTGGTCGCAAACAGAGGTTCGACTGTATGCAGATGAAGGCTGGTTGATGTCTCTTGTTGCAGTTTTGTTTGTGTTTGTGTTTGAGTTCTGTTTTTCTTTCCCCAGTTTGCTTTCCAAGGGAAACGCGGAGTGGGTTATCAAGGAGACATTGCTCTCGATGACATCCGAGTCTTGGATGGACCTTGTCCTCTTTTACGTAAGCTTTCACTTCGTTGGTGTGTCCCTAAGAGTTGTCTCTATTACCGACGCCCTGCTTCAAACTGGATAACCTCGTTATTTTTGTAAATTCCTGCCCCCCAGCTTGTATTTTTTTCTGTAAGGTTCAACAATCAACACAATTTTTTTCTAATTAAGTTAATTCTCAGTAGTAGCTGGCAAACGGCGAATTCCGCCGCCTGTCAAGACGAAAGTAGCCGCCTGTGCTGGCTATGAAATTTGCCTCTGTGTGCGCTGTAGTTCAGGCGCCTATAAGTATTTCTGTGCCGTCTGACAAAAAAACTACTAAGAACCCTGATTATTAACAAATCGAATGTGTTTTAGCATCGATGACGCTAAACCATATTCGATTGTTTTTTAACACAATATCAGCGTCAAAGAAAATGTTTATTTCAGAGCGCGAGAGATGAAAAAGGCATTGCGTGACAAATTGGCGCGAGCAGCGTTGTCTAAGCTCTTATCGACAAAGGCAAATTAGCCAATCAGATTTCGAGATTACTAGCAATTGTGTTTAAAATCAGTTTTGTCCTGTCTCTTCCGTAGCGCAATGTGACTTTGAGTCTCCCAGCATTTGCAACTTCACCCAAGATCAGGGAGACATATTTGACTGGAGTAGAGGAAGTGGAAACACCACTTCTATCCGAACGGGTCCATCATCTGACCACACTTATGGCACTGCTTCTGGTAAGTCTCCTTTAACCTAAGCTAAAATATTTAGACTGTGCAAGCAGATTACAGTTTTCCCTTTTGCTAGCTTCACCTGCTGGTAGCATCTGTTCTTGTTGGGTAACTGTATTTGACAACCTTCTGTTTTATGGCGAATCTCAATAACGATAAGAAATCAAAGGTTGAGGATACGTGTTTCATCAGATACATGCTTACACAAAGAAATGATTTGAAAGAGTAAATAAGAGTCGAGTTTTTTAAAACAACTTTGCTTTATTGGACTCTTCGTTAAACGCTTGCATGTGTCATGATAACTGCTTAAATGGGGAAATTTGAAGTAGAATTTTATGACTACTTTAATTAGTATGACATTTCCAAACCTACTTTTTAGTAACTACTGCCCTCCTTTGCACGAATTATTGTTGAGTTTAAGGTGAAAAGCTCCAACACGTAACCCAAGATTGTTGAGTCTTGAATTTGTATTTCCTGAATTGAAGGCATACGTTTAAGTTTAAGTTTATGTTTAAGTTTCATAATACTTCGTCATGCAAATACAAATCAAATTGATAAAAAATGAATATAATAAGAACATGCATGACAGGAGAATAATTGGGGGACACTAAATTCCCATACAAAGAAAATTTTCCAATATTAAACATACTAAAACAAACTAAGACGTGGAATTAAAGTTGACCTAAAAATTAAGAAGTAAAATTTAAATACCGCCCATCAATTTAATAAAATTTCCTTGGCAGTAATATCCAGTTTCTGGGAAATGGTGGCCGACGAATACAGCCGCCCGTAAAGGTTTCAGCGCTCGAAATCCGATTTCCGAATTTTGGTTGCGTGGGAAATGGGGCGAGAGCGAAAATAAGAAGCGAGGTGGGGAGGTGTGGTGGGAGGAAGGACGGCACTCGCCCCAGTTCTCGAGCATCCAAAATTTGGAAATCGACTTTCGAGCACTGAAAACCCCACGGAAACGCTTGCTGCCATTCATTCCTACCATTTGCTATCATTCCTTGCTAGGGAATGATAAGAGGCGGCTGTATTTCAAGACAAGCGATGATAAAATCTGTCGTGTTAATCAGTGGTGCAAAGTAATCAGTTTTGTGATTTCTCTGTTTTCCATATTGATAGCTGGATAATTTGAACTTTCTGCAGGGCATTACATGTACATTGAAACATCTGCGCCACGCAGGACGGGTGACTATGCTCGCCTGGAATCTCCCGCCTTCCTACCAACAGATGGAAATGGAGAGTGCTTGGTGTTTTGGTATCACATGTATGGCAATGGTATTGGTCGGCTCAATGTTTATATTAAACGCGGCAATGCTCTTGGCACATCGACCTGGTCGGAGTATGGTAACCATGGCAACAGATGGTTGCGAGGAATGATTACAGTAAAGAGCCCTAATCAGCAATGGAAGGTAAACTAATCATTTGCTGCAAATGGGTTGGAGTCACTAATTAACCACCGTACGCTTCTTGCCTTGATGTTCTTCTACAATGATGTGTTTAGCGGACTTTGACAAGAAGTTTAATGCTTTGGGTCAAAAATTAAGTTTGAACTGAAATAAGAAAAGATATTGAGTTCAATATACGTACAAATTCTAAGGCAACGAAACAGAAGACTAAACCTAAAACTGTCAAAACACACATTGTTTAGCGCTGTATACACGAAATGAAGTCGTGAATTGTAATACACGAAAACTGCTGCAAGTCGAATTCTTTAAGCACAACTGTAGTTTGACAAGATTTCTTGAAAATGAAATCCTATTTTAGCAAACTGGTTACAAGGCAGACTTCCCGGGGAAGAATGTTTGGCGCAGTGGTGAGAGCGCATGCCTTCCTGCAGTGTGTCCTGGACGCGGCGTCTTTGGACTCGGCGGTACTCCGTTTCCCCCCTCCTCAAAAACCAACATTTGATTTGATTTGATTTGAGTTGATTTACAGTCTTCCCAATTAGTAGAGCACCTGCCCTTGGCTAGAAATACAAATGCTTTTGTTACGAAAACCATAGAGTTGTGATCATCGAAGCAGACGTCTCAGGCTCTTTGAAGCAACATATAACTACCTCATCGTAGATGCCCATGTTGTTGATGCTTGTTGTTTTGTCTATTGAAAATGCCTTTTGAAGAGGAGAGTGATCATCGTAGTTATGAACACTGCTTAGGCAGTAGTGGAACTAAAGCCTGAAAACAATTCAGGCTTGTGCGGGAGTCGAACCCACGACCTCTGGGATACCGGTGCAGTGCTCTAGCAACTGCGATAACAAGCCAACTTGGAGCTGGTCATTTACCTTTCCTTTCCTATTTGGCAGGTTGTATTTGAAGGTGTTAGAGGTCGTGGATACAGAGGCGATATCGCCATCGATGATGCAGAAGTCAAAAATGGCCCTTGTCCTCCTCCTGGTTCATGTGACTTCGAGAAAGGTCTCTGCGCGTATCAGAATGACCTGACTGGAGACAACTTTGATTGGGAGAGAAATACTGGCCATACTGGCAGTGTTGGTACTGGACCTGGTGTTGATCACACAACTGCATCTGCTCAGGGTAGGAGCTTGGAACTTCTTTTGCTATTTATCACTATTTGCTCTACACCAACCTTAGTTCTTGTTAGGCCCTGTCCACACGCATATGTTTAAGTTCGTATACGTATACTTTTTAGTGCGTTTAGGCCTCCCTTCCACACGTAAACGACGCAAATGATCTCTGTAAACTTATATTTTCGGAAACGTCCGCCAGAGTGGATATTTAATTTGTAAACGCACATTACACGTTTATCTACTCTTGAGTGACAACACAACTGTAAACAGTTACGTTTACGTAGTCAAGATTTCATGAAATTTCTGGTTCCCAGGCAGTCTCGTTTTATTCCTCAGTTATGCATTTGCGACTTTCTTGTCGTTTACGCTTGGAAAGGCGTAAACGGTATGTCACGGGATCATCGGTTACGTATGGACAGAAAACTTTGTATACGTTAACGAAAGTAAACGAATACATGCTTAGCTTGCTGGTCACTGATTCTCAAATAGCTGAGTCCCTAGTTAATGAGAGTCTTACCATGTTTTGACGTCCTCGGTGGGTTATTAGAGGACATGCGCTCCGGCAAATAGAATCTTTTTGTTTTTGATACATTGTTTTTTTTTTTACTTTCTTTGGCTCATGGCATCATTGGTGCAATCATTCTTTGATAGCAAACTACTCTGGACAAATTAAAACGCGAGGTTAAAGTCACATTATAGCCACCTTCACTTATTCCTGCCAATGAAAAAATGCTAAACAGTGAAGGGAAAAGCAGATTTGATGTCGGTCTTTTTGTGGTTACTTGCAAGAGGAACGTTGCACGCACCTTTGATTATCTCTCTTCTCGTCTTCAAATCTCATGTTTTTTCTTTTCGAAATTTTGAACGTATGCGATGACTAAGAGTAAGTTTCAAATAATTGACATTCTTTGAAATGTACAATGGCATTGTGAAAGTAGTTACATTGTATCATGTCATTTTAAACAATGTGCTGGGCTTGGCTCTAAGCTGTGTTTTTTTTTTATTACTAGGTCACTATATTTACATCGAAGCTTCTTCGCCAAGAGTTAAAGGAGACATTGCCCGACTATCATCAGATCGTTTCAAAGTCAGCACCGGCTTTAACTGGTGCTTAAGGTTCTGGTATCACATGTACGGGAACAGTGTTGGCTCACTGTCAGTCAAGATAAGGGTCTATCCATTCAATCCCAGTAGACCGTACTATAGAACGTTGTGGACTCAACAGCTCAATCATGGAGATGTATGGTTGTCAGATCAAGTTCAAATCAACAGTCCAAACAACTTTGAGGTATGGTTATTTCTCACAAACCTGAACATAAACCTGTACCGTCATTGAGGACCGGAAGGAGAGACTTCCCTTGGCCCCCAGCTCTCGGATTCTGAGTTTAATCCTCCGGCTACTTTGATTGAAAAACAGCTTATTGACTTTGTCACAGTCTTTCAATACCCCGGCTGGTTTTGGTGCTCCCCCTCCCCGTCTCTACTCAAATTAGTGACAGCCCTGAGTTAACAGCGGCGATGACCCTTTTGAAATCGTCACACCTATCACAACCACATAACATCACATTTCAATTCACATTTTGTAATTTGTAATCACTATTTGTAAATAACCAGAAAAATAAAAGTATAGTGCACAGAAATTTGTAAAGACTGACCTGTCAAGAGGGCACAGTGTTGGATCTTAAAGCCCTTTAAATGTCAGTTAATGCAGGTTTCATTTTGAAGTCTACGTGCCTTTGTTAATGTCGGGGTGAGGTTTTGAGGTGCGAGGTGTCCGCTGACTACAGGTTCATTTTGCAGCAAATATGGGAAGAAAATTGAGGGACCGAAACTGGTGTGTTCTGAATAGAAGGTGTCCGCTTAAGGGAGGGTCCACGTAATACAGGTTGAACTGTCTTTGTGGTGGGGTGACAACTCTAACAAACATTGTTTGAGCAACACTAAGTGTAACTTTGAATCCTCGCGGAAATTTGAAAGATCCTCCCGATTTTTGCGGTGACGTTCTTTTAAAAATGTCAAACTTGCATTTTTTCTGCAGTATTCCAGATCTATGTCATATGCTGAGTCCCCAAATAAATCCAAAGTATCCCGATTGGCGGAAGAATCTTGTGTTTCTCCCGAAACAGATCTTGTTAGAGTTGCCCCACTCCCTGGTATGAGTTACGCTCTCCTAGGAACAGATTCTAAGAAGATAGCGGCCTTGACACGGATGTCGTTACATATTTCGTGACATCGCGTCGCGACTATGTTGGCAATGTATTATGGATGGATAAGGAATGAGCACGCCTTCAAGATGGCGTGGTAATGTTGTTGTTTTATAAATGTTGTTTTTGGAAAATGAGCCTTTATCCTGTCTCGAATGATTGAGCGAACCGCGAACTACGACAGAGCAACAACAGATTGTTAAAAATTGAATATTTTACACGGCTTTTTTATCTGGCAGATTGTGTTTGAAGCTGCCGTCGGTGCGTCATATGATGCAGACATAGCCCTGGATGACATAGTTGTGACGTCTGGTGTTTGCCCATGTAAGTATAGGAGTCATAGTCGGTCTCATAGACGCCTTTTGGGAGTATGATCATTACTGGGGTTTGTTTCGTGCCAAGACAAGAATACAGCAAACAATTATCGGAAGAGGTTGAGCTCGATGGCAAGAATAATTATGGCCGACGTTTGCGTTGGCGAAGGTGGATAGCAGTGGATAGTGTTTTTCGCGGGCTCTGATTGGCTACTCAAAGCAGGGGCTATTCACTTCCTAGCAACTCGCGGGAAAATCGTAATTGTTAACAGGAATAAATGAGTTCAAAATCATCATTTTTAAACTCTATTTATCTCGCTGTTTTAGTATATACTAAAACAATTATTCACCTCAGTGTCGGCGGCCATGTTTCTTTAGTAGATCAGCACCTTCAGCCCCTGTTTCAAGACTTAGGTGAGTCAGGGCTTATGCTCCTTAAGCTCCTAGTATTAGAGAAACTGATATACTTGTCATTTTGGTTATTTTCAGCTCCTACACCTTCTCCAACACCCAACCCATGCGCTGTAAGGTGCAGGTCTGGCAATTGTGTGAGTTCGACGAAAGTTTGTGACTTTGTAAACGACTGTGGAGTAGGCGACAACAGCGATGAATTGAACTGTGGGGACTGCACTTTTGAACAAGGTCAGAAAATGATGTATTGTGCATGTTGTTATTCACTATCGTCGAGTCATTGTCTGTACAGACAAATGGATGTCAGAGATTCCGTGTTCGATTCAGTGTTAGTTAACTTTTGAGGCTTTTTTCTTGTGTGTTTGTACAAACGCATGTACACGTCCATTGCTTTTGGAGAATTTTGTTTGTTTGTTTGAGAATATTTTCTGAGTGTGCAAGAATTTTAGACATGACTTATTTGGTTTTCCCAGGACTTGAAAACTGCAAACTTGTCTTTTTTTCCCATTTGTATGGCTGTTCTCGCCATTTTAATTTGCAGGCAAAGTAAATGACCTTCTGCTCCCAACACCCTTTCCTTACTTGGATGCACTTTTTTTCCCTCTCTCTGAAGCTAGCGTTTTCTTCGCCGCAAAAGACACTTTGCGTTTCTTCCTCGGCGGCGCTATGTTAGGTATGCCGCGTGGGGTGTCGTGATTGTAAAAACGTTGTACGCATGCGATCATTTACCGGAAGTTAAGCTGCATAGCAACAGATAAACAAAGATCGTTCAAGGGGACTCTGAAGGACAGTTTTCTCGTTATTTGAGAGGCTGCAGTTGTTTTAAGCAGCGGAAAAACAAAACAACATGGGAGCTGAAACAAAGAGACGGAAGGGGAGCAAAATGAAGAGGAAGGGAGTTTCTCGGACATTTTGAGTACTCATGTTTCATCTACAGTCAGGGAAAATGGAATATCTCGAAGAATACTTTGTTTAAGGCGGAAATATTTGGCAAGAACGTTCACTACTCGTAGATGAACCAACGTAGTTTCGGGCCCTATCGGTGAGTTTGTTTGTGTCTTAAAAAAATATTGCATTCTGTGAATTTATCCAAAAGCAGTATTGTTCGTTTTTAACACGAATATTTCATTTCAGACTGGGCCCAAAACTAGGTCAGTGCAACGTGTAATAATGGCAACTATTGCGATTTAATTTGCCATAATTTCAGATATCAGGAGAGAATCAAAGGCTCCTATGAGCCAGCTCATGGATGAGGAACATAACAATACTTTGAATTTACAACAACTTTATTTTCTAAAAAGATATGTGCAAGAAACCTGTACATTCGTTTGTGATTTGCACATCCTTTTCAGACACACCTCTTGGTAAAAGAACCGTTTAGGTGTTAATATTTTCCGTAAAATGACGCAGTTGATTGACAGGCGCCAGAAGCTATTGACAGACGTAAGTAATTTGAACCGGCGATGGAGCACAAATATGCAAATTTGTACACGGACTATAAAAATAATATTCAAATGTGATCGCTTTGTTAAGAAGTGTAACAGGCAAGTTAAAGTTTCTTACTGGTCGACGGCTCATTTCAAGTTAGTTTTATAAACGTTTTTGGTCGTAATATCACATTATTTTGTGAAAGTGCTGAGGAAAATTAGTCACGCTTTACAGTCACAATGTTTTTGAGCGATTCGGGGTCCGGCACAAAACTTTTGCCTTGTAAGGTGAGATATTCAATCCATCTATTTATGCTTTGTGCTACAATTAACTTGACTTTCCAAATGTTTTGTTGTTCGAACAGATTAGCTGTTATAGCTGCTTGTCAGACCAAATTCTATCATCACAGAGAAAAATATTTGCATGCTTGTGGTCCTTGTGTTTTTGTCAAATGTTGACAAAGTGTTATACTGATCGTTTAAGCCAAGGGATAAAGCCTTTCTAAACAAGATCATATTTGCAATCGAGCGTTCACCATGAAAAGAGCGTCTTCAAAAATACTTCATTACCTGCTTAAATCGATCATATGTTGCTCATAAATCAAATGCGTTGCTTGCCAGAATTTGGTTTTTTGGCTAGAAAGTCTTTCTCCTGTTTCCTTTTTTTGCCGATTTTCTTCATTCGTCCTTCTTCCATCATATTGTTGCAAAAAATTCTCGATTACTAGTGCCCCAGGTACCGCACAGTGATAAGCTTTATAGTTGCTTTTGCGATATCTCGAAGTTCTTTTTCGCTGCACTGAAGATTTCAAAGTTCAATTCTCGCTTCTCGTGTTCTTCTGATCACTGATCCTTAAACAAAATAGACCTTTGTTGAGTTGGAAAATCGAAACGAAAAACCGACACCATGAACATTAAACATGTAAACAATGTCTACAGAACAAAATTCTCCGCCTTTGTACTACACCCTGAAATTTGCGAACGTTGGACCAAGAAGACTATGGAGACAAAAGTAATACTTACCAGGGGAGGGACCGGGGAAAGTTTAATGAATAAATTAATCAGAATCGAGTGAGTGGTCCCCTGAGTGAGTGAGGGACATTGGCCGTTTTTATGTTAGAGACGTTAAAGTCGTCAAGACGCATTTGACGTCTGAGACGTTAAAGCCGTCTGGTATAAAAACGGGACGCATAAAAGTAGACAAACTAACGGACAAAAACAAGATTTTTCTAAAAAAAAAAGGCTAGGTTCTATTCTCGGAAGACACTGGGCACGAGCAAACTCGGCTCCAAATAAACGTTAACACACGAATATACGAACAAATAAACGTGGCGTAATTGCAGCTTCTCAAATTTATGTCTCGACGTCGTCTACAAGGACAGATTCAATTATTTTTATGACAAAAATCAGTCTAGGCATGAGCATTTTCTGGCGATGGACGAGGAACTAGATTTAGCCTCGGCACATGGCTTGTTTGTCTTGTCGCCCAAGATAGCAAGGAAGTAGCGAAGTGCAGATGAACAAAGGATTCAGGGCTAAATGCGTCCCAGTTGGGGCGTCCCGTTTTTATACTAGACGCATTTAACGTCTGAGACGTTAAAGTCGTCGGTTAAGTGCGTCTAAACGACGCACTTAACAGAAGACGTTAAAGTCGTCAGACGTTAAATGCGTTATTTACCGTTTTTATACTAGACGTTAAAGTCGTCTCGAGACGACTTTAACGTCTCTAGCATAAAAACGGCCAGTCAGACCCACAACAAAACCTCATGGCATGACTACGTCATCCATGAGCTAAAAACAGAAAGTTTGTGATTTCACCTCAATTAATAATTAACCCGCCACGCAGCATGGGGCACAAGCGCTTCCACAATTTTTTCATAAATGGCTTCTTCATTGCATGGAGATTCCTCCCAACATATTTAAAATGATACAAGTTCAACACAAATATTTTATTTTAGTTTTGAAATGTGCCCAATTTAAGCAGGGCAGATACCTTAACTTCATGTTCACGCGCTCGTAATATTTGCGCGAAAGCTAAAAACCAACTTGATTCTGCTTTGTTGTATGTTCTGCCGAACACACATTTATTGGGAGAAGGTGATCACCTTAAAGATGATTGTTGTTTCGTTTCATCACCCTGGATTTCTTGCCCTTTTATTTGATAGTCATAGTTTCACTGCAGGGTATCAGCTGAATGTATTTGACTGTGCATTAGAGCGCTTTCCAATTAGCAAATTTTTTCGTCTGTTCTGATTGGTCAAGGTTATCACTTTGGCTCCAGTTTTAAGATGCTTAAGAGCCAATCAGAATTTGAAGCAATTACATGTAACCAACGCCAATTATGCCCCAGAGAGCTGCTACATGCCCCCAGGGAAGTGTAGCAGCTCTCCTAAGCTCTAAATTTCATTGGCAGGCATAGTGTAGCACCTCTATTGTTTTAGGGATAGGGGCCATTGTGTGTGTTGTTTGTTCTATAGTTCACCTGAAGGGTTGCAAGCCAATCTCGTGAGACCTTACGAGAGCTGCTACATGCCCCCACGCCAAGCGCGGGAAAGTGCGCGCGTGTAACCAGCAGTTGGTTTTGGTTTGGGTTCTTATTAGCTGAGAAAGTGGCGTGGTTTTGTCCGGACTAATCATAGAACCAAGTGAAGCAAAATCAACGCAAACGCGAATTACTTTCGACACTCAAGTAAAAAGCACTCTGATGTCTGTCCCTGTTTTACTTTTTGTCCTCATTTTCAGGCCAGTGCGGTTGGAATGATACAAGCAAAGGTGCGTTTGATTGGAACAGAGATCGCGGTGGAACACCATCCTCCAACACTGGACCGACTGTTGATCACACACTTGGTAACTGAAATAAATACCTTTTGATTTCATAATCAGATAGTAGGCTGTATTGGCTGATCAAGCGAACTGAGTGGATTTTCTTAAGTTTTAGTCCCACCGCAGCGGGCTAGTGCAGTAGTTTAGACTAAAGTGCAATAGTTTAAGTCACTCAAATTGGTAGTTTAGCAGCATACAACCATGCGTTCCGTGATGTTCTTTGGGACTGTTCTAGTCAATTAGGACTCTCTTCGTCGTTTGGGTGGGAAATCGGAATTGCAAAAGAAGTCAAATTAGCCTGTACTTGTCATTCAGGAATATGTGGAAGTACTCTGTTACTCCACATATGTCCCTCGTAAATTTTCATTGTAGCAAGAAAAAAGTAGTTCCAGGAGTTATGTGGGAAATTAATCACCCGACCTGGGAATAGACCATTTTACAGTTGTAGCTGAGTTACTTGGCCTGTGAATGGAAGCGAGGCTGAGGGTGACCTTGTTTTGATACAAACCTTTCTGCTTTTCTTATGTAAATGTAGCCTAGTTAGCATTACAACAACATGATTTACATGATAAAAGCAGTGAGATCTCTATCAAAACAAAGTCACCGGCAACCTCGCTGCCATTCATAGGCCAGGTCACTGAGCGAACAACTGTAAAATGGCCTATTCCACGTTAAATTTCATGCTGAAAACCGATATCGTGCGAATCGCGAAGAGATGAATGTTATATCGGTTTTGCTTGAATTGTATAGCTTCTTTTATTAAAAGAAAACCAAGCTTCTTTCAGCTATTTTGTCGTTCGCGGTAGACTTCCGCCGAATTCTTGCGCTAGTAAGCGTAAGCGGCTTCTTCTAAAATCTCTCAAGAAAGATTTTGAATCCAAACAAGGAAAATCGTCTATTTTCTCACTTCGGTCAGGTTTTTGCTTTGTAAACGGAGGCAATGGTTTAAACCTAATTGATTCCAGTCGTGTCTCCGTTGCATTGTGCACTATCGGTTTGCCTCGTTTTCAAGTGGCAATTCCACTCCGAATACTTCGCCTCAGATGGCGAGTATTCATCTACCTATGCGATGCAATGACCTCATATCCGTACTCTCTGTTCTGCTGTTCTATCTTGCTCATATCCTGTTTGTTTTCAGGCACTGCTCTTGGTTATTACATGTACGTGGAAGCGTCCCAAGGAAAAACATGGGACCTCGCTACAATACAGAGTCCATGGCTGAGACAGTCTGCCTCGACCTGTGTGGTGAGCTTCTGGTATCACATGTATGGAACCGGAATTGGAACTTTGTATGCTTACATCAAAGTTGGACAGACGTATAGCAGACTGTTTGATGAATATGGCAACAAAGGTTAGATAGAAATGTTGTCACGCTTGTTTCTTTGTCATGTTATCACATTGCTTTCCCTGAGTGCATGTTCTCAGCAAACCCTACAACCACTAAAGCCCAAACGATGAATATGGTCCAGTGTATGTGCTCAACATTTGAAACTTTACAAAAGTGTTGAGGACATCGTTGAACTCGTATTTCAAATCATTGCAAATTTTTTGATTTGCGTTTAAGCCCAATTGTCCTTTTCCCATTCTAACACTTGTAGCCCAGTTACCAATTATGCTTGATATGCGGTTATTTGATGATATTCCTCCCATTTTGCAGGCAAAAAGTGGATCCAAGGCAAATTATATGTGGGGCGTCATGCAGCGCCATTCCAGGTTATTTTTGAGGCTGAGAGAAGGTACAGCGTATTTGGAGATATTGCCATTGATGATGTCAGCTTTGCAAACTGCTCTTTGCCGCCAGTTGTAGCAAATTGCAGGATAGGACAGCATCGTTGCGCGAGAGGATCTTGCATAGATCCTGGACGCCTCTGTGATTACACTGATGACTGTGGAGACAATTCTGATGAAGTGAACTGTTATAGACATCACTATAGGTAAGGCGAGCATGACTGCGTTGTCTTTAATCTTTTATCACAATACTTTACAATCATTTTAACTGCCTTTAATTTACCTCCGTTCTGTTGACGTAACAGCTTGTGTTAATCGTGTTTTATACTGTACATGTAGGTGTTCGTTTGAACAGTCCTTGTGCGACTGGACTCAGTTACCAGATGATGACTTTGATTGGACAAGGAACCAAGGATCCACAGCTTCGTTCGGGACTGGGCCCATGTTTGACCACACCCAAGGCACTTCAGCTGGTAATATGAAATTCCCTTGTTTTCTGAAGAGCCACCAACTTATCATGGAAATGCACTAATGTGAGCTATGCCTAACACGACTAGTAACTCATTTCCTAAGCTAATATGAACAGATAACGAAGATATTTTCCGCTGTGCCTTTAACAGGTCACTCACAAAACAGTGGACAAAGATTTTTCTGGAAACCGAGAACAATATTAAAAGGAGAATAGAACAAACCCTTTAACATGCAGGCTCTTTCGTGAAGTTTACTATAGAGCAAGTGAAGAGAATATCTAAACATGTGGGCCCTATGTCTTAGAGATCACAGTTTGAATATTAAGAATTAAATGAAACTTATCTTAGAATTCTTGCACATTTTTCCGACATTTGGCAAAATCTTAGTGGCTATCCCACACCGTTTAGTAAAAGTTGTTTTCTGAACTCTTCACCATTTCAAACATCTCTTTTGTTTTCAGGATATTATCTGTATGCTGAAGCATCGTATCCACGTAAGAGGGGTGACAAGGCTCGCCTTGCTTCTGGTTTTATCAGTCCTTTGGCTCCTGGGGACGCGTCCTGCAAACTGCGCTTTTACTTCCACATGCTTGGTCCTCATATTGGCTCACTGAATGTGTACACTCGCCCGTGTAACGGCTGCGCAGAAACTCGCGTTTACACGAGATCAGGGAATGTCGGTAACTTTTGGGATAGAGTGGAAGTGGCTCTTCTGAGCACCGTGCCCTTCCAGGTGAGATTTGTTTCATAAAGCCGCTGTTACACGTTGAAACTTTTAGCTGAAACTTATGTGCAACAGCGCTGCGAAACAAGGTTCAGCAGGCGTTGCTCCATGTAACATGGTCGGTTTCTTGAAACTTTTTCGAACTTCCGTTGCGAGACAAGTTTCTCGAAAAGTAGAACCGCTTCCCACTTCTGCAACGGTCGCAACCATCGCAGTGGTAATAAAAACAAGAGTTCTACCGTGTAACTCCACTTCGTGAAACTGGTCTCGCTCGATCTTGTTACGCTACGCTGCGTAAGCCAATCAGAATCCGGAACAACAACATTTGGAGACCAGTTTCAACGTTCCCGAAAAAGTTTCGACTTTTTATGTTACACGGTGCAACGCCTGCTGAAGCACACAAGTTGCACAAGTTTCAGCTAAAAGTTTCAACGTGTAACAGTGGATTAAATCATTGATGATATCAGAGGTACGGTGGTTTTAGTTTCGCTGTAAGAAACAGGCAGCTAAACAAAAGAGCTTTTCCCTGACTGTGCAGGATCCATAACCTGCAAATCTCTTTAATCTCCCATGTAGATAAGTTATGAGAATTTTGGGCTATATCAAGATAACACCCTCTGGCTGATGAGTCTTCTGATTCTCATCACCTGTCTGTTGGACAATCTATTGATATTATAACGAGAAGTTACACGCTAATCACTTCTGGGCGTGGAAGGGGTAAACGTTGATTGCGGATAATTGCATTATGCTGTGGTTGGCTGTAGATGTTACTCGGTATGGAGTACATCAGATGATCATAATGTGGTAGTTGGATGGTCGCCGACGTCGTCACCAAATGCTTTTTTTGATTGACTCTAAGCTCTTCCTGAAAACCAATCCATACTTATTGATAAATGACTCTAGTAAAGTCACTCCTTCTGCAGCTGGCAGTTTATCATGGGTTCTAAACCCGATAGGAAGCTCGGCAGAGAAGAAGAAATAAGAGCCTACGCCAAGATGACGGTATATCAACAACGTGCTTACTTTAAGGAAAACGAGGCTCTTACATAAGTCGTCACTTACCATCTCACAAAGTACATTGTTATATAGCTAGCGTTTTTTCCCGCTACAGCGCGTTCGTTCATTGGCTAGTTCATGGTCACATGACATCTAACAATGAAACTGTTTCCTGCCAAATGCCATGACCGGGTGACATTGCGAAAACTATGACGTCAAGCGGGAAACAGTTCATTGTTACTCGCGAAATGTTGACCGCTGTTGCACGTGATCAGAGCGTGCAATTGAAGGTGGCCTGATGTTGTCACTGGAATCTCAGCGTGTTTTTCAAATTTTGCTTTTGTTTTTGTTTTCCACCGGTTTGATCCATTTCTGTCTCGGGAAACATTGAGATTCTCGGGAGACAAAATTCACTGTTCCCCTCGGGACCAGTCATTAAGTATTAATTGTAGACCGATATTGTCACAGCTTTCACCTTCATTTTATTTATTTTGTTCAGGTTATCATCGAAAGTGTCCGTGGTATTAGCTACCAAGGGGATATTTCCATCGATGACTTGTCCATGACGCAGTTCTGCCGGCCATACACTGGACCCACGCCTACAGCGCCACCACCAACGACCGCCAGACCAACTCCATCGGCGTGTCCTGGAGCTAGGTTTAAATGTGCCAATGGACCGTGCATTGACTCGGGACACGTTTGCAACTATCGTGATGACTGTGGAGATGGTTCAGATGAAGTTAACTGCGGTATGTGTGGAACATAATGAACGAGTAATGCTTAGGCCATGGTCGTTTTTGAGATTGCATGGGTACGTTCAACTTACAAGAAAAGTAATTAGTAAATCATTCTCACTGCATAAAAGTTATGACAGGATACCCGCGACTGTCAGGGCAAAAGGTGTGGCAAGGGTAGGATACAGCATCGAGCGCCACCAGGGAAGGTGGGACTGAGGGGCGAAAATTTTTCCGTGACTTACCGAAATCCGTTGAACTAACTACGAGGTGACTGAAATCGTGATATTTGAAGCGAAGGCCGCAATTCATCATGGTACTAGCGCGTAGGTACAGATTGCTGCAATTTGAAGAACTGAAGCCTTTCCCACGCGACGGGCTAATTATGTATGCAGTGTGAATTAATGGCGTCTTGGCGTGAAAGCCCTCTTCAGTTGATAAATCTAGATTTTTTTCTCACCTTGAGTCATGGTTCTTCACGTCTCAATTATTTGGCAAATCTTTGTGTAGGACCTTGTAATTTTGAGAGTGGTTTGTGCGGTTGGAAAGATACCAGTATCGGGTCGTACCAGTGGAGCAGAAACAAGGGGAGCACTGTCACTCCAGGAACTGGGCCAAGTGTTGACCACACGTGTGGCAATGCGTCATGTAAGTTACTCATTAGCCTGTTGTCTCTCTTTTCCTTCCTGGTTAATGATTAACCAACTAGTTTTTTTTTGCTTTGTCAACTCTTATTTCAGCGTGCATACTTTGCTTGCAATGCCATTTAATTTGCTATACTTCAGAATGTCCAGTAGTATGATAGATAATCGAATATTCGAGTGACGCCTTAAGCTACAAGTTTTGTTTGTTTACACTCTCATAGTTTCGGTATGAGGTGTGTAACTGGGTTTCGAGATAATTAAGCTTTCTCACAGCTGTCTTGCATTATCGTTACTACGGTAGTAGCTGTTGCTTGGAAATCGATGAGAAAATAAACTTTGATCATGCGTCTAAAAGATGCTGTAGTGTCGCTAAGCCAAAAAACCGCTGGAAGCCTCCTTAAATTCAATACTAATAAACGACCAGTAATAAATATTACCTTATCTAGACGTCAACATGTATTTTTCCTTAAGTAGTCTTCCCATATTTCTTATACTACCAGTTCAGAGAATTTGGGTAAAAGTCTAGACATTTCATGTTTGATAAGCATTGCCTTTATTCTCATAACCTGTGTGTCAGCTGAAATGGGGTTGCTGTAAGGAGAAAGTGGGTTCTGGTCACAGTTAGGGCTTAACTGACCTAATTGTAGGGAGAATCTATCACAGAGGAATCTAAACACAGTGGTCATTCTTAGTCCCCGTCTATATGGAAAAAGTTGTCCCGGGTAAGAGGGTCACCCTCCCAGCCGAGTCAACTTTAGCGAGCGTTTATATGAGAAAAAAGTTGAACCCTTTGCCCGAGCCAACAGCGCTCAGGCATACTCTGGTTGTCTCGCCTTGATGACCGAGTTAACCTGGCCATGTAAACGGTTCGCCAATTTTTTAAAGGAAATTTAGGAAACGTTGGCTCGCCCAGGGTAGCTCGGGTAGGCGGGTGACCCTTCTACCCGGGACAACGATCCTCCATATAAACGGGGCCGTAGGGGGTAAAGAGTAAGGTGATGCAACAACCAATTACGTTTGGGTTTAAATAATGTCTCCATGACCTCTTTACACTCCCCTTCCCCTCTTATCAAACTTGCTAGCAATGCAACACCAGTTTCTTATCAGTAGTGATTAAGGAAAGAAAATACTTTTTCTCAACAATTTCGAGACACTCTCAAACTAAGCTGCAACTGGTTGTAGCTTATCACTTGATTACAAACGTTTGACTTCGTACAAACGAATCAAAGTTATCTCTGTTGTCCCGCTGATGTGCCGATTTTATTATGGGGGAGATGGGGGGAGGGTAGGGAGTTGTGACAAGAGCTGCCTCAGCGAGATCGCTATCACCAAACATCAGCCAAGTTTGTATTAGTGTCACTAACGCCGCTGTTGTTTTAATTTGTAGGTTATTATGCCTACGTCCACTCTGGTAGCGGTTCGTTCTTTGATGATGCCATTCTTCAAAGTCGGAACTTAAGCAAAACAGGATCAGGCTGTGTTGTACGTTTTTACTATCACAGGTACCTGGCCAGCTCAAGTTCATTCACCGGGTCATTGTACTTGAAGCTTAAAAACAAAGGAACTACGTCTAACGTCTTTGAATCCTCGACCAACATGGGGAACAAATGGAATATGGCTGAAGTGGGATTAGGAGCTCTAGATAGTGGTATGTACAAGAGGGGGGGGGGGAGTGGGGTAGAAAAGGGGGTGGGGTGGGGTAGAAGACGAAGGGGAGGTGGGGAAGAAAAACTTCTTGTAAACTGAGTCCCCAAGATTGTGAGAAAACAACGCTAGCTAAGAGCTCACGGAAAGCCGCCAAACACCCTATAAACGTGCACTAGACCACGCCACAATGCACACAGGTCCAAGAGCATGATGGATCTTGGAGCATGTGCATCTCACGCTCACCGCTGGCCAGCAAGATGAGACAAGCGCTCCTTGTTGTTAACTCCGTTAAATTGCATTTAACTATATTATAAAGTAATTTCAAGTGATTCGTTTAGTTGGTAATTTAACCAGTAGGGTTTCATTTCTTGGTCAAAAGTTTGCTAGATTCATGTTCCTGATGTTAAAGCTAGTTGCACCAATTTGATGACAATTCCTTCTCTTTTGAAACGCAATTTGGTGAGTTGTCAGTAAAAATGGAATCTCTTTTCTTAGGTTTTAGTCTTCAGTTTGTGGCATCCAAATTCTTACAAGCTGCAGACATGGCAGTGGATGACGTGACATTCCCAGGTTGTGCTTTGCCACCCATCAGGTCATGTACTTCTGGGGAGTACCGCTGCACTAGAGGATCATGTGTAAAACCAAATCAGGTTAATTTGCCAATCCTTATTGCTTATGCCTGTAATGAGAACAGGGAACAGTTACCTATGACTTACTGCAAAACTCATAAAACCGTGAACACCAGACGATGTCTAGAATGTCTATTGTGCTGCTAAAGAAAACAAATCAGATACAAGGTGGCTAAACTGCAATCTGTGACGTCGATCCTCTTGTGGTTTCATCACGCGTTTGATTAGTTGCAGAGCAGTAAACGTCCCAGAAATGATTGTGAGAGTCACGGTTTTGTTAGCTTCACAGTAAATAAATCAATAAAGTTGAACTTGCGTGGACCTTCTTGGAGGCGTTAACTGAGGTAGTGTGAAACTTGGTACGCATGACTCAATCAGTACCTGTACTGAGGACTAAATAGATTCTACCTGATTTAAACAATTTGTAAACGTACCTGATGGTGGTGTTTTCTGACAAACCTCGGAATGTAAACCGTGCGAGTACATAAAAAATTGAACAGGAATTGACTGGTGTAGTGAGTTCTGGTGCTGCCTTGTTCTCATTTATGCATAAGTCACCTCTCAAATAGCACCTACCTTAGTTTCCCTACCTTGGTGAACTTGTAAAGCCACCACATGATTTAATAGAATAGACAAGGCCAACAGCTAGAGTCCCTTATCTGACGTTGCCTGCATGCAAGGGCGTAGCCAAGGAGGGGGGGGGGCTGCGGTGCCCGTGATCCCCCCCCCTTTGTAAGCCTTTTTTTTTTTAAGCAAACAACCTACAATATTCAGGTGACAATCTGGTGAGTACCCTGTGTTTGACACAGTGTGACCTCCCACCCCCCTTTGAAAAATCCTGGCTACGCCCATGCCTACATGTAATACATACTCTTATCGACAACGATATTCGTCATCGCAGTAGTAAATGTTGTGCGCCTCGTGGGGCCACAACAAATTTCTGACCACTGTATTGATGAATATCGTTGTCGACAAGAGTACAGACAACTCTAAACCACATTCGGATTGTTTTTTACCACAATATCGGCGTCCATCAAAATGTTTATTTTAGAGCGCGAGAGATGAAAATGGCATTGCGTGACAAGTTGAAGCGAGCAGCGCTGTCTAGACTCTTTTCGACAACGTTGTCTTCTCTCTTTTCGCGAGGTCACTAACAATCGTGCTAAAAATATATTTTGAAGGTGTGTGACTTTTCTGATGACTGTGGCGACGAGAGTGATGAACTGCCAGCTACGTGTGCTACCTACAAGGAAAGGTGCAACTTTGAAACTGACTTGTGCAGCTGGACACAGGACACAGATGACGTATTTGATTGGACAAGAGACAGTGGCGGGACTTCATCATGGCTGACCGGCCCAGGAAGAGATCATACCACTGGTGAGTGTAATAATTAGGCATAGCTGGTTACACGGTGGGTGAGTGTGATATCTGTTCATCATAACTAGACAGACGGACCGGTGAGTTTTTGTAGTGACAGTGTTGTCTATTTGTAGATCGTCTTCTTTTGGCTCTATTCCGGAAAAAGGAATGCTCGAAGTAGACGGTATTTGTGTTGTTTTGGGACCTATTTTGGGCAACAGACGGATTAGCACTCCATTCATTCTGTTTCTGAAAGGAGATTGAACAGAATGATCAGAATATGCTTCACACGGACTATGTGGAAATGGTTTTCTTGCCGGCTGAGCTAAGTTCTCACGCACTGAGGGGAGCTGGGTCGGAGTTAGATTTAGATTTGCTTTCGAATGACAATCAGTGTGTGAAAGAACTATTTGCGTTCCTTTTAGAGTGTTACCAATTCCTTAAAACGATACATTCCGACAATGGCATGTCACAACTTTAATGGCTTTGACGCTCATCTAGTAACCATGTTGGAACAATGACTTTTTTATTTTGAATTGTTTTAATTCCCACTTGAAGCTGCCAGGCCAATGTTGGGGTGCATTTTACTCTGGTTCTCTATCAACTGTGATATTTACGGTATATTTTTATTGCTCAGGAACAACAAAGGGATTCTACTTGTACATCGAGACTTCATTGCCCAGGAAAAGGAACGATACGGCTCGCATAAGCAGCGTAACGTTCCGTCCCTCTGGACAGAACGACAGCTGCTACATGCGCTTCTGGTACCACATGGTTGGCAAGGATGTAGATACACTCAGCATCAAGCTAAGGACATCTGTGGTGGGACCACTGAAGAACATTTGGAACAGGACAGGTCTGAAATTAAAACTTGTAAAGGACTTTGACTGTGACGTTATTGAACATTCTAACCGATTAACGTTCCCAAGATCCTTAAATTCATGTTATTACAGATAATCATGAGAATATTTTTTCAAGGCAAAACGTCTCTTTGCAAGGGGTCTCCAGTGAAGACCATTAAGCTTTGGCATTGCATCTTGCAAACAAACTTTTATGTTACATACTGGAACCTGACTCCTGCTGTCTTTCAGTTTGATGTTATTTTTCTCTACCACGCCAGCATTCAAGAAGGAAGAAAAAATGAATATTTTTGGGCTGGCTTAAAAAATATGTGGGCTACGTTTACAGTTTATCTTTTGTATGGATAGTGCGAAAAAACCTGCAAGTGTCATATTTATCAATGCCACAATTTTGAAGTGTCCGATTAGGTATTTCTCTACGCGTTACCAGCTTTCTAATGCTTGTGTTTTTCTTCCGTTCATATAGGTGAACAAGGTGACATTTGGAGGAGAGCTGAGATCCCTATGGTCAGTGCAGTGAACTTTCAAGTGGTAATAGAAGGCTTGGTTGGTCCTGGGTATCAGGGAGACATTGCCGTAGATGATGTGTCGTTCACACCAAGCTGCCGGCCAGACACCACTGCTACTATTTCGCCCTCATTACCAACTGGGACACCATCTCCAGGTTGCAGAACGGGCCAGTACAGGTACGTAATGCCGAAGAATAGCCCACTACTTACACTTGAGATAACGTCCCAAACTCCGCTTGCAGACACCTCTCGCAAGAGGCCATAAGTATACACCAGGAAGCCAAGGTTCCGGCGATTTCGCCGGTCCCAAAGGTGTCTACTTATAGGCGGTTTGACTGTATTAGATCGGTTACTTGCGTTTGCTTTCGTTTGTAATTGGCAAATTAAAAAAACTCACGCCACTTTTTTCAACCAATGAAAAGCAAAACTAAAACCAATCGCGACTTGCACGCGCGTCTTTTCCCGCTTCTTTTCGCTGGTTACATGTAATGGCTTGAGAATGACTTCGTTGCTTTGTTTCGTTGTGTTCTGATTGGCTGAAGTAATTGCTTCGGTTTTGTTTTCACGACACTCAATAGGCCATTCGTATTCTCGGTATTAAACTGGATCTAGCATGAAGTGGAGGCTCTTGTAGGGGAATACATTTACAAATGAAAAGATTCCCCCGCACGAGCCTCTACTTCATGTTAGATCCAGGTCAATACCGAGAATACGAATATGGCCTATTGAAAATTGCTTTATGCCTGAACTTTTTTTGAACAAAGGTTAAATGGTACGTCGTCTGAGATGGGCATTTGACATATACCGTTCTGGACTTTTGGAAAATGTCTTCGAGTAGTTTTGTCCCTTCGTATGTTTAATTCCTGTGAGTACAATAATTATCTTATTCTTTTATATGACTATGCTATTGGGGCAACCTGTCAGCACAGCCTTAACGCTTCAGTACACTGAGATGTAACATGATTTTTCGAAATTGAACGTCAGGTGTACAAGCGGCCAGTGCATCGATGTGAACAGAGTGTGCGACTTCCGTCCTGACTGTTCTGACCGATCAGATGAAGTCAACTGTCCATCGAGCTGTGACTTTGAGACTGGTTTCTGTAAATGGACAAACGCCCAGGCTGGAGACAGATATGACTGGATTCGTAATAGGGGCAGAACCCCATCAAGATTCACTGGACCATCTGCTGATCACACCTTCAACACTTCTGCAGGTCAGTCAGGAGACACGTTTGTACTTGAAATGCAGGTCTGTAGGGAGGGGTGGTGCGACGGGTGCGTCCGCACCCCCCTCCCCACACGGGCTGTGGAGGTCCGCCTCCCGGGTCCACCTATTATGGACCGACGGCTCAAACGAGAATTAAAAAAACAAACAAGCTGGCGTCGATTGAAAATGCAGTTTTAATCAAACTGTCCATCCGATGAACAGTCACTGCTAAACCAAAACTTAAATTGTAATTTGGACTGAAAAACTTCGTAAAAGTTTCCGTCACTAAAAATTCACCGCTAGCGTTGGAGCGGTCTGACGATTCAAAATCCTGGCTACGGGCCTGAAAATGTCTAAAACATTTACCACATCTAAAACTTACCCAATTTTGTTTTTGCCTCGTTGTGAAGGCCTTAGTCCTTCATAAAACGTGTTTCAAATTGTTGTATTTTTCTAAATACATTAACTGGAACTGACTTAAAAAAGAAGCTTAAAAACGACTCAGGCTTGAATGGTTTTCAAACCGTTGGCCTCTGTACTTTGCCAGCTGAGTTACTGAGCCAATTTAGGATCTGGTAAATTATACTTTACTTTACAAGGGTCATGGGTTTTGAATCCTGTTAGATCTATTACATCTTTCATGTGCAGCTCCTATTAATTTTTGTCATAGTTCTTTTCCTTCACTTTCAAAGATAAGGTATCACGTATACTCGGGTAAACCTAGCAAAGAAGAACTTGGCTAACATTCTCGCTAGATAGAGTACTGTAATTCATCCATGTCATATTTAACCGATCGGTAATAGTGGTCTGTCATGATAATTTTGGGTTGGCATGCTAGTCCTTAAGGGGGCTCTACAGGTAAATATCTTGTTTTCCTTACATTTCAGCTCTTTTCCTTCAATATGTCGCCAAGATTCCATTCAATCGAAAAATGGCTTCATTAGGTTGGAGTCCTTGGTTCAGTGAATGTTTGAGAATGTTTGGATGATTTTTGGAATGTTTGGAAGGAAGAAAAGGTGTTTGGGAGAAGGTTGAAAACTTTGGAAAATTGGAAAATATTGGATTTGAAGGTGGTTGAAATTTAAAATTTGAAGTGAATAATTAGCAGACGAAGGCCAGACAGTCCGCCACCACAACATGATGCCCCTGACCCCGTTAGCAAACTAACTGATTTATGTGTATACCTTTCTTTCCTTCAATCTTAATTAACCCCATTTTCCCAAAAAGTTCAGCTATACCTCCCCCTTAACAATGTTTGTCTACATCTGTTTCAGGATATTATGCGTATACTGAGGTATCCAATCGCACAGGCTTTTATGCCGATGCACATTTGGTCAGCCCATTCTACAGACAGGCTGGTAAGACCTGTAAGTTCAATTTCTGGTACCACATGTGGGGCCCAAACATCGGATACCTTCAGATCTACTACCGCAGGAATTCACGTGACAAACAGCTGTTTAGCACCTTTAGTAACAAGGGAAACCAGTGGAACCGAGGATCGGTGGACGTTCCAAAATGCGCGAATGATTTCCAGGTCAGTGCATCATTTTGCCCTAACATTGACTAGCATGTAATTTCTCGTTGCATCGTTACTTTCTCGATTAAGCTTGTAAGTCTTGACAATAAACAAAACAATAACCAAATATGAAATGCCCTGATGATTTAACAGATTCCCCGAAATTATACTAAGAAACATCTTTACTTTAGTGTGGAGAGTACCCATGTAGGTCCCAGGGCTAAAAGTTTAAAAAGAATCTCTTCAGCGTTTCCACTGATAAACAACCTTAGTACAAGTCTGTCTCTGTATTAAACTCTAACTGATATAGCCAGAGTTAGTGACTAGTGAAGCAAGCGGTTAAGGATGGACACTCTCGGTTTGTGCTCTAGTTTTCTCTAGTTTTCAGGACTGCTCTGTGTCTACGGTGCTAAGTTTCAGCAAACCCGTAAAATTTACATTAGACCACATGTCAAGTTAACCATCGTGTCTGGCCAAGAGATGTGTCTTCTTGCTGTGCATCTTTTCGTGAAGAGTTAACTCTATATGGAATAGGAAGCCAGATCTATAAGAAAAGAGTATCGTCCATTTCTCCTCTGTTATGTATCGAGATGTTAAATCGGTAAATCAAATGGTACAATGTTGAGCACTTTCCCTCGACAAGCACTTCTCGTTGTAAGTTGTTTGCCCGATTCTTTTCACTTTATAGATGGTGATCATGGCAAAACATTACTCCAGTGGAGCCCTGGGCGATATTGCTATTGACGATTTAAGCTTTACCAACTGTACCCAGCCAGCCCCACCGCCCACCTGCCGAGGTAGCAATGTATTCCGTTGTGCAAGTGGACATTGCATTGATAATTCAGCCAAGTGCGACTTTGAACCAGACTGCTGTGATGGTTCGGAAGAGTCAAATGCCACTTGTACTGGCTATAACAGGTAATCAGTTAGGTTTGATTCTAGGAATCATTCCAGAAACCTTCCCTAGTGTCATGTGGATGTTGATTAAGCGCCATGTATGAAAAGAAACAAACAGGAACCTCATAATTGCATTGTAATTCAAGGTGATGATCATTCTTTTGTACGTGAACCAGACCACTGGATGACACTTTTCAGGCACACAAATTCAATTTTTGTTGGATCTTTATAGGCTGTAGCTCTATTGTGTTAGGGTTAGGTTCCTGTGTTCCGTCATGATATATGTGTATACGCGAAGATGTTTATTTGGCTGCATCATTCTACAAAAAGCAAACAAGCGAAATCTTCAAATACTTTGTCGAGAATTCTTTTATCCTAAAATAGATAAAGAAAATGTATTTTACCTTGAATCCCCGTGTCGAGTCCACATCAATCAATCAATCAATCCATCCATCCATCCATCCATCCATCCATCCATCCATCCATCCATCCATCCATCCATCCATCCATCCATCCATCCATCCATCCATCCATCCATCCATCCATCCATCCATCCATCAATCAATCCATCAATCCATCCATCAATCCATCAATCAATCAAGCAAGCAGGCAAGCAATCAAACAAGCTTTACGTGGGACAAGGTTGCCCGTAATATCCGAGCCTCTGACTCAGATATACACGACACGATAAACACGAGGCACTGGCTCGGTTCAAAACGCAAGTCCGTCCAGGTGGTCATTTTAGGTATAAACTTACCTCTGTACCTCAACTTTATGCAGATGCAACTTTGAGGCTGGGCTTTGTGATCTGACACAGCTGCCGAATGACACCTTTAATTGGAGGAGACAACGAGGAAGAACAGGTTCTTCTGGAACAGGCCCATCTTCTGACCACACCACCCAATCATCTAATGGTGAGATTTGGCCTGAACTATATTATCAATGTGTTTCAGTAGAAAAAAATCCGAAGTTTGTTTTGTTTGTGTTTCCAGTGCTAGCCGAAATGTCTGTTGTAAGTTATATTGTTGATGTCGGAGTTAAAGATCCTTGGGATTATTTACAACAAGGTACCCCGCAAAGAGAAGCTAAGAAAAGACCGGAGGACTGAGCTAACAAAAAATAGTTTATTCAAACGAAGAGCTTAATTTAAGGACGACAGCAATTGCAACGGAAACGTGAAATCAAAAATTAAAATCATATTATTGCCACTTATTTGCGATTGCAAACTCTTTCAATGTGTACAATATGGACGACTGGAGTGGCGTTGAAGCAGTAGGAAAAAAAGAAAGAATTTACCTTCGTGCTTAACTCGTTAAACTTAAACGTTAGACTGATCAGCATCAAATTTCTCCTTGTAATATCAATGCTTTATAATACAGAGTGCTCATGAGAATTAAGCACAGGGTCACACAAGATGAATTTGCTTCATATTTTACCAATTTCTCCCCACTACTTCTATAGGAAATGTGTAGAGGCAACAAATGAGAATTTAAGTTTTGATCTTAGGGTTGAAAGGATTAGGTTCTTGAGAAAACCTTGTTAAGGTTTTTTGCTTTGCAGAAAATAGCAAAGAAATGTGCCTAAATACATGAAGCTCGTGGAGAGCCATTGTTTTTCTTACAAACCTGCCTTTATGTCACTCGTGTTGCTGTGTACATCGTCTTTGCTTAAAAAGAGTGATCAGCATCAAATTTCTCTATGTAATATTGATGCTTTGTAAAACAGTAGTTACGAGAATTAAGAATTAAGGACAGGACTGGACAGGATCACTCAGGATGAATAGGCCTCGGTATTGACCTGGATCTAGCATGAAGTGGAGGCTCTTGCGGGGGAATACATTTACATATGAAAAGATTCCCCCGCAAGAGCCTCCACTTCATGCTAGATCCAGGTCAATACCGAGAATACGAATATGGCCTATTGGCTTGATATTTTAACAATTTCTCCCCACTTCTTTTATAGGAATTTAATCTCCTTAGTGTTATTTAACTGTATTTGTCATTTTTGCAGACTACTGTTGGATTGTGCAATAACCTAGCTGGGTACATTTACTTAACTTGGTATGCAGCTGTCGTACATTAATGTCGATAACTACGTTTGTTTGACAGGTTTCTACATGTACATTGAGGCTTCCTCTCCTCGCCGAAGGGGCGACAATGCTACTCTTGGAACTGCTGTCTTCAGACCCACAAGAACGTGCCAGTTACGATTCTTCTACCACATGTATGGGTCACATATTGGAACCCTGAATGTTTACACCAGAACAAGCACCATTGGCCCACGCACAAGGATTTGGACAAAATCAGGTGACCAAGGAGACAGATGGCTCAAGGCAACAGCTAGTATTAGCGTGTCCCAAAATTTCCAGGTGAGTTAGCTGGATAGAATTCATAATCTCCCCATTGTTCTTCATAGAATTCCAAAGAATTTAGTTCAAGTATCAAGACATTCTTTTTTGGCGATCGTTTCCTTTATTCTTGTGACCTGTGTACATGAGCATGTTTTGTTGTAAGGAGAAGTTATATGCTTCCAGTAACCACAAAGGGTTGGGATAATCTGCTGTGGTTTATACGCGAAGAACATGTTGCCATCTGTTGCTTAGTGCTTTCCCATTGCCGTACAATAGACATAAGTTTTTGAAGAATCACTGGGGAATTTTTCTAAGGTCCGCTGATGGGATTTCAGGGGAAACCGAAGACTTAGAAATTAATTCAAACTGTACATCCCAGAGAACCCGTGACAAATTCACCTGTTAATCACTGATAAAAACTGAACGCTTTCCACAGGTCGTGTTTGAAGGAGTTGTTGGCACTTCATACCGAGGTGATATCGCAATTGATGACATTTCATTCACCCCACAATGTATTGTCGGTGGCTCCATTCCTGGTAAGTTTCTTGCAGTCGTGTCCTTCAAAATTAGTCACATCATTTCACCGACGAAGGGACAGTAGTCCCGAAACGTTTGAGCTTCATCCAAAAATATCAGTGCCCATTGATTATTTAAAACTTTAAAGTACCCATGAAACGAAAATGTTTTTTTGATCCCTTGTTAATTTACCATGTTTTCACTCAGAATTCATCGGTTTGAGTTACCTGCGGCCTTTCTCTTACCTTTTTTCCGCCACTGAAAATCGTATTTCGCGATTCAAGAGTGGTTCCTTTCCTCTAATGGCGCTACACAGCGTTAAACATAGTTTTATACTATTAGTGCATAAACGAAGACAGGGTTGGCTTCAAACTAGGCCTTATCCGTGAAGCAAATAACTGTTTTGACGAATAACAGATGGGGACAGGAAAAAAAAACATCCTTTCCCAATTCAAATAGGGATGCCTTGAAAGTGCTCTGGCTAAGTAAGCACTGCCCCCATTAAAAAGTTTAGATGCATACCCAACGTCGTCCCGTACCGGTTCTTTATTTTGCGTTGGACTTGTGACATCCAAAAATGATACTAGAATTGGGAATGCTGGTTTTTCCCTTTCACGAGGTGCTAGTACTCAAGTTTTTTTACTTCTTGAATTGCAAATCTTCCGCTCTTCCATCCTAAGTTAATGGCCATGGTTTTATGGTATTAATCAACACGTAACTGACCCCTGAAGGTGTTAACTTTATTACTAACTTGGTGTGATATTTATTTTGCAGGTCTTCCGACACCCACCCCCACGCCAACGAGTGCCTCTTGTTTCACATGTAAAAGCGGTTCTCCCTGCATAAATCTAAACAAGAAATGCGATTTCGTCGATGATTGTAGTGACAGATCAGATGAGAGTGGTTGTGGCTGGCCATGTAACTTCCAGACAGATATGTGTGGCTGGACAAATTCCAACCAGGACAATTTCGACTGGAGGCGGCATAGGGGGTGCACTGGAAGCTTCACTACAGGGCCTTGCAGAGATGCTGATAACGGGACGAGTGGTTAGTTAGGGATATATAGAAAGCGTGTACCTCTTCTCGAGCCAAAGTGCTGTTAGAGTGCCCAAATAATCAAACAAAACACGACACGGGGACAAGTTCCAGTCCATTTTAATCCTCGCTGTTCATAGGCAAAGAGGCTGATGTATACCCTTGATAAGGTGGTGAAAAGTCTTTCAAAAAAGAAAACCTGTATTTTGGGGTATGTTTTTCCTTTGCGTCCAATATCTCTTTCAGCTTTTCAAAGTAATATTAAAAGTAATTTTAAATTTGCAAGTTGAAACGTTACCAACTCAAAACATACTTAACGATTGCTTTTGGAATTCCAAAGGATCAAATCCCTCATTTCCTCGACCTTGTTGACTTGACATTTAACCTGTAGTTTTCACACCAAGGAAGCCTCATTTATAAGCCTTTTGGTTTCGCTCTTGAATTTGCCACCACATGACTGCAACGATCCGCCTAAGCATGCGTCAAAGGTTTGAGCTGCTGACTGCTTGACATTGCAGATGCCCGTTTTTTGTTGATAATTCGGTTAAATTGCATATTACCTCATTTAACAGTATCTTGCATTGCCAGAGACCATTGTCGCTATTTATAGCGGGTGCCGACTGTTTCGAACCATTTTCGTGGCCTTACGTTTTGTTATTATCAATCGATTCAGGGTACTACTTGTATATCGAGACGTCAACAGGCCTAGTTGGCAACAAAGCTGTCCTGGTGAGCCCTCAGTTCCAACAAGCATTCAGCAAGAGCAAGCTGGGATTCTTGTACCACATGTATGGATCCACTATCGGCAGATTGTCTGTCTACCTCAACGATGGCAGCAACAGGACCAGATTGTGGACTCTAAATGGTTTGTGTTATTCCGTTTTTAACGATCTTGCTATGTCCAATGTAATTCCTTCTGTTGACCATCCATTCTCTGCTGTGGGATATTTCCTTCATTCTCGGGGTTGCACTTCTTGCTCTCTGTTCGTAGGGCCATTGTAAGGGTAGAATTATTCATTGTTGCAGCCACCACACTTGCGTGTGATGTGAAGCAAGGACGAAATCAATTACACGTTACTGAGAATTAGTTTTAGTTACACGAGGCTGGTTTTGGTATGTCGGCAAAGTCTGGGACATTTCTGCAAAGAACGATTTACCCGATCGTCCGAAATTTTCATGACATATGAAACCAGGTCTGATATGATTCGCTTGAGTTCTAAAAAGTTTGGTAAGATTTGAGTAGGGTTTCCTTACTACTTATTGATAGCCGGGTTGATGGTTTTTTTTTCACACATTTGTTTACAATTCTGACCAAGCCTAATTGTAGTTTGAGAGTACTTAGTGTTTTTAATTTTAATCCCACTAATAGGTAATCAAGGAAACAAATGGTATCAAACATATATTTCACTGGGACGGCGGAAGACTCCATTCACTCTTGAGTTTGAGGCAACTCGTGGACTTTCCTGGACTGGTGACATAGCAATCGATTCCATCTCAATGAGCGACTATCAGATGCCACCACTGTGTTCTCAACCGGGACGAAATCAGCGACGGTAAGCAAAACCGTAAACCCTGATTACTGTGACCAGTCCTTTTGGTATTAGCTAAACCTTCCATCAGACACTAGGGTTAAAGGGTAATGCTGTGAATCGTTAAACGATTGTGTGTGATAAACGCCCTCAGATTATGCGCTCACCTTCTTGGCCAAAACAGCTTTAATAAGCGCCCACTGTAGCTTTCTTTCGTAAGTAGTTAGGATCTCACCAGGCAGGCTTGTGTATATTGCCATTTCTATCGGGTGATTCTTGGAGGACAACACCGGTACCGGAGTCAAAATAGTAGAAAACTGTCATCTGCGTTTAGTTACATCCCGTGATTTTTCTCTTCTTTCGTAGTGGCACATTAATGCACATACCGGAACTCCGGTGCTCACAAAGAAGGTTCAACTAGACATCAGTGTTTATTATGTTTACGTGGATAATGTTGCAGTTGTTTTCCTTGTGAAGATTTGACCCTTTAAACCCTATGAGTGATCAGTATCAAATTTCTTCTTGTAGTATCCACGCTTTTTGAAACAGAGTTTATACAAGAATTAAGGACAAGTTCACACAAAACAAATTTTCTCGATATTTTGACAATTTCTCCCCACTACTTCTATAGATCGTTTTCACGTGACGTCACGGCGGCCATGTTGGTGCACAAGGCTAACCCTCTGGGAATTGAACTCTATTTTTATGCAAATATTTTCTTTTGTTTCACCGTAACAATATGGCCGCTGGTCACGTGACTGAAAACGATCTATAGAAAATGTGTAGGGACAACAAATGATAATTTAGATTTTGGTTCTTAGGACTAAAGGACTATACAAAGTAAAGGTAAAGGTCGTTGAAAGAAGAATACCTAATAACAGCGGAGAAAGTGTGCGTTTTTGTTAAAATCATGCAATGTAACCAACTCAAACACTGCCTGGGTTTAGCTACGGAGACGTTTTCTCAATACTTCGCAAAAATGTAACACGTGCAACACTGTGATGTCACGTACTTGATTTAAACAAATCATATCCGTGGAAAGTGTGTTATACATGCAAACCTGTTGGTCTGCGACTTTTTACATCAAGCATTCCATCACTGACTTTTTCACCTTTAACGTCACGTAAATAACCGAGTTTTACTCTTTAAAGGTGTAATAATGGCCGGTGCGTCGACAAGAGCAGGTGGTGTGACTTTATAGACGATTGTGTTGACAACTCGGATGAAACCTCGTGCAACAACTATTTAGCGCGTTGCAGCTTTGAAAGAGGCTTGTGCTCCTGGTCACAGCAAAACGATGATGACTTTAACTGGACAAGAAGGCAGGGTCAAACTCCATCCGTTAGAACTGGACCTTCCAGGGATCACACCTATGGTACCACGGCAGGTAGGCATTCAAACTAACGTTCAGCTCTTAAACCGTGTACTCAGACTTGAGCAGAAGTAACGAACTTTGTTGTAGCCGTGCTCCTCCCAGAATGTGTCAGTTCCTGGCTAAAAGCATGATTTGATTTTTGCAACTCTGTGTTTATCGACTGTCGGCAAAATTTTTGGCGCAATTTGTTTAAGGCGGAACACAACAACAGAAAGCCAAGAGTTAGTCACGCGATGCGACTTGTGCATTTATTGAACACGTGAACATCTACACAATATCGTTTCCTTCAGAAAGGCCTCAGGTGAAATTCCGCAGTGTGGATTTGAAGGGTTATTAAATTGGTAAACTCCATGGTTGTTTACCATTTACATGGGAAAACCGGTTGGTCGACGGTAAGCAAAAATCCCCAATGAAAAATTCCGTTCAGGTTTGGCGTGTACCATTTGCACAACCCCTACTAACTAACACGTGACACGCATCAAAATTGGAGTTGGGCTTGGAACTGGTGAAAATCGTAAATGGTAAACACATTTTCCGTTCGGAAATTCCGGTTGGAAGGTTTGGACTATCTTTCAAGACGTTCCGAAAAGTTTGGAAATTTTCCGGTTTGGACCACCAAAATAGCCTTACCATTTACATTCCAACCGAAATTTCCGAAATTTTTTGGTAAATGGCAGTCAGCCAATGACTCCATTTTGTGCCACTATTAATAAGATACATAAATGGTTCCTGGTGTCTGGTTATCCAAGTGAATTAGTGAAGAAACCCATGTATTTGTTCTTTTAAGAATACCTCGCAAATTAATGTGTCTAGGTAAACTGAAAGCCACTCATTGGGCACTAAGGCCACGTGGTAGCGGGTATTACCCCTTAAATCTACCAAATAAAGTTTGAGCCTGAGCATTAGCAACCATGGACAGCTGTTTCGGCCTTGTTAGGCCTCGTCAGCATGGCATAGCCAATACTCAGGCTCAAGTACCCAAGTTTCATTTGTTCTTTTGCCTAGGCTACTATATGTACATAGAGACCTCTGGTCAGACATTTGGCGACCGTGCCAGACTTGGCGGCCCACTTCTCACAGGAACGTGTAACCTGCGCATGTTCTATCATATGTATGGTCGGCATGTCAATGCGCTGGTGGTGTATATGCGCACGACATTGAATGGATCACTCACAAGAGTTGCAAATATGTCTGGTAATATTGGTGATAACTGGATTCAAGCAGTAGTCGCATTGGGAAATGGAAATCAGCCCTACCAAGTTGTTATTGAAGGTACGTTTATACCAGTGATGTTAGTGGTTGGACGATAATGGAAGATTATGGAGATAAGTAAGTGTTGGGGCCGCGATCTCCAAGACTTTCAGCAATTTGAAAATAAAGATCAAATTAAAAAGGTCTTGCAGTCCTTAAATTTTATCCTCAGCGTTTTCTTCTGTTTGGTTACGATGTGAACTTCACGATTCACTTACCTTTTCGCTGTTTTATCCATTTGGCAATGGCAAATCAAATAAAAATAAGTATTGGAAAGCTTGTTGAAGTGCTACAAAGGCGTTATTTTGAGAAGTGCTTTGTTTTTCGATCAAATTTTAACTAATTCTGCTACGTTAAGGATGTCCCTGTATGTGAAAGAATTGTGAAATTATGCTTTTATAAAATGCTAATCTCATTTAATCCTAATCCTCTTTAATTTTGGTGATTTAGTAAATTAATGTGTATAGATTATGTTTTCACTGTTGGAGGTTCGAAATTATTATCAAATATTGCTGCACGATAAATACTGACCTGATTTATATTTTTTTCGACTCTTTTCAGCCATCAGAGGCCGAGGATACCAGGGCGACATTGCTATTGATGATCTAAGCATTGCGCCTCAACGAGGTTGCCAGCTGTACAATGGTTCTCTGCCATCAGTGGGCTCCACTGTGGCTCCTGCTACTACAGCTGCCCCCAACAACTGCTTACCATCTCAGTTTGCCTGTGTTAGTGACGGTCAATGCATCGCATCAGTCCAGGTCTGTGACTTCAATTTGGATTGTACCGACGGCTCAGACGAGAGATCCTGCTGTAAGTATCACCGCTCACTTCCCTAAAAGGAGTAGTTGTTAAATCGGTAGCATAAACGAACACGGGTATTTCTTTTCCGGCTTTAGATAGGTATGACATGAAGAATGATCCTCGCAATTGTGACAGCAATTTATGCAACTGCGTAAAAAATAGTAATAATATTAGTTTATGGTAAAAATTTAAGAAAAGTTAGATTGATATATCGCACGTACGCTACCAGCTGCGATTTTAATGCGTGTTCTTTATTATGTTTCTCAGTTAGTACGCGCGCTGTGATTGGTCAATTTTGCGGGCCGTATTCTTCTGTGCGGCTCGCTAAATTTGAAAGATTGTTTTCCCGCGCGCCCGGCTAATCTCAGAGATGTAATGAATATCTTACTAACCTCGTTTTCTCGGTCCGTATTGTAAGTTTTATGGATCCTCGTTTTCTCCCGTTGATTTATAGCTCGCGCGCTTCGCGCTTGGGCCGTAAGCGAACGGGAAAAAACTCAGTCCGTAACTTACAGTACGGACCTTGAACTCGGTTAGTAAGAGGGTATGTATTCTCTCCTTCACAGCTGCCAAGTGCACTTTTGAGAGTAACCAATGCGGCTGGATGAACACTGATAAAGACAACTTTGACTGGAAGCGCAAGCAAGGTCGAACTCCAAGTTTCGGTACCGGGCCTTCAGTAGATCACACAACGGGAACAAATCGAGGATATTTCATGTACATTGAGACATCATATGGCAGTGTTGGTGACCGCGCCAGGCTTCTCAGCCCGCTTTTCCAGAAGGTAAGATCCTGAACTTGTAGGAATATTGTGGCCTCGGATTAGAGATCTGGATTTCAGTGGATTGCCGAGTTGATAACTTAAGGTTACCGTATACCTTCAGGGGTGTCTCGCATTCAAGCGATGTAGCGGGTCCGGTTTAAACTGTAGATACCTAAACCCCAGTATCAAATTAAAGCTTACAGAACTGGCTATCAAACCAAGAAGTTTGAAATAAAATGAATTGTGGAATTTTTCACGACCTCTAAATGCGAGCGTCCGAATCACCTTCTCAAAGCTGAGTCAAAGCGAATTTTGTCTTTCGCTAATTTAATTTGTTCCTCAGTTTTCGGACCCAAAGCGCTTAAAAAACGTGTCTGCGTTTTGCCGTACTCAGTTACAGTGAAAAGTTCCAGAACGTTTTCGAAATAGTATTAAAAAAATGCCAAGTGTTCGTTCAAAAATCGCTCTCAGAGAAAAAATACGAGAAAACAGCACTAACCATGTCAAGCAAACGGGTAATTTTTACCCCCGGCGAAAACGTAAAACCGCCATTTCTCCACCAGTATTTAATCTTTTTCAATAATTTCTTTTTTACGTTAGAGATCCCATTTCGATTTACCAATCTGAAGGTATACGGTAACCTTACAGTGTTTGACCATGGGTAGTGGAGAGGCCAATAAAAGCTAACTGCTTCTTTCTCCCCTCTGACGTCCTTTTCGTTGATTGTTGCTTTGAACGTTTTGTTTTGAGAAAATACAATTCGGATTTCTTGATTCACTAAACTAACCAGCATAATGCAAAGCATAGCCAGAAAATTATTTTCACAGATTAAAAATTTGATTCACTTTCAGAGTATACAGAAAATTTTAGGCCGCCTAGTTAACTCTGAAATGAAAGATATGAGAAGTAGTTAAAGCGACCGGTCTTTCGATGTGTCAGTAACATGTATACCTCTATGTCATTTTGGATAATTTAGTATTATAATATTTTTCGGGAAATTTTTCTGGATTCAGACGTGGTTAAGGATGTCTCATGTTCGTGAGTTCTCTTTTCCCAATAGGCTCATTCAAACTGCAAGATGACATTCTGGTATCACATGTACGGCAGATCAATTGGATCACTTAATGTCTATCTTAACACAAGCAACAGACTTACCCTCTGGTGGAGAAAGTCTGGTAACAAGGGGAACCAGTGGCTGCAAGGAACTGTTGGAATTGGAAAGAAGACCCAGCCATTCCAGATTCTTATCCAGGGTAAGGAATCAGGGCTCAAAATAACGCCCGCAGGGTCAATGGACAATGTCCGGTAAGAAGTGGGTATTGACCAGACAAATCCTTGGATTGCCAGACATGTTGTCCGGTCATTTGCGCTTTGGTCATCACGAGGAACATTGTTTATGCTTCTGAAAATTATTGTCATTCATGCAATTTGGGGTCCCTATTGCAAGAGTTAAGGTTGTTCAAGTTCGACCGGCTAAAAACGGGTCATGTCAGAGCAAAACATGTTTGACCGGACAAGGTGATCGGCGCCTGTCCGTTAGTTTTTTTTGGGTCTTACGAATAGTTCTGTGGTGTGCATCTGAACAAGCGTTCACTTGGAATTTGTACAATAGAATTGCCCATCATCATATTCGAGGGCTTGCCGGCTTAACGCAAATATCGTCGTGCACCGCTCTTCCAAAGAGGTTTAGTTCGTTGCCCAATTGTATTAGCCATGGTAGTCGTGCAGCAAGTTGCTCTGTCTTTGTCCAGTATCAAGCTGTACAGTTAAGCAGATCTCTTGAAACAAGATCCATATTTGCTCCTTTCTAGGCACTCGCGGACGAACTTTCACCGGAGATATTGCCGTTGATGACATCCAGTTTGTTGACTGTGCGCTGCCTCCAGTTGCAAACAGTTGTCCAGAATTCACTTGTACTCGGAACTCTTGTGTGAAGACCGATAATGTCTGTGATTTCAACGATGACTGCGGTGACAATTCTGATGAAACTCAATGTGGTATGACATCTAAAAAAATACATGTGTCAGAATTTGTGATTACTGTTGCTGTCACGATTTGGAACATCGCAGTTTACGTTATCGTAGCGTATTAATTCAGTGTATATTTCTTCCTAATCAAAACTTGATATTTACCAGGCTCTTACACCACACGGTGTGACTTTTCCTCGGGCGCTTGCGATTGGACGCAGAGTACTGAAGATGACTTTAACTGGTTACGAAGGCGAGGTTAGTTTACTTCAGCTGATAGGGTCAGTTCAGGCCTTTTTTGCTTTCGTTCTGACGAAGGGCTACCTCTCGGAACGTCAGCTTTTATAATCTCTGTGCGGTGGTCTTCATTGTCTTCATTTAAAAAGGAAATGACACAACATTTCATAAAAATCTACTAGATATTATCTGTATACTTCGCTTTTTTGTTTTTTGTTTTGTTTCGATTCTGTTTTGCTATATATTCTTAGTCTACTGGTAGTTAACTATATTTTGTCTATGTCTACTTGTGTGTATATCTATGTTTGTGTGTTCCTGTATCCCTGACCACAACAAGTAAGATATCTTTACTTTTCACTGGCTGCCTGGCATTTTTAAGTCCTAAGTTATTACAGGTAGCTAGCACCCCCATCGTTTAATATAATAATGTATTTCTTTCTTCTTTTTAATACTGGGGTGAAGTAAATTCTTGTCTTGTCTTCTCAGCAAAGTGTATATTATTTAGGGGGTACAAATTGACAGTTTCTGTAAGGAAATAGCTGATGTGAAACTGTTCATGCTAAATGTTAAAAAGAGACGCATACCTCTTCCAGTCCTTGCGTTTGAAAGTGTGTGATTCTGCTTTACGTACAGCAAGCTTGTTAGCCTTTGCCATATGTTTAGCTTGCTTTGTGGTGCAGTGGAGCCTAATGGCTGTTTCATTTCCACTGATACTTTCTATGCTGTTGTTGCAAACAGGTGCAACCTCCTCATGGAACACTGGTCCACCGGCGGATCATACCACTCAGAATGGCTACTACATGTACATTGAGACATCTTGGCCGCGCAGATATGGTGACAAAGCATGGCTGGTAAGCCGCAACTTCCAAGCAATTACCCCTGGCTCAGAACCGTGCAAGCTCCGTTTCTTTTACCACATGTATGGAGACTCAGCTGAGAGTCTCAATGTCTATATCAGGACCAACCGTAATGGAACTGCGAAACAGAGGATCTGGTACAGAGTGGGTTCCCAAGGAGCCATTTGGAACAGGGTTGTGGTCACGCTATCTTCCAACAAGAACTTCCAGGTTAATTTCACTTGATATTATCCCTAAACTATTGACAAAAGTCAGGTAGTTCGGACAGCTGTTTTTGATTCGGTTGGAATTAGGGTGATTACAGTTCAAATGTGGTGGTACCTGACTCTACCTATCTTATATGGGTGACTACAACCATGTAAACCAACGTGGTGCCAATCGGGTGCATTACGCATTGCACGGAGTTAGAAAGATCTACACGTTTTCACAGATTTTAACTCTTCGCTCTGACTGACCAACTCTTAGGCCTGGTTCCCCCGGCAGACGCCACTCCACTCATGTGCCGAACGTAATTGAATTAGGTTCGACTTTGGAGCGTCATTGATGCGACAGCTGATTCAGACGGCGTACCGTGTGTCGAACCTAATATGTGTTTTATATACGGAGAAGGCATTGTACATTTATAGATTGTCATGATTAATTCATTTGGTTCGGCACATGAAAAGAGCGCACGTATGAATCAGTTGCCGCTCCAGTGTCGAATAATGCGGCAGACCTTGTCGAACTTAACGACGTTGCCGCACCGAATTAAAACTGCCGTACCGAACTGATTTAGACGCAGCTCTTTTGCTGGACTTAATTCTTCAGTTAGGTTCGGCACATGAGTGGAGCGGTGTCTGAACCGAGCCTTAGCTGTACAGCAGCTCTGTAAAGTGGACATTTGCAGCATACGGGTGTAAAACGTCCGCAATTAACTTAAGCTAACTTATTTAAACAAATGGATTCCATTTGGCAAAGCGTGTTTACTCATAACGCACGGATGACGTCAAAACGTGGTAAGAACAAAGAAGCACAAGCGACTCGTAGCGTGACTGATGCTTTTACCACGTTTTGACGTCCTCCGTGCGTTATACACTCATGACGTCACCACTCATGGCGCCTATATTCTAATCGAAACCAGGTTTCTCGATAGATTTTTAAATAGAAGGTGATCACTGATAAAGTAGGAAGCTCTTCAGCAAAGCGAGAAGAAACAAAACAAAGAAAAGAAAAGCGAGTTAAACACAAAGCGGCGATCAATCACCGGGTGCCGTCTTCTATTGAGCACCCTGCAAACTCGTCTAGACCAATCAAAGCGCGAGGTTTGCACCGTCCTTTGTATCATTAACAAACATATTCCATGTTGCCGTGCGTCTGTCCAGTAATAGATCACAGAAGACGTCAAAATGTGGTAAGAACAAAAAAGAGGCACATTTTGACGTCTTCTGTGATCTATTACTGAACAGATGAACGGCAATATGGAATCTATTAGTTTTATATAATAAAGAAACATTTTGTGTTTCGTTTAGTGGCGCTCGACTGACACTGCTCGAGTTTAGGTCATTTTTCACAAAGAAGCGTGTTTTTTCTTTCTCTTCTTGCTTTTGGAATTTGTGCGTCCTCTAATGGATCATCAGTAGGAAACAATCAAAATGCATACATAATGAAGCTTATTATATAATAATTGTTTCGATTGCCAATGTTTCAGGTGTTGTTTGAAGGGGTCCGTGGCGATAGCTACACTGGTGACATTGGCATTGATGATGTTTCGTTCACACCTGGATGCCAGCCTTACAGTGGACAACTACCCGTTGCTCCTCCAGTTTCGCCTACTGGAAACCCAACCACACGGCCTCATCGGTGCAGCAGTGCGGAATTCAACTGTGCCAGTCAAGGAGCTGCTGCTTGTATCCCCAGCACCCAGGTGAAGCAGAAGCAGATTTGGTAACCCTGTGCAAGGGAAGCGGCGTCAGAACTTACTAACACGGCGTTTTGTTTACGTTTTTGTTACAGGTTTGCAACTTTCGAAGCAACTGCCAGGATGGTTCGGACGAGACGAAATGCTCTAAAACCCGCTGTACTTTTGATGGTGGGGACTTCTGTAACTGGTATGTAAATGATCCCTCTCGCAAACGACGTGGACTAGCGTACACTTGGTTGCCCCAGCAGGGTGCCACAGGGACTCCTGGTACAGGACCATCAGTTGACCATACGTCAGGTATGACACTGTTGATTTAGAAAAAAAGAAAGTAAAGAAACACAGTCAAGCCTCCAATATGGGCCACCTTCCTATGAAAGCCGCCTCTGAAGGGGGGATTTTGTTAACCGTTGCTCTAACAGCTTTGGTTTTGCCTTGGTGGGAAACACTCGTGCCACTTTCTCAACCAATCAGAAACCCAGCAGTTATATATTAATTATTTGTGCATTTTTGCGATATATTTGAATTATATAGGAATTAAATTAGAATAGGAATTTTATATCTTGCCCTTAAGAGTGTAATGTATGACAACGAGTGAAATATATGGCAATGAAATAAATAAAAAATAAATAAATTAATTAATTAATATAAATTAATAAACCAACACTGAAGCACTCATTTGCGTCTCTTTGTGCCGGTTTCTTGTAACTCTGATTGGCTCATTGCGCTTTTTGAGTCTATTGTAATTGGTCAGAGTAATGACTTTGTCTTAGGTTTTACATCACTCGATTGAATTTTTTTTTAAACAAGCTTTTAATTTGTAATTCTTTTACATTTTAACATTTTGATAAAAACAGTACAACAAACAACAATTGCTGTAGTTGTTCATTTCTTTTCACATTTCCCCATGTGGCTATCTTCGTACTTTGCCAACTTTAGATTAGCTAATCAGGTTGTTAGCGCATATCTGTATTTGACATTGTCTATAGAATTCTTCAGAGATAAATCTTTGCGCAACAGTTTTTGAGTTTATAGATAAGACTTGGCAAAAAGGAGGGTGAAATTGAGTTTGCTTACTGTCATAGTGGATTCTTTCACTTTGTTATGGTTTGCAAGGAGCATTTTTTGGAATTTACTATGACTTATCATGTCAGGCCGCTTCCTAAATACGCCACCAATAAAAAAAAATTATTCAACAGGAACTCTGTCAGGGTGGTACATCTATGCAGAGAGCTCAGGCGGATCAGCTAATGACAGGGCTCCTTTGACAACACCCATGATTGGCCAGACGGGTCCACAGTGTGTACTCTCCTTCTGGTACCATATGTATGGTAGTTCTGTTGGAACGCTGTCTGTGAAACTGTCTTTCCCTGATGGGTCCCAGCCAGTTATATGGTCCAAATATGGAAGCCAGGGCAACCGGTGGCGCAATAGTCGGCTGGTGATTGGTTCACGACAACTCTTTAAGGTATGGATAAAAGATGTCATCAAGAGGAGATTGTAAGATATAAATGTTTGCCTACAGTGATTTCCCCTTGAAACGACTGTCAAAATGTAATTTACGCAAAATATATTTGGAGAGTATTATTTCCTGTGGTGTTTCAGCCATTTTTAGTAACTACTGTTAGCATTCTATCTTATTTATGATTTTTTTTAACTGACAAAACTCTTCTTTTACCTTTGTAGGTTATCTTTGAAGCTAAACGAAGTAATGGTTACAAGGGCGACATTGCTTTAGATGACATCGAATTCCTAAAATGCCAACCATTAAATACCAGCAAGAGATGCACTGCGAATGAATTCCAGTAAGTATATATTAAAGTAATGAAAACGTACGTGGGAATTTTGTAGGAACGCGAGAGAAGTACCTTCTAGCACTTCTCAAGTGTTCTTAACAATTCCCAAGTGCTTATGTAACTCATCAATGTACGAGGAACAAGTTTTTTATTTCTTTTATAAATCTCATGCAAGTTAAAAACAAGCGGCAGTCAACTCTGTGGCTACTTTGCCACCACACAAATTCCCCAAACTTTCAATCGATTTTTGGAGGACGCACAGAGACGAGTTGAAAAATTTAGCCTAAGTTGTTCAAATTGTAATCCATTTCATCCAAGCCATCCGTGGCAAAAAACCCTTGTTAACGGTTTCAGCGCACAAATATACCAATTATTTATAAAAATGGGCCATTATTTAATAATACAGATTTTAATTGTTCAAACAAATGCTTAAATCCGTGACCATTCCCCTTTAAACCTTATATGGATTCATGCTAGCGCTGAGAGGTTATCTCCTTTGACAGGTGTGCACAAGGCGGTTGTATTCCAACCACTGCCGTTTGCGATTTCAACTCTGACTGCATGGTGGGCGACGCATCGGATGAAACAAGCTGTTCTGCTTATCAAGCTGGAAAGTGTGACTTTGAACACGGATTGTGCCTGTACTCGCAGAGTTCCGACGACAGGTTTGACTGGACTGTCTCCACGTCTGGAACTTTTTCCTACGGTACAGGTCCGACAGTCGATCACACAACCCAGTCAAATAAAGGTAGTATGTTACTTGCTGTACCTAGCAGTGTTAATTTGTCAGGGATGTGCTTATTGACGAGGCCAAGGCCTTTTGCGGTTTAGGAATGGCGAGTTCTGAACTTTGTGCGTTAGGGCTTTTTTGTTTTTTTTTTGAAGGGTGGGGGACACAAACTGACTAGAACTCTCGTGCGTTTTATCGTCAGTATTCTTTTATTTTTATTTGCTTTTTCGTGTAGGGTTCTATCAACATGACCTCAGTGGCACCTCACGGGCGTTATTGTCCTTGACTTTTTTTTTCTCTACCCGATTTGCAATATTAACAGTAAATATTCTCGAGGAGTTCCTCTATTGGTTCAAATATGTCTGGGCCCAGTATTCAGTGCTGCATTAGGTCTTTAGGATAACGCCGTGGTTTCAATCATTCACTTTATTTACCCTCGGAAAACTGAATGGGGCTGGAAAGCTAAGGTAAAGCTAATCCAGGGGTTTTGTTTGAGGCCGGACACCGGACGTAACGTCCGGTTGTTCCACATGAAAAGTCTGATAGTAACGTTCGGTAGTTCACACGAAATAATTATTTTTGTCTGACGTCCGCTTCTTTGACCTATGAATCCCGTACTTCAAAATGTTACCGTAAACACTGAAAACGTATTCGTTTAGGACATTGTTTGACAGATATTTATGTTGATTTTTTCTTTGACTGTTTAGTAGGCTTTTTTATTTTCTTTCATCTTTGCAGCGCGCGATGACTGCAGCTGTAGGCAGTGAGCGCAATGCACCCTGTGCAGTAACTGATTCACCTTTGTTGTTTACTGCAGGTCATTACCTGTACATCGAGACGTCTTGGCCGCGTAGACCAGGTGACAATGCTCGATTGAACTCGCCTGTCGTGAAGGGAATATCGCGCAACTGCTATCTGCGTTTCTACTATCACATGAAGGGAAGTCACATCGGTAGCCTTCTTGTGCGCAAGAGAACAACCTACAACGCTGGAGGTCTGTCAAGCCCCTTGTTGAACGTGACAGGACCCCAGGGGGACTTCTGGTATCGTGCTGTAGTGCAAGTGCCGTCCGGTCAAGAAGACTACCAGTTTGTAATTGAAGGAATACGAGGGAGTGGTTATCAGGGAGACATTGCTATTGACGATGTGTCTCTGACACCTGGTTGCCAAATCTGCAGCGACTGCACTATGCCAGGTGGGTATTTCAACTCCTAAAACCCCACACACAGCGTTGTCAAAAAGATTTTAAGTACAGTCGAACCTGTATTAAGCGGTCATCCTCTACTAAGCGGTCAATTGCTAAAGTCCCGAAAATTAATTCCCTGATTTCTGTAGTTTTTACCTCGTTTAAGCGGTCACCTCCATAAGGCGGTCGTGGTCGCAACTGTCCGTTTCGTAAACGGTCATTGCTATTTTTAACACTGAGAAAATTTTTCAACTGGTAGAGAAAGTCTTCCATATTAAAAAATAGAAATTTCCAACCCAGAACTTCGCTTGCTATGATCTTTCCCTAACCACTACACTACCCCGCTGATCGACCACAGACCCCCAAAATTTTAAGTATATACTATAGTTAACTGACTTTCTATAACAGGTGACCCTAGCCTTATCCCGAAATATTAATGCAATTTAACTAGGGCCTAAACGTCGCCTCTTCTAAGACGATTTGAAAAGTTACAAACAGTTGCCTTATTATAACTCAATCCAGAGCTCATAGAGTTATGGCCCTGGGAAACGAGGATACATTGTTGCGGACACATTGTTGCTCATGATGTTTTCTGGAAGCGCAAACGCGCGGGACACACAACGAATGTTGTGTTTCCATGCTGTGCAAACGGGGAAACATTTGTTGCGGCCACAAAATTTGTGTCTGCAACAAATGTTGCGCGCGCGGGCAAACGGAGAAACATTTGTGTCGGCAACAATGTGTCCGCAACAGTGTGTCCTCGTTTGGCAGGGCTTTTACATCTGCCCTACTAAACGCTTGGTTACGAATGATGGCATCGCCCGTTAATAATGGCAACGACCGTTTACGAAGGGGAAATAGGCGTTCCGGTCACTCTTTATTAGGTGCCAACGAGCCGGTTTTCTTTGTCGTGACCTGTATTAAACGGTAACTTTGTAAACGGGTGGGATACCAAATACCCTACCAGCTAAAATAATTCCGTAATTATTTTCACAAAATCGGCGGAAATTAACGTTTGTACTTTGTCAGGTCTTAATCAGTGATGAATGTGGAATATAAAATCTCGTCCTACTTGTTTTCGTTTATTCTGAGCGACCTATATTAAGCGGTCACCCCGTATTAAGTGGTCACTTTGCCGTTCCCTGAGGATGACCACTTAATACAGGATCCACTGTAGAAGGAGAATCGAGGAAAGTAGACGGCACCCAGGAGGTAACAACCATTTTGCCCGTCATTTTCTCCTTTAACCAGCGAATCGTAGCCGGCGTATCTGACGATATCGCTGGTCGCCGGCGCCTAAAATAAAAAAAATAAATGACCTTTATTTACTCTCGGCAGTTTATTTAACACAAAGGCTAGTGGGGCCGAGCAAATTCATGAAACAAATAATTCAAATAAACGTAACATTATAAGAAACTCAACTGGTGGGAGGCAAACTAGTTGGCTATTTACAAGGATGACCGAGGAGTTGAACCAGGCGCTTACCCAGCTAGTGGCCAGAGCGGGATTTGAACGCGGGTCAACGCATTGAAATCCAGCGCCCTAAACCACGTGGCCAACCCTGCACAAAGTTGTGATCATCTCTTTTCTCCTTACGGTATCTCTGTTTGCTCAAACGTTGATGTTCTCAGAATCAAGGAATGAGCAGCACGGATGTCTTGATTTTTCTATTTTCTGAGCTTTATCACAAAAATTGTGATAAAAAAAAAAGAACGATTGGGAGATCCCTTCTCAAGTATTTTGTGACCAAAGGGGGCATCAATGACGACCCGTGCTGTCTGTAGAAGAATTTCATTCATTATTTAATTAATAGGTTCCATTTGGCCGTGCGTGTGTGCTCTGATAACGCACGGATGACGTCAAAATGTGGTAATAACAAAGAAATGCACCGCGAACCTCAATTTTCTAATGCTCGTGCTCGTTAAATCGCAAACTCCTCTAAACCAATGAAAAGGCGAGGTTTACACATCCCATTGTGTATTTGTTTCTATTATTTTAGGTCAACCAACGTCAACTCCGTTTGGTTTTCACACACGGCCCACGGGAACCTCTTGTGGTTTACAGCAGTATGTGTGTAAGAACCTCCGATGTGTCGACAAGGCTCAAATATGTAACTTCAAAGATGACTGTGGCGACAACTCTGACGAACTTCCCTGTGGCTCAACTTGTACATTTGAAGGTGATTGCTACAAGGGCTGGCGACAGTCCACGGGCACAGACAACTTCAACTGGAGGCGAAAGAAGGGAAAAACGCCTAGCAGGGGAACTGGACCCACAACTGACCACACCTTGGGAACAGCAGATGTAAGCTATCGTAAAATCTTAACTTCTCCCCTTCTTCTTCCCCTACTCGGGCGGTCCCAGAGTCTAAAACAACAATATGTCTTTCTTCGTAAATTCTAAAAACGGCAACATTCTGGAAGTAGTGATCACCATGTACACAGTTAGGGAACACTGTTATATTTCTTAGAACTACGTCAAAAACACAAGGTGTCTTCGCAATAATGGCAGTCGATAATGGTGATCTACAATTTTGGGAAAAAACGGTTGAGAAAGTTGAGCTTCGAAGCCTGCCTACAAGCTAACAATGATCCACTGAGTAGCAAAGCCCTAATAATCAACAATGTCTCATCAAAGTAAGAGATAATTTTTTTTTGCAGGGATATTACATGTACATTGAAACCTCATACCTTAGCGCTGGAGACAAAGCAGAGCTTTCATCGTATAGATACTTTGCGTCAAGTCCCAACTGTAGGATGTCATTATGGTACCATATGTATGGTTCCGGGGTAGGAAGTTTGCAGATCAAGATAAAGAAATCAGATGGAAGTTATGAAGTCAAGGGCGCTGGACTCTATGGATCCCAGGTAGGCACAGACCAGCTGGAATATGTATGTTTGTTCATATTTATCCGACCAGTTTTTAGTGTATAGAGTGTTTTCGCATGACGTCACGGTGGCCAAGTTGATGTCCCAAATTAAACCTATGGGAATTGCATGCCATTTTTACGCAAATAGATTCTTTTGTTTCAGTAAACCAATTTTGGCTGATAGTCACGTTAGTGAAAACGCTCCATACTAAAACGGTGGATAGCGTTTTTCGCGCGCTCTGATTGGTTAGTCAAACTCGAAGAAGCACGTGCTATTCACCTGCGAACAACTCGCGTGATCGCAATAGGCCATTTCCGAGTTCATGTCTGCCTCCTCTTCAAAGCGAGTCTAAGTGCGAATTTTTTGTGATGGTAATTAGTTCTACTTTACATATGAATGAAAACTAATTTTCATAACAAAAACTTCGCACTTAGACTCGCTTTGAAGAGGAGGCAGACATGAACTCGGAAATGGCCTATGGAATAATTGAGTTCAAAATCATCATTTTTGAGCCCTGTTATCTCACTGTTTTAGTATATACTAAAACGATAATTCACTTCAGTCCCCGGCTCGGTAAATATCCACCACTAGCCACCGACTTAATGATTCTTTTAAGCTTCACTGCATCAGCTTGTTCAGTGTCTCTCCCGTCCTTGCAATGATTTCATTAGCAAATGTTAAGCAAACAGGTCCGTCACTATAAGGGAAAGATTCCCCACCGCAGCTGGCAATGATTCTTTATCAAACTCTTCCAGCTAGCAACGATTAAAATATACGGGGAATAGTGAAAAGAATATATAGATTGATGTCGGTGGTATTCTCGAAAGTCAAAGTGCGATATTCTAGGGTTGTTTGAATTTCCAACTTGGAGAATTGACACCAGTGATTTTAGAAACAAACTGCTTTGTAGTTTTCAATATTCAAGGCCTTATTCCAGAAAGTTTCAATCCCTTCCAGGGCTCAAAATGATTTTCGAACGGTGGCCGGTCATGTTGACCGGCCAAAGAAATTTTAGCTCGGTCACGTCTCGTTTCTGACTGGTCAAAATATTGAACAAACAAATTAACTAATGACGACTATAGATCGTTTTCAGTCACGTGACCAGCGGCCATATTGGTTCAATGAAACAACAGAAAGTATTTGCTTAAAAATAGAGTTCAATCCACAGAGGGTACACCAGTATGGCCGCCGTGACGTCATGTGATAGTGGCTTAATGCACAGAATGGCTTAAACCATCATCCTTTTTAATTTGTGAACGTATTTATATGTTTACAAAGGTACAAAATCTAATATTACAATTCACGGGCTTTCACTCTGTATTGGGCTTCTTTATGCTAATCTGCTAATCTTTATGCGCACGTGACCGGTCAACATGACTGGCGATTGGAGTTTTTGGCCGGTCAAGTCGCCATTCTGGCCGGACGTTGACCGACCGTTATTTTGAGCCCTGCCTACTAATGAAATCACTCTGTGCGGCAAAGTTAATAAGGGTAAAAATTGGGATCTTTCTATCTCTTTTTTGACTCATGCTTCCTCTTCTGGTTGTCAGATCATGCCAGTAGTACAAGGGACATCAAGGCAACATTATTATTTTAAACCGCACACTGTGATTTCGCATTTTGTCACAGGGAAATACTTGGAAGAAGTTGGACATTGACATTGGTGCATACAACAACTTTGTCATCCTGATCGTAGCCACACGTGGGTCATCCTGGCAAGGCGATATTGCCATTGATGACATCTCTTTCAGCAACTGTTTTGCAGACGTTAGGAGGAACTGTACACAGAATGAGGTATACTGCACCTTGTGAAATCCTTTAGTAGTTGGCCATCTAATCACTGCTTACCTGATGAGTTGTTGTTCGTGCAGTAAGCAGATTTAGCAAAGACAGCGTGACGGCTATGACGACGGCGCGAGCGGATCTAAAAACCGACTAGACCAATGACAGGACGGCAAATTGAACACCAGAAGTTGCGTTCAGTCCTTTCCGCGCACTTTTCCCTTCTTATTTGACGTTGAGATGTCTTTGCTAAATCTGCCTGATATTCTGGCGCGCACTTGCTATCAATACAGCTTCTCGTTTAATTGTTTCCCTTTTGTTTAAGACTGGTGTTACAACGACATCAAAGACTCTATATTTCAGGATACAAGTTTTAAACTTAGCTAAAAAAGATTGCAAAAACTTTTCGAGGCTAGGGTCCCGAGAGTGCGTGCTTTCTTACGAGAGCTTCGACTTTACTTGATGTGTGTTCTGCATGATGCTGGACAGGTGCATTGTTTAAAGTAACATTACTTTTAGTGAAAGAAAGACGGTGTAGTCTGTTACTCTTCAATGAAACCCGAAGGTAATAGGATTTTAATGAAATATGTGCTAGATAGTTTTACTTTTCTGTCGTGCAGTATCCGTGGTTCAAATTATTTCTTTGGTTTAAACATTTTCAAACCAGTTTAATTTTGATTTCCTTTGTCTCAGAGTCATTACCATAATCGGAGAAATGTTGAAACCAAAGAAAACTTTGAAACACAATACATCCATGTGATGTGCGTTTTCGAATACTGGCTGTTTGAAAGCTTTCGCTGACTCGAATTAAAGCTCATTTGCCTTCCATCCTGTTTACGGGTCTTTTGCTTCCATTGATTGTTAGAACAGCGATGAGTGCTGTAATTGTTGCATTTCAATGCGTTTATGTTTATTTGTTCAACTGCCGTAGGTCAAATGTCGCAGCAGTGGACACTGTGTGGAAGAACAGAGGGTTTGCGATCTTGTCAAAGACTGTAATGATAATACAGATGAAGCTCCTTTATTGTGTGCAGGCCGAAAAGCAAGTTGTAACTTTTCTGTCAACTGGTGTGGCTGGTATAATTACCGGTATGATGATTTTAACTGGTTACGAGCCAGCACGATTGGCACGCAAGGCACAGGTAAGGGATATTTGATGACAGCATAAAGCAGATGGCATGTTTTTCAAGCTAAAGAACTAGATTGTTTTCTTGGTATTTCGGTGAGGCAAATTACCCTTTCGTAAACGGTGGTTGCCATTTTCAAGACACTTAATAAATTTTTAAACTGGTAGAGAAAGTCTTCCTTGTTAAAAAATAGTCATTTCCAACTGAATCCAGAATTGAACTCTTGGCTTGCTATGCTCTTTCCTTAACAACTACACTACCCTGCTGACCGGCTACAAACCCCTAAATTTTAAGTATGTGCTATAGTTAAGTGGCTTTCATAACTGATACATCTATAACAGGTCACCCTAGCCCTATCCCGAAATATTAACTCAATTTAACTAGGGCCTAAACGTCGCCCTTTGTAAGACGATTTTAAAAAGGTACAAATTGCCTCATTATAACGTCGTCGTCAATCCAGAGCACATAATAGGGACCTTTAGATTTGAGTACGAGATCAAGTACGAGTACGAATTTCTAATTTCAAACCAGTCACCTCCCCTGAACCCTCACTCTTCCTTGTTACTTACCAGTAGATCCTGAGATTGTAGAAATAAGATTGGTGTCACTAGTGATAATCTCAAGCACGCGAACAGGATTTGAAAAGTCGTACTCGTACTCGATCTCGTACTCGTACTCAAATCTAAAGGTCCCAATTACATCTGCCGTACTAAAAGCTTGGTTACCAATGATGATATCGACCGTTCATAATGGCAACGACCGTTTACGAAAGGAAATAGGCTTCGGTGAGCAAACCCGTGTTATTCCATGTCCAATTTTTCTAGGACCAACTGGGGACCACACCACTGGAACTGGTTACTTCCTGTACATCGATTCTTCGAGCCCCAGACAACTCTTTGACAGAGCAAGATTGTATCATTCTAATAGGTTCCCTGCTGGACGAGGCGTGTGTACAATGAGGTTCTACTACAACATGTATGGCTCCAAGAACATGGGTTATCTAAAGGTTTACATGTGGTTAATTGCGAGCAGTCGCTGGGTTGAAGTTTGGAAAACACGAGGTACGTGTGTTAAACCAGAGGTAGAACTACTGTGGTTGATAAGACAACTGACATTTTCGGGCATGAGTCAAGCGATTTTTTAGGTAAAAACGTTTTAGGCCAATCCCAACAGACCTAAGCAGCATGAGGAGTCCCCCCGCTATCCCCATAAGAAATGAGCGGTCCGTTAAACAAAAGCAAACGCGAGTTGCTCAAAAGAATAAATAATGTAATAGGAAGTATGTCGGCGCTTTTGATGCTAATACTCGACGAGGTGGACTGTGATTAGATTACGTATGAATACTTTGGTGGTTTTTGTGTTGCCAGGTGATCCAGCCAATCGTCTGTGGGTCCGCGCTGAGGTTCAGTTGAATTCTAGGTCAACATTCACACTTGCCATTGAGGGAATTGTCGGAGGAGATGACAAGACAGACATTGCTCTAGATGACATAAGCTTTTCTGCTGGCTGCTACCTGGTAAACATTAAACAACAACTAGAACGAATTAGCATAGGTCTCTGTGAAATAGCCTTTGGAACTTAAATTCAAGGTGACGACTAGCTGCGGTAGGAAGGGCTTTATCACTTAACTATGTAATGTATTCGTAATAGCACTGAAATCAACGACAACGTTTTTCAAACTTATTTAAGTGTACTACTTACTACTAATTAAATGTTTCCTTTAAGGGTGGTACTCCTCCAGCGCCTACAGGCTCTGCACGTTGTGCCAGTAACGAGTTTTACTGCAAAGCGGATGATTTGTGCATCCACATCAACTGGAAGTGTGATGGAGAAAGAGACTGCACCGATGGCGCCGATGAACAGAAGTGCCCTCCAACTACTGGACAACCAACACCCCCGGTCGGGACAAGTCACCCTGCCGATTGCAACTTTGAAAACGGCACCTGCCTGTGGAGATCAGCAACCTTTGCGGACATGAAATGGCTACGAAATCGTGGCCAAACACCCAGTTGGCAAACGGGTCCCGACGGCGATCATACAACGGGAGCAGGTAATCTAAGATCGTTTGAAGTATTGTTCGCCTGTTCCATGTTTTGAAGATATGAGTCGTTGAAAGCATGATGGAAACCGGAGAGTGGGAATGAGGCGGAGGTTAGGACTAAGACTGGTGGGACAGGAAGTGTTTTGTCGTCCTCTCGCCGTCGTTATCACTGCTTGTCACGAGCCTGTCCAAATTATCGCCTCTCATTTAACCCTTTGAGCCTCAATAGTGCTGGCACGCGTTTCTCGAAACTCCCGAAACTTTTCGGGCGCATTTCGGGTGCCATAATTTCCTTCGTATCTTAAAAATGAAGACATTTCCAAGCATGAAATTTTGCAGCAAATTTGCCCTTGTGCATCTTGAAATCATAGAAAAATATCAACTTTTTAGAATAAGCGGATCTCAATTTTACTAATGGCTTTTCGGGCCCGAAAAGTTTTCGGGAGTTTCGAGAAACGGGCCCCAGAGTCGGATTTCTCGTTCTGATATCACGTCTTGATCAATTGCAAAACATGAATTACAGTAAGAGTTATTTAAGGTAAATTGTCTTTGGGTTGGACTGAATTCTCCCAAATGAAAGCATGGAGAATATTGGAAGGAAATGAGCAGGATTTTGATGTTGGAAAGGAACCTTTTTATTACCTTTGTTATTCCCTCGGTCTCCTTTATTGTCGTCGTTTGTTGTTTGGTAAGCAGGGCAGAGGACATTAAACACCTGTGTTATTGTTGACAGCTGATCCCCTTTAAGGAACTGAGACTGTAGCCAGGCCTTTGAATTTCATAGTCCACTTCCGTTTGAAAAATATAAACAAAATTATAACTAAGAATGTAAATAATTATAAAATAGCTGAGATACTACGCGCATCCTGATTATATTGGTCAAAAACCTGTTGTTTATTATACCTTTCAACTCGCACAAAACTCGTGAAACTCCTTGCGGCTGCCTCCGGCTCCTGATTTACGAGTTTCTCTAGTGTTCTCCCAGCATCCCGCGTGAGTTTGTTACTCCCGAAAACCCATAGAAAATGCGGTCTATTGCTTAAGTAGATATGTTGTGGTAGCAAGCAGTAAATTTGCCAAGGGTATAAAGCTCAGTGCAATATCTGGCCCAAAAATGACCCTCTTTTTTATGTTTTGAGAAGTAAAAACTCCATTTTTCAAGTACTGTGGTGTTGTAGGAAGCATCACGGATGTGAAGTGCATGGCAATGAATGGCTCGAACCTTAGTGCGCGTGTTTTAAGGAAATGAAAACCGGCCGTGCTTTTAAGCTTACCGAACATTTTCATCTTAAAGGATATTATGTGTATGCAGAAGCCACCGGCTACTATCATGGTCAGTTTGGGGAGCTCTTGGGACCCAACCTAATGCCTTCTCAGACGTGTCAGATTTACTTCTGTTACTTCATGCATGGGAGAAGCATGGGAACCTTGAATGTGTACCAGCGCTTCACTAGAGACCCCAAACCTGATCAGACACAGAGAAAGGTCTGGTCTTTGAGCACTGACCAGGGCAAAAAATGGAAGTGTAAAATTGTTAAGATCCCAAGCAGCCGGCAGTTTTCGGTCGTGTTTGAATCCGTGCGCGGTAATGGGTACCAGTCTGACGTCGCAGTGGACGATATCAGGTTTATACACTGCGCGCAGTTGGGTCCAACGCCTGGTCCAACACCACAACCCAAGCCATCCCTACTGGACGAAGATTTTGAAAACTGCACAAGCTGTTGGATGAACGAAAATGACGGTCATGATCAGATAGATTGGATCATCGGACGTGGAGAAACTGCAAGCCTCAACACGGGTCCCTCTTACGACCACACAAAGAAGACCGTCTCTGGACGCTACCTGTACATCGATGTCTCCTCCGCTAGCCACATTTCAGGATGGGTTCACGCTGATCTGGAGAGCAGGCTGATGGTGGTGCAACGAAGGTGTTATATGACCTTCTGGTACCACATGTACGGTTCCGGTGTGGGTTCCCTGTGGGTTGTAGCATATGTGTACAAGGATCCCAGTAATCTAGCCGGTGAGTGGTATAATGTTATTACTGGTGTGATCGTATAGTAAATATCGGTGCTTGGCAGTCATATTAATTTCAAGGATGATGTGATGTTCATTATTACAGACTGGCAACAAGTGGACTTGTGGGGCTTATGGGGAAACCGTGGCAACAAATGGACCCAGGGGATGGTGAGTTTGTACAATCTGCATACAGCCAATCAGACGACAAGAATTGTGTTCAGTGGATTAAGAGGATCGGATTACTCAGGAGATATTGCCATTGACGACATTAAGTTCCACAACTGTGACTTTAAAGACACCATAACACCATGCTCTAAGAAGTTTGCCAAGTGTAACGACCAGCCTTTTACGAGACCCACACTTGGTGAGTAGCTGAATAATTTGTGTTACTTATTTGAGAATATTACATTACCTTACCTTTAATTTGGCACATATCAGTCGTAAGAGTATGGATATGAACCTTTAAAGTGCACCTAAACCCAAAATATATTTTTAGTTCTTTTTTTTTTTTGCCAAATGTTGGCTTATAGGCTTCAAAACTTCGAAGAAGTAAGCATCATTTGGTACACTAGTTAGAAGGGGAGTGGGTTTATTCTTTATTTGTCGTCACAAACTGAATTGCATGCATGTTTAGAAAGACAGTTGCCTTTGAAGAACAAAAAAAAAAGGCAAGCACCATGCTTTTCAAGCAGGTGCATGCAAAGATTCATTTTAGCCAAAAAATATTTTGTGTTTAGGTGCACTTTAAGCAACTGCGACATCGACGTCAACGGAATCGATAATTATGCCAGAAAGATTGTTCAAGTTATTTGATCTATTTTGTGATTATTTTTGTTATGTTTGCTTGCCATTACACTTTTGTGCTCATGTTTTCTTTGAAATTTTGTTCTAGTCCTTTCACCTGCTTTTTTAACTGGACAGCCAAAAATGTGTACTAAAATTGTTTCCTCACCGCTTTTTCATCATTCATTTTACCCGTCGAAGACTGCAGTTCGGGCAGTCGAAAGCTCGTAGTTTTCTTAATCTTTTTAACCAGAATTAATTTCTATTGCTTTTATTATCGTAGTTCGTGGTTTTTAATAATCTTACTGTACTATTAGCATTCTAGAACATTGTACAGCGCCCTAGAACTAAAGTGTATTATTGTTTCTACAGAAACTGAGGTGATGATTCAAATATTTTCACTGAAAGCCACAAGCAACGTGTTGAGTTTCAGGCGTTTTCTAACACTGTTTCCTAAAAAATACTATGTAGAAATAATGTGTTGCATCTTTTTTTAATGGCCTGTCGCGCTGTACTTGATCCAGAAACAGCAGTCCTTATATTTGTAGTCTTTAAATTGCGTGAATTTGTTTTCGGCAGGACCTACCTCAGGAGATTGTACGTTCGAACATGGCTCTTGTCACTGGAATAATACAGCTGTTAGCGATATGCCTTGGTTCCTCCGAGAGGGAAAGACTGGGAGTGTCAACACTGGTCCTTCGGTTGATCATACCACTGGAACTTCAAGTGGTAAAGTGCCAGCCATTTTCTGTGCTGTTGTATTATTTTTGTCTTGGTTGTTGGAAAGCCCATTAACCATCCTTGATTTAAAGTTAACCATGTTTTCGTATCTCTCATTGGAAACATTTCAAAAAGCAAATCGTAAACTCGAGGTAAAGAAAGTTCAGATAACAGTTTAAGTGCGAAAACCTCTTGGAATATCGTTAGTATTGGAAAAGTTTTACCCAACTGAGGCTCAGCTGTTCAAAGCACGATTGACCTAAACCTGGGTTGGTGTGAACTTTGATACCAGCTTCATTGCTGCCGGTTTTTTAGAGCTCTTTCGTAAGGTCAGCTAGGATTCTTTTCTTTAAGGTTGCAATGTCGACCATATATTCCATTAACCGCTCTCTTTGGCCAAACCGTTGATATAGCATGATCTTGAGCGTACACCATAACGAAATTTATCTTTTGCCGAGTGTTCTTTCAAGTGTTCAGGGTACATAGAGTGTAGCCTGAGTATCAGGCCCTATCGGGGAAGCGGGGACGAGGGGAAGGAAGAGGAGAAGGGCCTGACACAAAGCCATTGATTCGCTTGTGTCCAACATCCAGATTCTGGATGTTACGCTAATTGCTCAAAAGACAATAAGAAACGCCGCGTGAGTCAACCGGAAGTCAAGCTTCCAGCTCAGGGGTTACAGACGCCATATTAGAGAGATTAAGCATGAGGTTTACGCCAAACGGCAAACATCGGAGTGAAATTAGGGTTTTGCCAAAAATGTAAGAACACTGCTTGATATTAGCTCACTTCTGCCCTGTTAGCTCCAGACATAAGGCAACTTCTCAAAGGAACGAGACAAGTTAAAATGAGAGAATTTTCACGCTTTTATGATAAGCAGGAGCCTGCCGTTTCCCGTTTGCCGTTGGCCGTAAACGTCATGCTTAATCTCTCTCATGACACATGACAGTTACCGTAAGTGATTTTGATTGGCTAATTATAACACGCGCTGTGTGGGGGTGGTAGGCTTCTGAGAAGCTGTTTGTGTCAGGCGTTTCTTCCTTCGCTTTCTCGCTCTTTTTGCCTTCCCCACCCTAGAAACGCCTGATACTCAGGCTACATAGAGTGATAGTCTTATTTCAGACTTTTTTCCAGCTGGAACAAAACTCCAGTTTTCGTCAGTTAAGGTAATAGACCACTGAACAGACATGACTGGAAGAAATGACTCCTTAACACTTAAAACCCTGACATCAACATGGATATTCTCTTAACTGGTCTACTTACGTTTCTTATACTACTAGTTCAGAGAATTTGGTTAAACATCGAGACATCTCGTGTTTGGTGATCATTTCCTTTATTCTCATAAGCTATTTAACATTGATACTGTAAGGAGAAAGTAGGTTCTGGTCACTGTTAGGGTTAAACGTTTCAGGTTACTACATACACATCGAGGCCAGCTTTTACACTCAAGGGTCTGTGGCCATCTTGGAAGGGCCTTACATGCTACCGACTCCAAACTGTCAAATGACCTTCTTCTACCACATGTTTGGTGGAGACTGTGGCTCCCTGTTAGTGTACATCAACAGTGGTGATAGTGTGCAGTTGGTATTTAATAAAACCGGAGAAAAAGGTGATAGATGGATTCAAGCAAACATTCAGTTGAAGAGTGACTATGGTTTCCGCATTCATATCGTCGCTACTAGAGGAACTAGTTACAAGGGTGATATAGCCATTGATGACATCAAATTCCAGGTAAACCTAGGAAATGTTCCCTAAGATGGGCTGAGGAAGTGTGTCCCTGTTAGCTCAGCGTCCAAAGCAGGACTTTCTGACTGGCTGATGAGCCTTATGAGTGCCTACATTGAAAGCTCGTTTTGGCTAATCTCAATCCATGCTAGTGATTTTGAAACTTCATTATAATAAATAATAAATACTTAATTGACCACTCCCCCAAAGGGGCTTTTCAGGGATAATGAAACAAATAATACAAATAAAAACAACAGAGTTAAGAATCCTAACTGGAAGGAGGCAGACCAGTTGGCTATTTAAAAGGATGACCAAGGAGTTGAACCAGGAACGAACCCAGAACAACACCAGCCAGTGGCTAGAGCGGGATTTGAATCCAGTTCACCGCATTGAATCCAGCGCCCTAAACCACTCGGCCATCCAGCCCCCGTTATCTCAAACTAGTAATAAACTATTCCCAATTATCCATGTAGTGAGGGGGATGTATTTTATGACCACGTCTAGTTTTCAGTCGAGACTTTCGTAGCATTTCGTACAAAGCTACAGATTTTCGTCAACTGTAGTGTTAAATAGGGTTGTTACTAGGATTTTAAGTTGATGGATGAATCGGTTTAAGTACATCGCTACAGATCACAAAACTAACTTCAAATTTGCGACCTCACATTCTGGTGTAAAAGTGGCGGCACAAAGTGGTCTTAGAGTCTGCGGAAATCCGCCAGTTACCGGCCAGCTCTTAATGACAACCCCGGTTTAGAATAATTACGTTGATTCAGACAGAGTGCTAACTAAAATTTTGTCACCGGCATTGTAGTCTAACAAGGTTTTTAAAGTAGATTGACTGGAAAAGCAAAACTAAAGAAAACGTTCAGAAATAAAAAAGTATTGGTTTTACCTGCCTTTTTGTTTTATTATTACTCTCTTTCGTAAATGACTTTTCTTTATCAATCCTACAGGGTCAGTGCACATTCACAGACGATGCTGCCTTGAAATATGGAGACAAAGCTCTAACTACTGGCTGTTCTGATGGTGGAAGAGAAGGCTTCTTCACGCATCCAAGTGTTGCCGGGTGTAAAGGATGGTGGTTTGGACGGAAAAACCTCAGAGCCACACCCACACCAGGGGCCAAGTGTGGTGATGATATCTTCCGCTGGGGTAGACCCTGTAATAAGCCGGCGGATGTGTGTCAATCGGGTTGGCACGTCTGTGGCACGTTTGGCGACATCTTTGAAATAAACAACCGGGTAAGGACTCTTTAACAGAGAAAAGGACTTCACGGAAGCAGTTTTACTTAATCCTTTAAACCTTAAGAGTGATTAGCATCAAATTTCTCTTTGCAATTTCAACGCTTTTTAAAACAGAGTGATCACGAGAATTAAGGACATGACCACAGAAGATGATTGTGTGTTCCGTAGGATATGTTAATGCACGACAAATGATAATTTAAATTTTGATCTTACGCGTTAAAGGGTGAAAAAAAAAAACAATGAATTAAACAGCTGTCAAGAAACACTTCTTAATATACATGATTTTGCTAAAAATTGTCGTAAAATCTGGGAAAACCCACCAATAATGAAGCAATTTAGTTTATCAAGACTGTGTTCCTGCACTGAGACTAAACGCTGTCTTCTTCTTTTATGGGCGGCAAGTATGGTAGTGGATTCCTTTTACAAAAGTTCCGCCTAAATTTTTCAAATTCTCGCACGTCATCTTGAAGCCGTGGTCAAAAACGTACAATAGATGACTTTTCCTGCAAAAAATCGATTGATATCTTTCTCCTACTTTTCATGGATTGTTTCGCCATGAGTAAAGGTGTGTAGTTTTCGCCGTAAAACAGTGAAATTCCCATGATAGAGCCCCTTTAAGTTAAAGTTGTCTTGAACTTGTTTAGGAGGAAACTGCCAGTATTTCATAGCGGCATTGTTATTTTCGTCCTTCAGACTACAGGTGTAGACTGTCAGAAAGCTGGTTACGGGCACTTCAGTGCTGGCATTAACCACTGCATGCAAAACAATGACGGTGGGAACGGATGCAAGCGGGTCACGACAGGGACAGAATATGGGTGTGGCAAGTACCACGAGTCTTGTTCGGCACCTCTCTGCTGTGGCTTTGGTTGTCAAGGTCCAGATTTGTGTGATTCAGGTAAGAAGATCAACCTCTTTTAGATTTATCAGTGTTTCGACAAATAAGATATTTATATAGCGTTGTCTCCTAATATGGTACTATTCAACTCACAATGTTAATTCTATAATTTGTGCACTTGTACATTTATCTTCACAGATGGCCTTATTCAACTTGACCCACCCAAAGTAGTGCAAGTACCTGTGGTCATGACAAATTTGTAAAACCTAGTCTGTGTTAAAAGGGTTTCTTTCTTCGACTCTTGACGTCATTTGTGCGTCAAAACCTAAATCCCAAACAACTCTTAACCAATAAAACGCGACGTTTGCACCGTCCACTGTATAATACTTGATACGTAGACCAAATGAAGGTGCAGTTTTTACGAGCATAGTGCTGACAGTGTTATTTCAAAAACTTACTTTGATTGTGATGGGATTGGCCTTCACAGAGGCTAATACAACAATTATTTTCCTTGTTTTTCTTAGGCGTATTCAGGAACGCTACACGCTACTCTCCTGCTCCCAGCAGCCTGGAAGGCTGTTCTTTCATCTCAGCGGCAAATGCAGGTGGCGTCATGTGCTGCAAGGATGACAGTTCCACCCCCACACAACCCCCCACAAGCTCACCAGTACCGGGATCGTGTGATTTCGAAAGGGGAATGTGCGACTGGCTTGTGGACAGCACTGCTAAGTTACGGTTCAGTCGATGGAGAGGAGAGACACCAAGTAGAAACACTGGGCCACGTTACGATCACACTAAAGGGGATGCAACGGGTACAGTACCGATTTCTACTTGATGCAGCCACTGTAGCAGCAATCGATAAAATTTCATTTCGCTTTCAGTTCCTTCTTAATCAGCGAAATTATTTTTGTTTTGCCGTTTGCAGGATGTATAGAGATGTCATGAACTGATTACAGGATTGATTCGCCTATTAAAGTATCTCGATAGTTCTTTTTGTTGTCAGTATCTTTAATGTGTTTGTTTACAATTTCAGGATATTACTTGTACATGAGTGCCTCCCGTGGAAATCCTAAAGACACTGCCAGAGTGTCCTATCATTTCAACAACGTTTCCAAGTACTGCCAAATAAACTTCTTCTATTACATGTATGGCGCTGGGCTGGGCATTCTGCGCTTGTATCTGGAGCCTGATGGTGGAGCACGAAAACAGGTACTCAGTTTAATTTCAGCGTTTATCATGACGCGTCCTTGATATTGCCCTCTTGCAATTTATTCGATTACGTAACTGAGAAGCCTGAAAAAAATCGAGACTTCAACGGGACTTGAACCCGTAACCTCTCGATACCAGTGCGATGCTCTAACCAACTGAGCTATTCGCCACTGACTCACGTTGGGAGCAGGTCAATTGTGAGTTCATAATGTTCCCGTGACAGAGATGAATGTGATTTCTGTATGTGGTTTATTTCATATACATCATTCACGCTTGATATGGAGTCTTCATTTTCAGACCTTTTGTGCTGAGCATTATTTTCTTGTCCAGTTCCTCGCGCATTCGGGTTTGAAGTCAGCTTACGATCTGTTTTTCCCGCTCTTGATTTGAAGGGCACTGTGGTTCGTTCATTGTCTCGCAAGCTGATCCACCTAATGCCTAGTAATAGGACTTAGTGGAGTTGAATTCAGTTTGTGATCTAAAGGGTGATTAAGAGAGTCCGAATTGATTTATCACCAGTATAATCACTGGCCAAATTGGACAACATGTAGCCCTTTTACCGTTTAATCGTAACCATTGCTGAATTTCAGAGAGAAATAAGAGAAAAACCTTTCTGGAAAAAAGACAGTTTTCACCGCGAGATGCCTTTAAACGACATTTCAGAGTGCACCCCCTTGCAGCTCGTGTTATAGCACCTACCCTAAAATCATATAGCTTGTGATCGCCAATCGGATTCGATAATATTGTTATACTTATAATTCATGCTAAAATCGCAGCTGGTGATAGCCAATCGAATTAGAGAATTTTGTCATGCATAGCTATGATTAATGTTTTAGGTTTGGCAGCTTGCTGGAAATCAGGGTGACGGTTGGTACAGAGGAGCGTACAACTTCAGTGACCTGGCCAAGAACAAGACTGCGTTTACAATCAGCTTTGAAGGAGAACGGGGACCAACATATGCCAGTGATATAGCTATTGATGATATTTCATTTACACCATGCTCTCCCAGTAAGTGAGGCTGTAACGCTCTCTGCTTGGAAAAACTCTGTTATACCACGTTCAACTGTAGCTGTGTCTTTATACTTAATCTTCTTGATCGTTCTTCACTTTGTCGCTTCGAAGCGTCCCTCCTTCACTCGCCATTCAGTGCCCTTGTCAGCGCGATTTCGCATTTGGTGACATTCTCAACAGAAGATTAAACCACCTGGGTCGCCTCCTAACTCCTTTCTTTTGCATCAGTTGTCCATGCCCATGTTATATTTGGGTGGTTTGCTGTTTAGCGTCGTAAAATTAAAAGCAATAAAAACACGCCGACCAATCACAATCACAATCACAATCAGAGGACGAAGCAATTCCACTTCAATTTTGTTGACGCAAGTGGTGGAAGATGCGTGCCTAAGCCGAGCCATGGTTAGTTTGGGTTTTGCTTCTCGTCGGTGGAGAAACTGTCGGGCGAACGTTTTTAATCAATCAGTGACATACTCATGCGAAACCGAAGCAAACGTGAATTGGTTTTGAAAACTACTCCAATATGTATTTCTCAGTCTTAAACGTTAAGCCATTTGGGACTCCTCCCTGTTTCTTTCTCCTTACTTATTACCAATTCTTGTAAACCATGCTCATAAATTATAACATTTATTTCTCAATTTCAACTCGCGCACAGTCAAGCCTGGGCAGTGTAGACGTGATCAGTTCAGATGCCAGAGTGGACAGTGCATCCCAGCAAGCTTTCAGTGTGACACAGTACTCGACTGTAAAGATCACTCTGATGAAGGCTCTCTTGCCCAGTGTCGTAAGTAACTGGCGAATTGCTTTTTGTATTTAAACTTGTTCCTCGTTGGTATACCCGGTGATTTGATCCGCAGTTATTGAAATAATAGGTCGTTAAGGAACTGCTTTATTGAGGTATTTTAACGGGTTGTCTAAGGTGTATTTCCTCGGTTGCAGTTGTCTGGTGTCAGTGAAGCTCGGGTTTCCTTTACTTTAACTACAGGTTTGCGATCAAAATTATCGAAAACGAAAATCCCCCTCTCGCCATCTACCGGTGGCCAATTTACCTTGTAAAGTCAGTTGATACTGCCGAACTTTGTATTACTCAATTTGATGGCACGTTTAATCAGTGCAATTTGCTTGCATTTGCAGCTAACTGGAACTGCGGTCACTTTGAAATTTACTGTCCAGCCACTGGAAAATGTCTGAACAAAACTTTGCAGTGCAACAACAAACAGGACTGTCCGGACTGGAGTGATGAGGCGCACTGTCGTAAGAATTCACTTTTCTGGAAAATATGAACTCAACAATTGACCTCGCTCCCAATGTGTGGCTTCATAGCTCAGTTGGTAGAGCATCGCACCGGTATCGCGGAGGTCACGGGTTCGAATCCCGTTGAAGCCCTGATTTTTTTTTTTTATTTTTTTTTTTTTCAGGCTTCTTCTTTCCAGTTGCTTAAATTGGAAAATTTACTGCGATGATCACTCTTCACTTGTAATTACATACAGTGTGCAATGTTGGGGAGTGGGGGTGGGGTGGGGGGGAATCCGGGTCTAAGAGGGGGGAAGAAGTACTGGAAAAGTGTGCGGACTTCAAGTCAATGCAATTTTTCAACATCAAACTGGATAGAAGTTTTGGGATTTTGGACAAGCGATTGTTTCATTTAGTTTCAAGTAGAGTGATGATCAGGTAGAATTGTAGAGTGCCGGACTACCGTGTGGGAGGTCGTGGGTTCACGCCCCGGTCGGACCAACACTCAGGGTCTTTAAACAACTGAGGCGAAAGTGCTTCCTTTGCAATGACATCTGCAAATGGTTAGACTTTCTAGTCTTCTCGGATAAGGACGATAAACCGAAGGTCCTGTCTCACAACTCTTCACAATTAATTCCATGGGACGTTAAAGAACCACTAGGGACGTAACGAACCCTGGCTGTGACCACCCCAAAACAGTATTGTAAATTAGTCTTGAAAAGCCTCCTTGGGGAAGGCTAATTAATGTATTACTATTACTAAATTAACTCAAGGGACGACATAAAGAAAAGGATGCATCGAATCCTTATGTGCGCTTTTGTTTATAAAGTATTTTTCGGAAATATGAGAACCAATTGTTGAAGAAAACATTGAAAGAATCGAAACTATTTTGAAGAGGGAAAGATCTTGCTTTGAAGTTGCGTGCATTAAAAATACATGTATTTGTTTTCAGAATGCACCGCCGAGTATTGTATAAATGGACAATGTAGGCTGGACAACAATGAGAGACCGGACTGCGTGTAAGTACCTGGTAGAAGTACAAAACAGGTGGCTTTGCAATCTCTTAGCTTCAGATTAAATAGGAGGAAGACAGATGAGAGTTGACTTCGCACAAACCAGCTCTAAAGGTCCAGCTAGACATAATAGGGACCCTCAGATTTAAGTACGAGTACGACTTTTCAAATCTTGTGGCCGTGCTTCAGATGACCTCTAGTGACATGATCAATCTTGACTCTGCAGTCTCTCGATTTACTGGTAAGCGAGCAACAGGGGAGAGTGACTGGTGAAGAAAATGCCGAAAACTTCACACGTTGAGAATGAAGATATCGCAAAGTGTTTCCCCCGAAACGAGTAAATAATTGTACACTCAACAGTTTGCGGGTTAAACATGGTTGTCGGTTTCGTTTACACAGCCCCACACATAGCTACAATTAGCTTTCCGCAAAAGTCGGATACGGCGCAACAAGTCAGCTTTCTCAAGGTTTACCCTCTGTTATTGAATCTAAGGCCGGCCCGAGTGCAGGCTTTAATTGGCTTCAATCTTGCTTAATCTTAAATGTTGACTTCGTAGATGTTACCAAAATTACACTGGCAGAAGATGTGAAAACTGCACCAATTGTGAATGCAAGAAACCAGGTCAAATACAGTGCAAAGTGGGTAAATGGTTCTGTGCTGACAAGTCCGACGTCTGCAGTAAGAAACCTGAGTATTGTGGCCTTAGCTCCGCAGATTTCGTCAAGCTTTGCAAGAGTGAGTTTACTAAAGTAAAGTACAGTAAAGTAGATTGGTAAGACCATGTCTGTGCATGCTTGAATTTCAGGAGTTGCACCGTAAAATCTTCTTTTCCGTAGCGTCGAATCTGTGCTCATTTAATTTTTTCCTTTATTCTCATCTTTTACGTGTTTGATCAACTTGTGATACTTTAGGGAGACATTAGATGCCGACCATTCATCGCTGCTGGAGGGTCACGTGTCGTCTTTCATGAGCAGCTTCGTTTTCCGGTCCTTACCGTTTCAAAAATACTTAGAAATACTTAGAACATGTTTTGCGTCGGTTTTGTTTTGCTACACTGATACACTTGATTTTATTTTGTTTAGTGATTCCAGTGTAGAATCACAGAAAAGCCCTAGTGTTGCAAGTTTCGGTTGGTGACATGTGTTCCAAAACTTACGCAAAATTGCTAAACCGGTTTTGAATTTTGATGGGCTTAATAAATGATGCGATTTAGAGTACAAAATACTGGTGCAATTTAGGAATAAATTGTACTGTTGAAAGCCAACCAGATTGCGACAATAACCAGTGATTTCAAAATTGGTGTAATAAGGTTAGTAATCCGTTATTATTTTCATCGAAGGTTGTACCCAAGGCTATTGTCTAAATGGCGGAACTTGTGTACCGGTTCAGGGTGGTACGCCTCGGTGTAGGTAAGGCCCATACATGCATATACATACATACATACATACATACATACATACATACATACATACATACATACATACATACCTCTCAATAACCGAGTTCGAGGTTGTTACTGTAAGTTACGGACCGAGTTTTTTCCCGTTCGCTTATGGCCGAAGCGCGCGGGCCATGAATCAACTGGAAAAAACGAGGATCCGTAACTTGCAGTACGGACCGAGGTTAGTAAGATATTTATTTTATTTCTGAGGTTAATCGGGCGCGCGGGAGAAAAACCTTTCAAATTTAGCGGGCCGTACAGGAGAATACAGCCCGCAAAATTGACCAATTACACCGCGCGTACTGACTGGGAGACATAATAAAGAGCTTCTATTGATCCACGATGAGAAACTTTAAAGCTATGCAGCTTGTAGGGTAGTGGGGTGAAAATTAACTAACAAATGTTAAAATCAACTAATTTTGCAACTAATAAAAATACAATGAAATACAATATAGCATTCCTGTATAATCGTTGTCCCTAAAGTTAGCCGTTGACGCTGAAGTCATATTAAATTTAAAATCCCTGAAAATCCCAATTTTACTCACTCTCTTTGATACCGCCTGGTGACAGGTGTCCCCAAGTCCCCTATCTTGCCTCAAAATTGTATTCGGTTTTCACATGACGTCATCAAAATTAAAAAGTAAAGAATTATCAATCCATTTGAGATTTTAGTTGAGTTAGTTATTAGAACAGCTGAAGACTTACCTTTTACGAATTTTCAGTTTGATAGGGTTTTTCGTCTTGTGATAAACGAAGGTTGAATTACTAACCTTTTGCCGCGTGACACGATATTAAACTGGCGGCCGAGAATGCTGTCACGTAGGTTATAAAAAGTGACTTATCTGCTGAGATTTCGCAATCTGAACTGTCCTTGAATGAGAACTAGTACTCATATAGATGTTTATGAGCCCTCAGAAGACGACTACAAGCTTTTTATAGCAAAACTCAATGACATGTTTTTGTTAGCTTCCGGCCGCCATATTTATGCCCCTCAGAGGATCACAAACATGGCGTCTCCATACAAAGCCTTATAAATTTGCGTTCACGAGTTCTCTTAGAGAAGCTCTTTGATTTTTTTTTCTCTAACGCTTTGTTTTTCGTCCTCAGTTGCCCACCAAACTACACTGGCAACCAGTGTCAGACACTGATGTGTCCAAAATTACAAGTATCCTGTCGAGGCAGTTGTGTCAACATTAACGATGTCTGCAATAAACAAGCCAGTTGTTCATTCGCTCCATCGGAAATCACAAAGTATTGTGGAGGTAAGTTATGGTGGCAAATCTCCAAACTCCTGCAGAATGGGGAGCGCCTTCTGAACAAATGCGACGAGGAATAATGGCACTACAGGATTACTGCGCGTAACTCCCTCAGCCACGCTATGCTTGCTCCCGTTTCTAGAAAACCATCTTTTACATTGTGACACAAGGTTTCGCATGCGTAATTTGCCTATTATAGAAATTTAACCAAACTATTTGACATCGGATTTTTCAATTTGCCCTTGCTGTTATGTTCAGTGCAGTTCTGGTGTTTTCGCTCGGGTCTATTCATTCCGGATTGAATGTTTCTCTTGTAGATTAAAAAATAAAAAGACTCAGTTTCATTACTATTTATTCACCTCTGCGTTTTTGTATTTACAGACTGCAACTCAGGACAGGATTTCTGCTCAAATAATGGCGTGTGCATAATAGATAAGGGCGGCTTCAGACAGTGCCTGTGAGTATCACGTAGAGCATTATTTATCCTGGTTAACCTGTAGAGATTTACGGTTTTTGGGTTGATTCGAGAACTTTCTATGACATAAAAAAAAGGTCAGGAACTGTAGTCTTTTCCCGACCTGCTGCCCTTTGGTGGCACCTTAATTACTCTGCTGTAGCTCTCCAATGCCGTATTCTGGAAATGCGAGGAATTCCGAGGAATGCAAAACTTTTACAGTTATATAGTGCTGCGACTTATTCATTGTATTGTGCAATGAAGACCTTTTGAAATTGTTTACCTCAGCACACGATGACAAACACTGCGCCAAAATATTAAATTTTCCATCGGTTTAAAATAATCCAAGCTTGAAACTAATTAGAATCGTTAAGAAAATTAGCAAGTAATGCCACAGTGTTTTCTATGGCATTTTGTCGTGGCAAATTTAATATTGTATCAGATCGTATCGTGTTGATTCCTGCCTGCGGTGTCTTGCCGTGTTGTATCGTGTCATACCGCGTACACATGCCGTATGGTACTTCTATTAAACAAGCCATTTCAAATAGGTTCTACGGTATTTAATCCTGTGGTCACTGTTTTCTTTTTTCGCCGCAGTTGCCCGTTTGCGTTTTCCGGAAGACAGTGTAAGATTAGCAAGGATCCAAATGGATGCACAAATCGGGTACCACCTCTTCAACCTTGCTCTGGAACCTGTGTCAGCAAAGACGTCATCTGCAATCGCACAAACACCTGCGGCTATCCAGAAATCCAGATTAAATCGAATTGTGGAGGTAAGGAAGGATTATAAGTCTTAAAAATAAGAGCTGGAAGCAAGTCTGTATTCTTATCAGTGGGGATGTACAAAAAGGGATATTCACCTTAAACTTGTTAACAGCATATGTTGTGCGACCAAGGCAGAATATGATATTACATCAGGGTGTATATGACCTAACAAGGGACGAGGCGATGTGTGAGTTGAAGTGTGCCGGCGACAGAACGACTAGGGAATGCGACGAAAGAAGAGTGCGACTGCTTGAATCTGTTATTTATTATAATTGATAGTTGGCATGGAGAGAGCACGTTCAATAGCGCCTCCTTTGTTCTCCTGTTACATCTCCGCTCTTTTCATGTCTTCCTCTCTTCGTGTGATTCTATTTCTCCAGAGCATTGTTGTGGGAATCTCGTATTCTGTTTAACAGAAGAAGTCCTCAGATTTATTGGATTGTCTTGTGCAATTTGGAATCTTGATTGCATTTCTAATTTTTGTTTTATTACTTTGCAGAGTGTTTTGATCAGTACTGCCTGCACGGGGGCACATGTAACAAGACGGAGAGTCAGTCCAGACTCTGCACGTAAGTACCTGTGTGCACAACATAAAGCACATGGAGTGAGACCTACCCTACGAGCAAGTTCTCAGTCAAGGGTAGAGAGCTTGCTCGCAGAGTAAGTCGAATCATGCCTTGACCTATTGCGCCTGTGCTTGAAACTTCAGTAATGAATCCTAAAGGGAATTGGGTCTTGTCCTATAAGCACGTAAGTACTTATAGGACATCAGGGGACCAGGCTTGGCGCAGCGGTGAGAGCGCTCGTCTTCCACCAATGTGTCCCGGGTTCGATTCCCGGACTCGGCGTCATAAGTGGGCTGAGGTTGTTGGTTCTCTACTCTGCTCCGAGAGGTTTTTCTCCGGGTACTCCGGTTTTCCCATCTCATCAAAAACCAACATTTTATTTGATTTAGTTTGATTTGAGAATTGTGAAGATTTGGAATTGTAAGGCGCATTTGATCATGTTCACATGCTAATTTGCGCCTAATAAGTAATAAGTTATTATTATTAGCGGTCGCCGAGAGCGACTTCGTGGTGTTTAGATACCTTAAGGAACACTCTGACGTTTTTGAAATAGCCTTTTTAAAGATGAACATTCAGTGCACGTGCTTACAAGAAATGTTCAGTTGATTTTTTAATAGCTGTCAGATCCCATTTCGAAACTCAGGGGACCCTTGATGTACACGACTTTTCCGCAGCGAAATCGTCTCTGGACTCTTCAGTGTCTATGCAGTGTTTGAAGTACTGCAATATGATCTACAGCTGCAGAAAGGTTTCCTTTGGGAGTGGTAGCAGATATACTATTGTGACAAACTATTGTAGATACTGGTCGGTCTCTGTTAGTACTAGATGAGCTGATAGGTGTTGATAGATGGAAGAACACTACGATGACACTTCTTTTATACGATTTACAGATGTGTTGGCCGGTGGAATGGAGATCGTTGTCAGATTCGTAAGTAACCAAAAGCAGCTGGTTATATGAAACAATCATGTAACTTTATAAGTTTTTGCGCCGGGTATGTTTACTGTTCCGCTACGACCCTTCCATTGCTTTTTTCAGCCAAATTCTTCTTTCTGTCTTCCGAGAGGAAGATAAATCCATTATTCTCACTCTTGGATGGTGGTCAACCACGCAGTGATATTTGCATCACTGAACTTGCATATCTCTTGGTTTTCATCATTGTGATCAAATACGTTTGCACGCTTGATTACGATTCAGAGATGAGGGATTTAAAGGTTGGGAACAAGGAACAACTTAAAGCGATTTCTGGCTTTTTCTTACCCTTCAGAACAAAGTTACGGGGAAAATAATTGTCCGAGAATTCAAAGACTCAGTATGAGCCCACCATTATTATGGGCACACCATTAGTATGGGCACACTATTAGTATGGGCACACCATCAGTATGGGTCCATCATTAGTATATAATATGGGTCCACCATTAGTATGGGCACACCATTAGTACGGGTCCACCGTTAGTATGGGTCCACTAGTAGTTTGGGCACACCATTAGTATGGGGACACTATTAGTATTGGCACACCATCAGTATGGGTCCATCATTAGTATATAATATGGGTCCACCATTAGTATGGGCACACCATTAGTATGGGTCCACCGTTAGTATGGGTCCACTAGTAGTTTGGGCACACCATTAGTCTGGGGACACTATTAGTATTGGCACACCATCAGTATGGGTCCATCATTAGTATATAATATGGGTCCACCATTAGTATGGGCACACCATTAGTATGGGTCCACCGTTAGTATGGGTCCACTAGTAGTTTGGGCACACCATTAGTATGGGTCCACCATGTTAGTGTCCCTCTGAGAGTCCCTCTGCAGGAGACCAACATGGCTGCATTGAAAGTCGCTATAAGTAAACCATATCATGCAATAGCTATGCCTTCTCAGCATGAAAGTTTCCTGGGAGATTTTTTTTCATGAGTGTGTAGAAAATATTGCACGAGGGGCGTGTTGGTACCCTTAGTTTTACGGTTTAGAAGTTCGATGGCATCGCATAAAAACCATCAGTAGGGTTAAACATAAAATGACCTTCACCCCTATTGTTGTTTCAGAACCACCTCCGACTGCTGGTAAACAGAAAGGATCGCAGCCAAAGAGCAAGTCGTCAAGTAAGTTATTTAGACTACTAGAACTTGCGAACATCCGTTGGTGGTATTTTAACCGATGGGGGTGGTGGTGTTAGCAGAGTCTGGAATCCACGAGCATCAGGAACTTTGGTTGCCTTGTTATAACAAACTTGTTTGGGACATCTGATAGAATGCAGAATAGTTGTAGGCACCGTCCACACGTATCCGGATATTTTTGAAAACGGAGATATTTCCTCCGTATTTGAAAAAATCTGCGTCTCCACGTAGGTTATTCAAATCGCATTTGCCCGTCCACACGAACACGTATTTAGAAACCTCCGTTTTTACCTGTCCCTACATATACGATAAGCTGGGTTTTTCTAAAATCTCCAGTCTGGATAGCGTATTCGAAAACGGAAGGCGAATACTTCCTTTATCCAAAAAACACGGATACTTGTGGACGGGGCCTTAGAAATCATCAGCAAGGGGCGTTGATCGTTCTCGTACGGATAGCGAACAGCCGGATAAAAACCAACACCTTTGGGTGAAAAACATGCAGATTCAAAGTCCTCTTTGTTAAATGAACCAGTTATTGAAAACGCTTTCCGGGATTTGTGGACGGTGCGACCTCGCCGACTATTTCGTCTTGGTCACCAATAAGCAAGTTGCTAATTTGTTCCTTTTGCTTTCTTTCAGTGTACATCGGCATTGGTGTTGCCGCGGGCATCTTGTTAATCATTGTTGTTCTTGTGGTGGCGTACTTCGTCATGAAGAGTAAAAAGTAAGTGTAGCCTGAGTAGAGACATTGGCTGTGAAAACTCTACTGAGAAACATTTGGTGTTTCATTTGGTGGCGTTCGACTGAGACTGCTCGAGTATTTTGCGTTGTCGTTTTGTTAAAAGAAACGTGTATTTTGTCTTCTTCTTGCTTTTGGAATTTGTCCACCGCCTCGGCAAGACTTTTTTCTACGTCTTCGTTCTCCCAATCTGGTAAAATGTCGTCTAAATTGTTAAAACTTTCCGCCATTTAACAAAAACAAAGGGAAAAAGTTTTTAATGATGATGTCATCTCAAATGAAGAATGATCGTCGCAATTTTAACAATTGCGTAAAGAAGCCTGAAAAAAATCTGTGCGTCTGTCCACTAGTAGATCATAAGTGAGAACCGATAAAAATGCATGCATAATGCAGCTTATTTTATACTGATAAACTGTATAAAGCACTGCAAACTGTATAAGGCCCACAGGGTTAACGAGTGCGGCATTTACAACCTTCTCTTATTTTGTGTAATTTGCAGGAAGAAGCTTACCCTATTCTCCGTGTTTTATGACCCCACAAATAAAGACGCGTCTGAAATAAGGTAAGATAACGCCTTTGTTAAGTGGTGCTAGTTCAATGTTGGTGGTGATGATGGCAGCGTCTAGTTGATAAAATTGAGGCTTTGCTAATCCTAGGTAACCCTTTCGCAGATTTTTATCAATCGTTTTGAAAAGAAACTTGTTTTGTTTTGACTCACAGGAAGAAAGGCAAAACTGGACAAATTGAAATGGCCGAAGGCGTTGGGAACCCTGTGTACGATACTTTCAACGAGGGACAACCGCTGGAAGATGTAAGTAGTTTGTTCTCAAACGGGCCGTTTTATCATCGCTTCAGAAAACCAAGAAATGTTCTGACAGTGGTGTAGTTTTGTCATCAAAGAGCATGTTACTGTACTGAGTATCAACAAACGTCGCCTGTTTTGACGATTTTCTGAAAGGTAAAGGAGGTACTTTACTTGGCCCGCCAAAAATAGTTTGACATCTCCCCCTCAGTTTTGCAGAAACGTTTGTGATAGAATAGATATTGACTAAACATTTCAGTCCTATCTTGACTGTCATACAACCCCCTCTCCTTTGTGCTTGAGAGTATTCCTGATTTAACCCCACTTAAGAAATCACAAGCCTTAGAACTACCTCGTTTACGCGGCATTGTCACTTTCAAGAGTCCGCTGATTTTTGCTTTATTGATATACTGCTACTCCTCTTCATGGTTCATAGTTCATAGCACTTTTCTTGGACAATTCTTGTCCAATGGGGAAAGGCGCATTGGAGATGTTTTAATTTGACTCAGTTTTCGCGCAAATGCGGCGGACTACAACTTGATAAACACTTGTGTTTTAACATGGCAATAACTATTTTACTAGTTCCACATGAGTGATGTTGACACCAACATGTTTGCCACGGATGACACTTTCGGGATATCGGTAAGTTGTTGTTGTTGTTGTGAATATCACTAAATTTGTATAGTGAGAGAAATTGTCTAAACTTCTCTCTTGAGCTTGTAATTGTCTCCAAGTAACTTTAGGCTCCCAAACCTAGATATACCCCCATAGTTAACCTCATTTTTATTTCTATGGTTGTGTGCTGTTGTAATTAATTTAATACCCTGTGTTTTCGCAGTCTGAAAAAGGCGGAGCCACATCCATGGCCAACCCGTTATATCAAGATCCGTATCTAGAAGAGGACTTGACAAAGTACTGAACACAGGAGATCAACGACTGAAATACCTCCAGTCACCGCCACAAAATCTGCGTAACCCTTTTACAGAAAATTCTGATGACATATTTTTAGTTTTAGTTTTGTCATGAGCTGATTACTTTCTTACAAAAAGCATTCTTTAGTTTTTTAGGTAGTTCAAGTTTTTCGAAGCTGTGCAAAGTCTGTTGTGTAGTCTACCAATGTCTTTTCAACAGCAATCAAAACGTAACTTCACTTCAGCTATTTGTTAGAGCGGTTTAAGACCTGTCGTTTACGTGTTAGTCTACCAATCGTACAGCTACTTACAGTTGTATAGGTGACAAAATGATCTTCTGACTCGTCTTCGAACAACTACTTTAGCCTCGTAAGCTCCATCGTGACCATCGTTCACTTCTGAATTACAACATTCCTATGCGCTTTGTATAGTAAAGTATACATGATGAAGAACATCAAATATTAATTAGATCTAACAATCAAAGCTATTGCCACATGAAGACAGAAAATAGAATTTGAATAATGATTTTGGACCTTACGAGGGTCAGACTTAGGTCACGTTTCGAGTGAGAAGTTATGCAGAGGTCTTATTCTCTGTGAAGAAACAGCCAGACGAGTTATGATAAAGCTTTTTAAGAGATTCTTAGCAAAGTTCGTAAATTACTCTGCTGTCGCTTAGTGTGAACAAACATTTGCGTTTTAGTGCCCGCTTAAAAATTTGTTTCTCGATGTTCAAATTGCGAATAACTGATTTGACCGGATCTGTTATGATCCATATCATTTTTATTGTGGTAAATATCAATATTTCAGAAGTGTTTGCAATAAACTTTTATTTTTATAAACGCCGGTTGCGAGGGGCAATGTTTCACTCAATGATGTATCAATCAAGTCCCCAATTTTTGTTTTTTGTCCAAACTTTCTTTACCAAAGTGTTTTACTGCATTGAAACTACTTGTCTGCTGCCAATACATGGTAACGGATGAAAAAACCAGCGAATGTTGTTTCGATAACATTCTTTTTCTCAGGCCCCGTCCACACTAATACGATCGAAATCTGCGAAAACGGAGGTTTTCGAAAACACTTACGTCACTGCTCATTTGCATGTCCCGGCGGGAAAAGTTATTCAGGCTTAATGGCGCTTTACGGCAGTATGTTCGAAGATTCCGTGAATTTGCAGATCATCTGTGAAGGTATAATTTTCCTCCGTCTAACTAACGGAAGGACATGGCTTGGGAAACTCAATTTGGGAAACTCAATTTGAACAACTCATGGGGAAAAAAAATGAAACTCAAATGAAGAGGTGTCACTCTTTTGTGGTGCTAAGGATGAAACCACGACCTGAAAAAACTATATTCTTGACTTTGGTTCCCACAACAGTTGGGATCTTAAAACGTGATCGTCAATTTATGATGTAATGGTCGTGTGACACATTTTACTGTATACATACGCACGTACACCCGTCATAAGCGGAAAAAAATTTTTGTTACTTGAACGCGCTTCTATCATTAAATCTATTTTACACTTAATGCTATTTATGTTAGACTTTCCTTTATCGTATCATTACTCAATACTGGTCACTAGTGGAAGGGGTCAGAATATGTATGTAAAGCCACAGTCTAACTCTTGGCTACGCAAAGCCTTCATTTTATCCCGGAGTATATGTTGCTCTAATAAGGGAGTAAATGAAAGAGAAAATTAAAAAATCCTGAAATAATTATCTTAACATTGTACACATGTCCGTGCTTTGCTCATTTCTTTTTTCCAAGACCAACTAAAGATTTTATTCTCTCTTTGGCTGGCTTGTATTCTTCTTTCGAGAAATGCCTTTTCAGTAGAGGGTCTGATAGCATGAAAAAGTCATCCACGGCACGCATGATCAAAAGTAACGCCCTGATGTAAGAATCTGGAGTGACATTTTCCAAAGCCACTTGACGAATCTCCTTTACCAAGGCAGCTTCAGGTTCTGAAAACAGATTGACGTAGGCTAGTTGTAATGTAATGTAGTTTATTTATTTTTGTCTCGGAGATGCTACTGGTCAATTCTAACTGATATATAACCCAAGTGGGCTATATCTCCTGGGAGTCCGCCTAAGGAAAATTTTAAAATCAACTACAATGAAGGGAGACGTAAATGTAAACCACTTCTCTATCAGCCCGCCGGGCACAGAAATTACATGAAGTTTTGATTACCTCGACCAAAAAAAACTAACAGCCAATCCCTGCACAAAATATCACCCACGTGACACGGCGGACGACGTCGAAATAGTTGGTTGGTCAGTGGGTTATAAATAAACAAACCATGCGCGACTTGGAAAATAAAACCACGTGATCACATTTTCCCGCGTTTGCCGTTCGCCGTTTGAACGAGTCAGCAAGCAAATTGCGAATTTTATGAAGTTCCTGGGTAGATATTCACTGAGGTAAGCTTAATGTAAAAAGTAAGAGAAACGCATCTGTGTTGAATTTGTAACACTCAAAGCTGTGTTTCACGCTGGTCTAAGAGAGAACTCGGGTGCCGGTAAACCAAACGGGCAAACTTCGACAACCTCAATGGCAAAGGTGAGTGGTCCAGTTGCCTCCTTAAACGTAAACCTGTGAAGTCATTAGATTTGGGAAGGAGACTCCTTGTTACTAAAGATATAGTAATATCACTGCAGTACTGCCTGCAAAGGAATTAGTTTCTGTAGCTTCACTATTGGTAGTCTTTACACTAGAGGAAAATTAAACTTAACTATTTCAAGTCAAGTAAATGTTTCTGACTTAACGCTTCACACACAAGTGATGTTTTTTACTTCAAAGATAACTTAAGTTTATTTTCCCACTCAGTTAATTAAGACTGACTGGCACGCATGCTTCGCTCGCCTCAAAGCTCAAGAAATCACAAGTTGGCTTAGTTGGTTGTAAGGATGGTTTTCAAGTCACTTGAAACTTTCTTGAATGGTTTCAACTTTCCAACTTTAATGAGATGCAAAGTAAGGGGACTTGAGATTTTACTTAAGCCTTCACACACATATTTTGGTAGAGTAAAACTTAGCAGTTCTTAAGTCTTACTTAACAGCCTAGTGTAAAGACTACCACTGTTATGCCATCCAATTATTGTCTTGGCCAGTGAAAATTTGTTTGCGGTCAGTGAAAAGTCAGGGAAATGTCAGGGAATTAATTTTGTTCTACCTTAATGAGAGGGTGGTAAAGGGTATTTTCGTGACTCGTGATCGGCTCCTTTTTTTCCCCGTGAAATGTGAAATGGCTATTTTTTCCTCGTGAATCATGATCTCCATATTAGCCGTGAAGCGTGATTTTCCAAAATTGTTTTGCGTGGGTGAACGAGAAACAAATGTTTAATTCGCTTTGAACTGTGATTTTAATTATGTCTTTGTTTTTCGTGAATTGTGAAAGGATCGGTTTATTTCCCGTGAAAAGTGATCAACCATGCTATGTCCATTTGTGCCATTTAAGTGCAGTGTTTAGTTCTTGTATGCCCAGTTCTGATGGTTAGTTAGCTTACCTGGCTTCAAAGTTGGATACTTTTTCCCAAAAAAAGTCTTCTCCTTCTTGTCAAGAATGCCCAGTTCCACAAGATTATCCAGTGTTTTGTAAGCACAGGACTTTTCAGTTTTGAATATGCAAATATCATTTTGAAAATAATCCTGAACTTCTTTTGGCTTTTCTGGTGACTTTTCGTGGCGCTCCAAAATTTTGTTAAAAAGAGCTTCATCCAAAAATGTTCCAGTTGGAGATTCATTCTTCACCTGGAAATTTTAAGTCAAAAAGCTGTCATAACATTGCAATCAACATGATTTGTGTCATCAATTTTAAGTTCTTTTACAGGGCTGCTTTACCTTCTTGTCTCCATATAGGCAAAGGCATTCCTTACAGTAACCCAATCTGCCTACACTGTACATGCAGACTATTTGACCCTATTTGTGAATGATTTATACGAAATAAATCATACATACATACAGTAATGAAATCAAGTGAAGGATGATTCTCGCAGTTGTGAACACAATTTTATGCAATTGCGTAAAGAAACCTGAAAAAAATTCAACGCTTCAACAGGGTTTGAACCCCTGACCTCACAATTCCAGTGCGATGCTCTAACCAACTGAGGTATGAAGCCACTAACATTGGGAACAGGTCCCAACGCTAATGTTCCCATAGTGGTTCATAGTAAGATTTCCGCACAGCTCCGTATATTAATAATATAAATACATTTTGTGACTCAAAACTCTATTTATTTTTGGAACAGAGTTAGCATGACAGGGATGCACGTATGGAGCTGTGTGAAATCTTTCCCGTACTCGTCACACATATGTCACGGATGCGCGTCACGCGTTTCACCAACGACCAAAAAATTTCCTATTTCGGAGCCATTTGTTGTCTTCAGTTATGCAAGGAAATTCGCTTTGGTCTATTAACTTTTTCTGAGGGCGATTGGGATACCAAGATCTTAGATTGAAACATGCTCGGCAAGGAATTCTGTATCATTAGAATCTTTTAAGAACAATTATAGAAACAATCTTTTTGAAGTACAACGGAAACTACATCACTTTATAGTTTAATATTTGATTCATTATTTACTCTTAAGCTGTGTTTTATTTTTATTTACAACTCGTCTTCTTATCAGACGGATATTCTTAGTTTTATTGATCGCCATGTTAGAATTTAACGCCCACTGCATTCTTAGCTCTCACATTTCTATGTACACTTCCTGTTATATTGCATCAGTTTTGTAAGAATTTTTAGATAGAGGGCCACAAGTTCATTAGTTATCTTAACTATTCCGTGCCACCCTCTTTAAATAAAGTGTATTATTATTATTATTATTATTATTATTAAAACATACAGCATCTCTAATTGCGAGTGTAAGTCCTCTCTCCTGTGGAAACGCTAGTATGACGTACACTTTATGTGTTATTCATAACTTGTCTATGTTTATTTTTCTATGTAAAATAAGAAAAGTATTTAATTTAAATGGGAAATTAGGAACCACCCACAACAAAAAAAATGCCTCGAGGATGGTTTATAAAACAATAGTAGTCAAAACTAGGAAGGTGTTAATTTGCATGTCTCACCCTTTCAGAACTTACTATTAAAATAAATAAGTTTCGTTATTTTGAATTTTTTACTGATTACTAAGCTTGTATATAACCCACTGACCTTCAACAATATGTTCTCGTATTTAAATCCGAGCAAGGATTTAGGGTCGATTTCGACTTCTACCTTGTCAAGCACTATTAAATCCACGACAGCTGCACAAACAGCACCTCCACGCAGCTCCATACTCCCTTTGACGTCGCCATCTTTAGACTCTTGCCAAAGCAAGCAGTAAGCTTGGGTAAGGTTAAGTGGCCTTTGAAGTATCTCCTTCTTGACAAAATCGCTCGAATTCACTATCTCCCCGATAGCTTGAGTGAGTTTGTCGCTAACCACTTTGATATAACCAGCTCCGGCTCCGGCGGCTCCCGCTCCATACGCCATGCTTATTAAACCGAAACGCTAAAATTATGTAAACTACACGTACTTAAAGCTGTCTGAAAGTTTGTGTTATTATGCAAATCGTCCCGTGTGAATCCCACTTCGGGGAAAGCGGTGCCGCTGAGGGGTGTACACAAAACGTGGCGTAGGACATGCATGGTGTTGGCCAGGGCCTACCCTATGGCCCACCGGTGGTCAAATTTTAAAATTTTTAAAAACAAAGTTTCATCTTAATTTTTTTCCGTTGACGTATATTAACCCCGGTTTATCAATCCATGGTTTGGGATAGTTTTGCCGTTTTGGATTATCAGAGTTAAAAATAGCACAAAACGGCGAAATCATCCCAAAACCGTGTCGGACTTTTCGATCAGCAAATTTCTGAAATATTCGCTTCGATGATTCGTCCGGTACTTGGCAAACTGTGTAAAAAGTGTGGAAACTGCCCGTGGGGAGGAGGGAGGGGGGTGGGTATTCTGCATTTCAAGTTAGGGGGATAATCGAATGAGGGAAAAATCAAAACCCAAAAACTCGAGCAAGAAATAATTATTTTCTGAAGTCTTCGTCCGCTTGTTTAACCTATGAATCCGGTACTTTAAGAGGTTACGGAAACCCTGATAGTGCTATTTTGCCGGCATAATAATGCCATTTTGCGACATAACAGTTATTTCATTTTTTTAGAGCTATTATTGTCCGTTTATTGAGTAAAAACTAAATAAAATTCGAGCTATTTTAATGTTCTACGGGGTATTTGTTACTATTTAGCACTGTAGGTTACTCTCATTATACCAGGCTCCTAAGGCCTGCCCGGCGCTCATGGCGGCTACGGACTTGTCGATCACGGGGTAATAAATCTAGCGCCCAAAAGGCTAAACCTGTATTCAATTGCAAATAACATTACATGTATTAAATTTCCTACTTTACTCGAAATCCTTTTTATTAAATATTCATATTGTGTTACTAATTTATTACGAAAATTGGGGTTTTCCGTGCTTCACGTGGGTCCGGAAAATTTGTTTCAGGGCATAATTACGAGCATAATAACAGTCGAGGGTAATAGTCCGTTTTGAGGGCAATGCCAAAAAGCATAATACTCTATTTTAGGAGCATAATATGTTTATCCCTAACCCCCATCGGCCATTGTGCTGGGAATCGAGCGTTGTGTGTCATGACTGTTCATCTACGTCTACATATATTTGGTCGGTAAAAAATCGCTAAGACATCACACCAACCCAGCGTAAAATAATATAAAACAATGATCTAAAATGAAATAAAATGTAACTATTGTTTAAGAAGGGCTGACGGCTTAGACTGAAAAGACTTTAACGAACTTCAGTTGATGATACAATTACCTCAGGGGCAGGAGGCTGTTCCAGTTAGCTATTGCATGTTCTTGGAAAATACGAAAATTTAAAAACGTCCGTAAATTATTCGCATATCGCACGCGAAACTTAAATTGATGGCTTCCTCTCGTGCGACTCTCAGAGTGGTGAATTCTGTGCTTTTGGCCGTACCAGGGATGTATATGCTGTTTCTCTTACGTTCTTGGGACAATTTTAGAGGTTGCTTTATATTATTCCCAACATTTTGTTTGCTTTAGCTGTTGACATGGAAACGTGAGCTGACCATGCCACTTGAGTTTGTTACTAATGGTGACCCATAGGTATGGAAAAGTATCAACGTTTTCCAGCTCTACACCACAAAAGAAATGATAATGTGGATTGTACTTGTGTGAGATGGTAACAACTTTGCATTTGCAAGGATTAAACTCCATTTGCCATTTGTACTGCCAGTGTTTTGATTAGCATAGGTCAGATCGGAGAACATCACAGTCGGCATCATGCAGTTGCGACAATGCCGGACAAGTAGGGCGTCGTCCACAAAACGTCTCACTGATGATTGCACATTGTCCGGCAAATCGTTTATGTATAGTAAAAATTACAAAGGGCCAAGGACTGTGCCCTGAGGTACACAAGAAGTCACCGGGCATTGTTTTGTTGATTGGCCTACTCAAACAACCGATTGTAAGCGTTGTATAAGAAACGACTCTTACCAGTTGAGGAGCGAACTTCGCATAATGTTCCATTGTGCTGTAGCTTCATCAGGAGTCACCTATGCGGGACCTTGTCAAAGGCTTCAGTGGCAAAGTCCTTTGCCATGTCGTGCAAGGTGAAAATTAGGCGCATCTCTGCGGGTCGCTTTGCCCTAAAGCCAAACTGGCAGTCTGATAAGATGTTATAGTTGTTTCATAATAAAGCTTGCTTCACTAAGGTAGTCGCTGATGTGCTCCTCCCTTGCAGACTTCAGATTTTTATGCATGCATTTTCTGGCAGCACAAACCATGTTCCAGTGATGAGCAGATCCCGTTTTCTTTGCCTTGTTATATATGCTGTGTTTGCCCTTGCTTGACGCCGGAGTGTCGGAACGATTCAACCAAGGTAGGTTTTCTCGTAGGCTTGTCATTTTATGCATGCGGAATGCAAGAGTCCATTACATTGCGAACACTGTTTTCAAAATCGTTCCACTTCGTGATGAGCTTTGCAGTGAGTGCTTCGAGTTCCAATTTTATACGCTCATCATTGGATCGTTTTCTGATGTAAACCTTGCGCTTGGCACAGTATCGTGATCACTAAAGCCCCATTTACACGAGCAATTTTTCCTTGACAAGTTTGCCTTGACAAGGAAAAATTGGCATGCTAGCTTTTCCTTGACAAGGAAAAATTGTCAAGTCAGAAATTTGCTCGTGTAGACGGACAGCAAGGAAAATGTGGCAAGGATATTAATGATTTTTAGTGCCCACTCTCTTGTCAAGGAAAACTTGCTGATCGTCTACATGAACAAGGAAACCTTGTCAATGGAAAATTGTAGAGGAAAACTTGTTGATCATCTATAGAAGCAATAAAAATTGACAAGTAAACTTGTCAAGGAAAAATTGCTCGTGTAAATGGGGCTTAATTCCTGGTTCAATACTAACATTGCAAACAATGTCTGGACGATTTGATAAAACAAGATCTAGGGTATGGCTTGAGTTGCTTTGTCGCCTGGTCGATTCCTTTACGAACTGCGTTAAATTATGACCGTCAATCAATTCAATTAGCCTCTTTGAAGCAAAAGAAATATTGGCTGAGGTTTCGGGATTATCCCATGTAATATTTGGGTGGCTCCTCCTAAAATGTTCTGCAATTGGTATAGGATTTAATGGAGCCGAAACCAATTGTGGAATTGCACACATTTTAGGCATCCTACTGATGAACAGTTATGGCACGTAGATATATATTTTAGCAACTACTACAATTTGCAGTCTGTCCACTTTGAACTTTCAAGCCTATCATGCACCTAGCTTGAGCAGAGAGGCACCCAATTCATCAAGCTTTTCACATCGTGTGCATGCAGTCAATAAAAGGGTGCGACTAAGAGAGGTTTAGAGCACTTTCCGATCCGGTAATTTGACATTGGCTCGAGATGATTTCACTGTATCCACGTCAACACGATGCGTAGCGACTATATCACTTTTAATTGCTTGAGAAATACCGCTACCGTGTTGAACATCGGGCCTGTCCTTCCTAAGGATGGTATAACCTTCTGGAAAGATCCTATGAGTTTGACCAAGACTCATTGGCAAGGATTACATCATTCGGTGACCCTTTATTATTATCTTTATCACATATCACCTTCGGAAAAATACATCAGAGCAACCAAAAATGGCCAAAAAACAAGTAATTATGACTACTTACTTTACAAACACAGATACTCCTAGTATATTATTTGTCCCATAAGATATACAAAATTGGAGACGGGAGACTGATTAAAGTATAAAATTAAATACTAAGCAGCTTATACTTAACAACTTATTAATAAGTACTTAACAACTAATTATGACTACCAAAAATTGGAAACACTCGAACATATAAACCTGCAAAGGGTTTGTGTTCGTCAATTACAGCCGCGATGTCTGCAATCTTGTTCCTTAAGCTCCGGCTATTTATAATTCCTTTCATTGCGTTACTTATGTAGTTACCAAGCAAAGCAACTTGACGACGCACGAATTCAAGCAGGTTTGAATTAGTACGTCGGAATTCGCACAACAGCAGTTTCGCGTGAAACTAGGCTTGTCACTGTACAGGTGGGGGCTGGGATTGTCGTGTGACATGTCCCTATGTCTTGTTGCTCAGTGTGTGCCAATCTTAACCCTTAGCGGTGTACACATTTCGGTAAATAGAACATCGCCATTGGTTGATTATTGTAGAAGTTATGACGTCAAAGGTCGTGAATTTACATATTCTATTCAATAGCATCTCGATTATCTTCGTAAACAAGGATGCAATTTCCTGTTTTGCGAAAATATTCTAGATTTCGTCTTGCACTGCATCAATTATATAGGGTTATGTATTTTCTATTGCATGGCACAAAGGTTGGTTTGTATGCAACTTAAAAATGCAAGTGACTCGTGGGATATCCCATGGCGTACTACTCGAAAGAATTGCATAACTGGTCTTTATTACGATATAACGCGCGCTCTGATTGGCTAAGCGAAGCGAAGCGCTAGGGCATTATTCTCCCGTAATACCCACGGGCCGATTACGGATGATGCAAATTAGGAACAAAAACAACAAAAAGTCATCCAAAGGCCACATTTGTTTTATTTACATTGAAAATTGGTGCCTCTAGAGCAAAAAAACTGAAAACAAGACCAGGAAAACTGTTAGTGAAACGTTTGACCTGAGTTTGGAAAAAAACAATGAATAGATTACCGTGAAGCGACGACTTGTGCTTGAACTAATTTTTGTCAGTTTTCCTTAGAACCGTTATGTTAGCCATATAATAAACAACTTAATAACCTCGACCGTTCGGTCGTTAAGGGAAAATCTCAAACCGTGGCCGAGCCGTATTGACCTCGCTATCGCTCGGTCAATACGGCAAGGCCTCAGTTTGAGATTTTCCCGTAACGACCTCACTCTCGGTTGTTAAGTAGTTAATACACAATGATCCCTTGTACAATAACATTAAGCCGGTTATGGTTCGACTTGAGATTACTGGAGGATTAACTAACTACAGTGCAACCCCGTTAATACGACCACAGTCGTGCCATGAAAATTTGATCAATTCTCCTAATAGTAACATTGCTCAATGAAAAGTAACGGTTGTGAGAAAAAAGGAAGTGATCAACAAGTGGTAAAGGCCTTGATTCGTACATGGTTTGAACCCAGGAGTACTATCGTCCGGGTGAGTGTAGTCCTGAGAAGGACTGTTTGTGGTGACATTGACTGACGTTTCGACAACCTTAGCGGAAGTCATCATCAGAGTCAAGTGATTTGTTTAACGTCAGCAGATGGTATAAATACTCTGGTCGTTGATGTGACCGGTCAACGAAGTCGTGATGTTATTGGTCGACTGTCAGTTAAGCCTAGCTGTCATTGGCTGTGAAGACTGTACACAGTGATTGATGCGTTTCGATTGTTTAACAAATTCTCTTCGTCAGCACCTTAGGAAATATATGTATAACGGTGTGGAGAATATGCATGTTGATATTAAGATTTGAAGGATAAAGGGGGTTTTCAAATGAGAACGTAAGTAGGCTTTTGCAGTTCGGGCCACAAAAAAGAGGTCGTATGGCGGAGTTCTACCGTACAGATTTAGTTGTGGCTAAGAGAGATGTTTGTGGATGGTATTTTGTAAAGTACTCTTTTGGTAGGGTTTTATAACAACGTATCCGTCTAATGTGTGAAGGTAAACATGTGAATGTTAGCAAGATACGCAAACCAAACAAACGACTCACTATAAACGACCACCGTCTGGCCATGAAAATGTTCTCGTATTAAAGGTGTGGTCGAATTAACGGGGTTTTCAAATAAGGAGATAAATGGGCTTTTGCAGTTTCAAAAGTCGTTATAATGGGGTGGTCGTATGGCGGGGTTGTTATAATGTTTTCACGCTTTAAAAAGAAATCCAATTAAGAACATTCTTAAAAGGTTTCATTTTCAAAAGGGTTGCACTATCGTCAACATTTTTGTACACGTTCATATGTTAAGGATTATCCAAAAGAATAGACGTGAATGGCCCCCGATGCACCCCCGCCATCAGACCTGCAAGCTGTGGATGGTCCGTGCTTCTTATAGCTTTCTGCTGCTGTAGCATTGGATTTGCAGTGCCCACCATCCTGAACTGCAAACACCCTGTATCCTTTTCTCATTGCAGCCACGGCGCACTTTGCAATGGGATTCTCTCGAGAGTGATATGATCCATCCAAAATGGGGTCTGTTCCCTCCAAGCTCCCTATTGCGGGATTCGATGAGGTGTCTTTGTAGCATCCGATAGAGTTGAAGCCTGGTTATCAATGAGTACAGTACAAGTTGTAAGTATCGACAGTCCGTAACAAAGCAAATAAACCAAGGCACTACGCGCGCTCTGTGTAAACCCGAGACGAAGTCGAATTCTCCCAACCCCTCTTGTGTTTATTTAAACAATAGACCGTAGTTTCTATGGGTTTCCCGGCTTAATAAACCCACGCGGGATGATGGTATAACACGAACAAAGCTTGAACTCGTGAAAGTTTGGGAGAACTCGAAAAAGCTGTGGAAACACTCGCCTGCGGCTCGTGTTCCCACAGCATTTCTCGTTCTCCCAAACTTCCACTCGTATTTCTATAACTCGATAGAAACACGGAGAACATGTTTTCTATTTCTTATAGAAAACACCGCGACGAAAAAAAGGAAAGTCACTTGTTAACTTTGATTACCAAAATGTAAATTCTCTTTGCTCGCGTCATCATTAGGTTAACAGCTCGTGCTAGTTCTGTGTTTCTATCGAGTTATAGAAACAGGATTTCTAACCAATCAGCGCGTGCATTTTGTTAGGACTGTTTTCTAACTTATAACAATGTTCATGTTAACTAGCACATGCTCAGTTCGGATGCTTTTGCATTGTTCTTTCTTGGTAGTTCATCGCCATATTTAATGAAACGGTTTAGTTCCAAATGAAGTTTTCATACGTTTTTCTTTGGTTGCGCGATTCCTGTTACACAAGCTACATTACCTGTGATGTAGTATACTTGATTGGCCCATGGTCCACCTTCACCATCTCCCTCACAAGCCGTGAAATGTCCATACTTGTTAAAGGTCTCATGAGCGTTAGGACTGGAGGCACACTAACCGCCATCCTGAACTGCAAAGATGTGAAATCCCCGTGCTTTGGCTGCCTTGTAACATTTTTCTGTGGGGTCTGTTCTTGACTTGTAGTGGCCATCCAAAATAGCATCTTTTCTTTCTAGTGTTGGTATTGCACGATTACCGTTATCTCTGAAACATCCAATGGTGGTGTAAGCAGGAAACGGAGCTACAGGGAAATTTCATAAAATTAGATATGCCTAAATGCACTTTTCTCACGTTAAGCATAGGCCATTGATCCCTTCACACCCCTAAGCAAGACCACCCGAGAATGCGTACGACCATTTCATATTCATCTTCCCCTGTTAAAACAAAAGTATTAGCTTCCCAGTGATGCTAAGGGCGTTTAAGTTGGCATTTCATCAGAAAAACTCGAATAAAGGAAAGGAAACACTTTCCGGCAAAAACTACATAGAAATGCTACTTACTAAATTACCTTTACTCATGCCGAAACATTCCTTGAAATGCTGGAGAAAGATATCAATCAATTTTTTGTAGCAAAAAAGTCATTCCTGGTACATTTTCGGCTATGTCTTCAAGATGACGTGCAAGAATTTGAAAAAAATTAGACTTAATTTTTGAAAATGCAATCATTTCCATCCGTAACAGAAGAAGACAGGATTTTAGTCTCAGTGCAGTAACACAGCCTTCATTATTTTTGGGTTTTCCCTGATTTAAAGACATCGTTTAGGATTCTAGTGCGGAACGAAATGGCATCACGGATCATGCACTACACCCTTCATTCCGCCTCCCATGAAATTCGATCAGGGAGTTTAAGCAACGGTTATGGCTACGGCAACGACAACGTCACTAAACAACTGGGCTAATGACAAAGAACAATCGTGCTGCCCATTCAGGATCCATTTACAACAGGTATTTGCCGTACTCTGCAAAACAACTACTTGAACTGAGCAAATTTAAGGCGGTTTTGACGACAACGTGAGCATGCAACGATGAATCTGTTTTTGTTTATCTTTTCTTCCAGCAGTTCGTACCAATCTAGTTATAGGATACTTCGCCCATATTGCAACCTCGTTTCCAGGGCTTTTCCCTTGAAAGAAAGATGGCGGCCAGTTTTCTTTCAAGGGAAAATCCCTGGGGACGAGGTTGCCCATATTGTACAGCTGGAACGATATGTAATAATCCGGCAAAATACTTGCAATGCCGCAAAGATATATTTTGAAGCGTCGTTTTCGTGGGAGAAACTTTCCCAGTTTTCTTGCTCACCCTTTTGACAGTCATGCCCACTGAATCCAGCTCTACACAAACAGCGGTATCCTCTGTGTGTAAAACCGGTTTGACAAATTCCGTTGTTCTTACAAGGGTTGCTTGCACAAGCATTCTAAAAAAAGACAGATAAACGGCGTATTTAAAGTACTTATTAAACCCATTTTGAACTCACTCGTCATTCATGAAATCTGATTGGCTCCCAACTGTGCAATTTATTCCCAAATTGCACCGTTTTTTGCTCTAAATCACATCCTGTTTTTAAGCCCATCAAAATTCAAAACTGGGTTTTGTGGAGTATATATTAATATTGACAAAAAACTGTGATTTCAAAATGGGTGTAATAAAGTAGTAATTGAACTTCGTGTCGTGCAATTTTGGTCTAAAATCATACTTGTGATTTCAGACCAAACTGTACTCCACTCAGTTCAATTACAATTATAAATCATATCATGTTGATTAAAGCTAGCAAAGCGTGGAATGTTGAGAACCCAGCGTGAGGCTCTGGCGGTAGATCCGACTGAAGTAGTGGATCCATTCCACTGGAGTGCCCGTTACTGTTTCTATTTCCATTGTTATTGTCACTGTCACTGTCACTGTCATGGTCATCATTAGCAGAAGCAGCAAGAGCATCATCATTTTTATTGTCAGCGTCATAGTCATTTCCTTTATCATTGTTATTGTGACATCAGTGTTAGTGCCAATGTCATTGTCGTTATTATTAATGTTAATATTACTACATTACCTCTGCTTCGTGGTAAACATAGAACTGGTTTTCTGTCAGCTCATCCTCATGCCCATGACGAGTACAGTTATTGAGTTCGCATTCATGGTGTCCAGTTTGACTTGCATCCACTTTAAAGTTATAACTTACGCAGTTGGGCTCTGTGTAGCAAAGTATCCTGCATAAACCATCGTTTGAGACCTCGGCGACACGCATCACGTGATTTATGAGACGTTTACCGTTTCTTTGAGCGGTTTTGTACACCAATGTGCGGCATTGATCTAACAAAGAAAGGTCAGTTAAATTGATTAAATTGTAGTCCAAATTTCATGACTGAATACTGACAGAAGCAAGTGATCGAAATTCTGATTACGCATCCAATCATTCTGTTGTGAGCTGATTATACCGGCGATGTCAGGTCTACTTTGAAACCACTCATAGCTAGTACTAGCCAGAGATTCAAAACCATCGTGATCTATTTAATTCAACTATTAACTCCGCTTTAGAACTATCTAAATAATTAGACATCTATTTGCTTGTCTGCTTGTCTGCTGTTCTTTTTGTCAATAAGATTTTCTGGTTAAATTTTCAACTGACCAGCACCAGACCTTTTTAAAAAAACATTGGCCACCGAACTTTTTTCTTGTTTTCTAACGCAATTTACAGAAATTGCGCTTAGATTGCAAAGTAAAATTTCTCACTGTTTCAGGTTTGCCGCCGTGCACGGTACATCTACATCTCCATCTACATGATTTCAGCACTCGGCAAAGTCCCATTGACTTATGGCTGTTATGCGTGTGGCCTCATACACCATAAGCCTTTCTAGAATATCACGCCAAGCCGGCCACTTGCTGAATAGAACAGGTTAGCACTAGGGGTGGTCACAGCCAGGGTTCGTTACGTCCCTAGTGGTTCTTTAACGTCTTCAATTGTGAAGAGTTGTGAACCCACGACTCCCACACGGTAGTCCGGCACTCTACCAACTGAGCTAACCGGTCGGTATAGGAGCACAATGCAAAAACAGAGGACCTGTAACAGGGATTTTGGGGCAATTAGTTCCATGGCTGAGTGAGAGGTGCCCTGTCAGGTTCCAAAATCCTTTTACAAGAAGCGGACCCGATCTTCATTCAGGAGGATGGCGTTTATTGGAAATCTTCACTCATCTCGTTACAGGCAGAACTCAAAGCTCTTATTGACTGGCTATAATTGTCATATACGAGATACAACCAGTGTTATTTGGACAACTCATTTACTTACGTATAAGCTTAGCAAATAGGAGAAATTCGCACTTCTCACACCTTCACAATCCAACGCTCATTTCACATTGAAAGTTACTCGCTTTATGATCAGAAGCATTGCGATGTTTGCTAACTTTTCTTAAATCTGGTACTGAAAAACGTCCTGTAACACACCCCTTCACTGTTGTTATCTGGGAGAAAACTCGGTCACTATGCCTGTGCGAAGTTCCATTGAATTGCTAAGTGGAACGCAAAAAATGATTAAAAATTCGCGCTGGTGCTGTAGGCAGGAAAGGAAAGAATCATATTGCAGAGCAGCCATAACACGGAGCACTTTGCAAAGGTGTGCGTGATCTTAATCTTAGGTCTGCACCTGCCCATTAACAAAAATATGATAGCTTGAAGTTGTTTTAACCACTAATTAAAATTCACGACAAACTGTGTAATAGGAACGCATAAAAATCCATCAAAACGAAAGCAAATTAATTTGTTAGCCGAAGTTGATCTGTGTCCTTAAACAAAGTCGCTATTGCACTCTTGTATCGTTATTTCTTCACAAAGCCGTACGTCAAACTCTTGCCTTTTCTAAGTTCCTCGGGCAAACAAACTAATTATAAAGCCGGCAAACATGTTGATTGCATAATTAAGCCCTTCAGCGAAGAAAATAAGACTCCAGAAGATCGTTGTTACCTCCCTCTCCGTGGTTTTGTTTCGCCGAGATCATTGTGCTTCATCCAAATAAATATTATATCCCTCCGACTTAATCTTTTGGCAAAATATAACAAAAAAAAAAAAATGAGTACAAGTACCAGATTTTCCCTCCTTAAACTATGAGTTTTCGCGCTAGTATTTGTTGAATTCTGTCCTTAATAAGTATTGGTTATCATTATTCAGTTGTTGTCAGAGTCTGCAGTTGCAGCTAAGGGGGCTTACCCGGAAAATTTCAAGCAGGCAAGATGAATTTTTTCTTTTTCTAGATAATGTTCATAGATGGTGAGTATTTTAAAATCGTTTAGGTGCATCTTTCTGTGGAACGGGTGGACAATAAACCAAAATGCTCTATTACCATAACTCGATCGCTTCTCGAAGCACCTGTTGAAATTTTTTTAGTTTAAAATTTCGCACCCGTTTTCAACTATTTTTCTCTCTCCTAGAAGGCTTCATCAGCGTTGTCATAACTAGTTTTTGAGAATCGTAGGAAACACTAAGAAACACGAGAAAATGAAGACATCGTCGTTTTTTTAAAAAAAAAAAGCTGAGAATGAAAAAACCGGCTACGATATTGATCGCCGTGGGCGTTGCATCAACCTTAGTTACTCTTAGTTTTGTAAAGGCCCGCTTACACAGGCGATTTTTGTCGCGGCAACTCGATGCAATTTTTGTCGCGCTAAAGTTGCAACTTCAAAATCGCACGTGTAAACCAGGTGCGATTTTCCGCGCGCTTTGTCGCCGCGATATCGCAGAGGTTTCGAACATGTTTGAAACTTGATGCAACTTCAGCGCGACAAAAATTGCATCGAGTTGCCGCGACAAAATCGCCTGTGTAAACGGGCCTTAAGAACGTTTTTTAAGAACATGCATAGAACATACTCAACCTGCGACTGATTCAGTTAAGAACGTCTTTATTTTGCTCATTTATTTTTAAAATGAGTATCATTCTATGCACGCATGAATTTTTTCTGCGTTTTTGCTGCAAAAGTTGGTGACTTTATGTCGCATTGTGAATCTCTGTGTTCAATGCTTTTTGTAAGAGCTAAATTTACCAACAGTTGGTTGGCGCGACATCGTGTGTATACCATGTAACTTAGGAACGCCTCAAGAACGTTTTTAGACTCAAATCGCGAAAAAAATAAGACCATCAGTCGAGCCTCAGTTCCAAAATTAGACGTACCTATAAAAAAAAAAGTGTACTCACTTGCAGCAGCAAACCTGTGACTGAGGCGATTCAGTGAATTTGTCAGCTGTTTCATAGTTTACAGGCTTTAGCTCGGAGTGAGATTCGAGTGAGATGGTAAATTTTAAGCGTAGTAAGTAAATGAAAGATGTAATTATTCAAGGCACAACGGAGAAAGACTGAATTTTCCGAGTTCTCCAAGACTTCTCTTTCTGGTTATGTGCGAACAAGTAAAGACTATTGCAAATAAAACTTTGTTTCCATTTCACTATTCTTATTGGCTTATTTTTCTATTTTCTTATTATGAAGTGCAAGGAACGCTACACCATAGTAAAGTCATAAACACAAGAAAATGTCATTTTTTTTTTATCACATTTGAAGTTACCTTGAGCATAGCTGCCATTGAGTGCCACACAAAACAGGAAGAAGAAAACACAGGAAACGCTCGGAGAATGCATCTGGTGAGGTGGCTTAACTATTTTACACTTATTTTTGATTAGAATGAATATATCATTTTCTTCATCGTCCAGTTGTGATATTTTCCAACAGTAAATATCAACCGTAAAAATTCGCAATGTTTTGTTGTTTTGTTGACTCTGTGCCAATTATGCCTGGTACCCGCGGCAATGACTCACCAAAAATTAAATGACCAAAGTCTTAATTAAACATTGTCGGATTAATTAAGTAAATAAATTCATACATGAGACAAAGTGTCGTTGGCTTCAGTCCTTTAAGTTGGAATCGTAACATCTTTAGCAACTTTTCTCATGCTGTCCTTCTAACTAGCTGACTGCACGAGAGCGGGGAAAAGCTTTTGGTCGGCTATGAAAACTGATTGCGCCCCAATCAGTAATGATTCTGTACAATTTTCAATATCAGTTGTAAGTTAAGAAGCTGAGAAAAATAAAGCAAATTTCTAGAGATCGACAATACCCAAGCAATCTGCCCTTTGTTTATAGTTGTGCTTGTTTTGTATATCATGCGGACAATCCACTGAATTTAAGCTGGGTAAAACTAAAAAAGAGGAAAACGCTGGTTAAAGCGGTTTTAACCTAAGTGACGGAAAACACCCAAAAATGCCATTTTGATGCCTTTTTATGTTAAGACTGAGTATACTTTGAGGTGCCTTGTGTTTTCTCGCATTTACGGGTGCACAATCACCTGAATCACTTTTACTCATACTGAAGCAGTTTATATTTCGACAGGGTCCAGCTGTCAACATTTTCTTTTCACTACTTAAATATTAAAAAGGTGTGCGGCATTGATTAATCCAGTTCGCCTGGGATGACTGGAAGTGGATATCCAACAGATTTAAGAGTCATTGTCAGAGAAAACCAGGCAGGGGTGACAGATGGGGGTCGGCCAATTGACTTCAAACTTTCACCATTTAATGCCTGTCCGAAATGATAAAGAAGGATGGTATTTAGGGATTTCTCTGGTATTTGCTTTCCTACTTTGACCACCCCCCCTTGTTTTGGCCTTCATCGACCCCGAAGTCACGCTAAATATATGCCAAGTTTGATGCTAAATAAAACACATTTCGCATCATTTCTGGAGCCTCGTGTCAGTTGTTTGTGTTGTTTACAGGTTACATTACGTTCTTCAAGCATAAAATTCCAACTTTTAAAAAAAGCGAATTTTTCTAAGATTTTCGAAATTTTGTGCCATGCGCGAAAATGGCGTATGCTAATTTTGACCTAATATGAGAGTGACTTTTCTCAGAGGTGCGGCGTTTTTTTCCAACAGTCTCACGATAGTTTGCAAGTCTAACATCTCTACTACTAAAATCCGTGAACTTTAACTTGAGCCGTTAAAATGTGTTTGCATGAACTATGCTAAATATTAGCAATGCACCGGTGTTTTTCATGGCAACGTTTGTAAGTGGTTTCCTTATTCAAATCATTAAACGTCTCTTAATTCTCGTAATTTATTGTCATATTATAACTCATTACCGTTAGAATGCTGTTCACGATTTAAACACAACAGCCTCGATACCTCACATTCTCTAAAATCAAATAAATTGCGATACCGCGAACAGTAGCCCAAGTTTTCCGCGAGGTTATAGCAGCTTATTTTCTCAGAATAAAATGGTCGGCCTTGGCTAAAATTTACTATTTTGGTATATAGAGCATTATCTTAAACTGTGATCTAACTTCAAAGTATTGTCTTTTAATTCGAAATAATCAAGATTGGCTGTCAATCGTACAGAGGATCGATTATCGAAGTTTTTGTGATGGTAATTAGTTCTACTTTACATATGAATGAAAACTAATTTTCATAACAAAAACTTCGCACTTAGATTCGCTTTGAAGAGGAGGCAGACATGAACTCGGAAACGGCCTATACCGAGAATACGAATATGGCCTATTTAAAGCCGAAGTTTTTTTTCTGGCGTTTTCTCTTTGTCTGGCGGCAGTCTGAAGCAGTAAATCGAGCTCGATCATGTCGAATTGAGAGTTTGCGGAGGTTCTGCCTTAACTTTGTTTCCTGAACGCCGAAGGTGAAAACAAACAAAGAAGAAAACAAAACAGAACAAAATCATACATGGGCATAAGTGCTAACTTTGAACTTCCGACTTCCGACTTTCGATATCCGACTTTCGAGTTTCGATATCCGACTCCTGAAATTTCGACATCCGACCTCCGACTTCCGAGTTTTGATATCTGACTTCCGACTTCGTACAATAGCGTACCAAAATGACAAAGTACTAGTTTATCACCATTTTCAGATCTGCACGGCTGATTTGGGGTAGTGACCACTCCGTGCCCTCTTGTTTAAGTAACATATAATTAATTACATACACATTGACATCACTGTAACATGCTTATTCAAAATGAACTGCAAGAACATGGTATGGGCACTGCATAATAAAGACCGCGAGAAATGACAATTATCTGTCGCTAAAATAACCGGTTCTCCACGCACATACAGTATTTCCTCCTATCACCAGATCATTGAATTATCGCGAATGGCAGTCGTTTCTTGCGCTTCACTCGCTAAAATGGGCCTTCGGGTCTTTTTTCCACCACCACGTTTTCGTGAATTAATTCTTCTGTCATTTAACGAATCGTCCATAAAGTGTACGTTCGTGGATGAAAGTTCGAGTTGATCGGTTTCTTGGACCACTTTTTCTGCTTGCTCAATATGCAAGATGGCGCCCTTGTCAGGGCTAATGTCGTCCGAGCGTGCGATAAAGTCATCTTTTCCAGATACCACAATGCTGCCTTTTCTCTGCCAGGTTTTTCCACTGTCCGACATTGTTTCGATGGCAAAGCTAGACGACTTGGTTACCTTTTCTTTAGAGAGCTTGTAGAGTCGCTTAAAAATATTGCCTTCTTGTGATCCGCTATTAATGATGCCATCAGAGTAATCCACATCTGCGGGAAAAAATTCCTGAAAGAGAACAATGCATAAAGAAATATGTTGTAAGTAAACACAACTTTTGAGAAGAATGCATAAAGAAATATGTTGTAAGTAAACACAACTTTTGAGAAGAATGCATAAAGAAACATGTTGTAAGTAAACTCAACTTTTGAGTTAAAGGGGCGGTACCATTGTCTACAATTATTATTAAATACCTCTACTTATTTACAAAATGCTAATCCGGCTGAAAAGGAAGCGGATGCCGAATGAATTTTACCAGGAAAGCAAGCCATATAACTTTTTTGCCGACTTCTTCAAAACAAAGCTTGGTTGCTCAAGTTTCACTATACGTAACAGCAGACGGCAATAAACAGTTCTCACTGGTGTGCAGTGCACCTCTTTAATGTGTCGTAACCTATACTCTGACCTCCAAAATTGTCGCTCCAAGACCGACAGCTCACACAAAGCTGACTTCAATTCTAATCGGCTTCTTTAGTTAGGTCACTTGAGCCATCTTCATACTTAAAATCAGCTCGGTTTACCAACGAATTAAAGCTTCATTGATTTAGATAATACAGAAGGAAATGAACAGAGCTAAGGAAAGGTATTTTTCAATGTATATAAATTTTTTATTTAAAGTGCCTATAACCCCAAATATTTTTTTCGCTAAAATAAATCTTTGCACTTGTTGGAAACGCATTGTGGCATTTTTTTCCTTTTTTCAACAAATCTTGACTTTTTATAGGCTTCTAAACTGAGCATCATTTGTTTCACGACCGAGTCAGAAGGGGCATGGGTCTATTCCCGATTTGACGTCACAAACTGATTTGCATCGCATTAACTCTTTGCAAATATGCATGCAAAGTAGATTTTGACGTCAAATCGGGAATAGACCCATTCTCCTTCTGACTCGGTCGCGAAACAAACGATCCTTGGTTTTTCGTAAGTTTTGAAGCCTGTAAAAAGGCGGAAGTTATTAAAAATAGGAAAAAAAGGTCGCTATGCGTTTCGAACAGGTGCAAAGATTCATTTTGGCGAAAAAATAATTTGGGGTCATAGGCACTTTAAACAATTTTTGTCTCAGCATTTGCTCATCTAAGAACACAAACTGTTCATCGATAGAGCTTATGTCGTTTGTAAAGACTAGTTATTTTTTTTAAAAAAAGTAACAGAATCACGGTTGAGGAGAAAACATATGACATAAAAAACAACAGAAATTACAAAAAAAAAACTATTTGATAAGGTCAATTCCAGGAACTCCATTTAACTTTCGAAAGTACAAACAGTGCTCGATGTAAGCGTAAATGTCAATACCTTGTTCTTCCTCCTGGGGACGAATTTCGACATGAACGACGAACTTTGCTTCACCGAAGAAGGACCTTCAGGATTTCCTAACTACAAAGAAAATAGTACATTTAAACGTGGTCAAAGGCAAGGCAAGCACACGTGTACTTTTAATTAAACCTCGATTACGGTGTGATCGAGTCATTAAACATTGCCGTGAAATCAAAATATGCACAACTCACACATTTCAACGACAAGGCAAGCGTAGGACAAAACGGCCTTATAACATAGGAAATATTACCACATAATTTTGAGACTCCCGTACCGAGTACTTCTCAGAGGGCAGTCTGTTGCGGTCATTTGTGTCCGAGGGGGTATAGGAACCATAAACTTTTGGCTGAGGGGAACTGGGTATGGCTTCAGTAAACTGTGTCATTTTATAAACACGCGACCAAGGTGGTAAACTTGCACCAGTCACGTGTCTGTTGTCCATCTGCGAGCTTCCTTGGTGGGAGAATTTGTCCATGCCACTTTCAAGCGAAGGAATGCTGGGGCGACATAGCAATGGGACTCTGTCTGCGCTATTTCTATGTAGAGAGTGGGGTGTCTGTTTCAAGCGTTCTCTATCTGATGACGAATTGTTGGGTGCAAAGTTACTTGTATGATTGGCTAAATCAAGGTCTCTTTCGATCGCCTTTCTCTCAAACCGTACTCTCTTGTGGCTGTTTGTTCCTAAAATTGAGTTGTTGACCAATATCACACCATGTGCTTCCGCCTGAAAATAAAAAAAAACATTTACGTAATTGATCTTTTAATTTGAGAGTCGTTCTTTTATTTACGCTTATAATAGTGAGAATTCAAGACTGGGCCACATACCTGATATAGGAATTCTGCACATGCCTCGTTGCCACTATCAACGGCCACATTAAGTGGAGTTCTCCCCAATCTGTCGCGCAGCTTGATTGGTGCACCCCTGGAAAGCAAAGTGTTTTGAAGAAAGAAACGTTTTTCTCAGAAAAAAAAAGTTTTTTGTTAAAGCCAAGAAAGAGTGGTAGTTAAATTATCGACAGTAATTGGTAGCTGCGTTCAGCATTTGCTTTTGGTTTGCCTCACTATGAAACTCGTGAAAGCTAAGCCAACCATTTGGGGTGCCTGCTTGGCTCCTGTTACGTGCATTTGTTTCAAGTTCAGATTGGGTTTGGAGCTGCAGTTTCCGGAAAAATTTACTTAATTCGCTCGAAGTGCAAAGCTCTTTGACCAACGTTAATAACAGGATGCCTTTTCTTTAATTAAAACCATTAACATACTAACTGGACACATGTGTCCAGATAAATACACCCCGACTTTCGATGGGCCCCAAGTCAGGTGTCTGAAGCGGTATACATCATAGAGCAATACAGCGCACACAAGTTCAGCAAATCGACAACTGAAGGAGCAGCAAAACAGAGTGCCCCTTTGCTCTCATGGCTAAAATTAAAACGAAAAAAAAATACATTCTTTTTTTCCTCACCTACTAACTAGCAACTTTACCACCTCGAGATGACCGTTTTGCGCAGCTACGTGAAGCGGACTGGAACCTAGTTTATTTCTCTCATTGCCCTCGCAACTGGTATTACACAGAAGCCATTCGACACAGTAGCGACGACCACAGGCTGCTGCTAGAAAATCAAACAATAAATGAGTCATTTGGTGATCGTTACTCAATCAGCCTCATCAGTAGTGGGTTAGTTAGACAGACAGTCGATCGGTTGGTTAGTCATTAGGGACCTTCAGAAATGAGTACGAGTACGACTTTTGAAATCTTTTCCGCCTGCTTCAGATGATCACTACTGACACTAATCTTGTTTCTACAATCTCGTGATCTACTGGTAAGCAACAGGGAAGAGTGAGGGTTCAGGGGAGATGACTGGTTTGAAATTAGAAACTTGTACTCGTACTCGATCTCTTACTCGTACTCGTACTCAAATCTGAAGGTCCCTAATTTGTCTGTCAGTGCGTTCGGTCCGTCGGTTTCGTCCACTAATCAGTCAATGAACCAGTAACTTGGTCCTCTCTCTTTAAGTCAACGTGTCAATCATTATTATTCAATTTTCTGCATTGGAGGCTTTCATGACAAGGTCAGCCTCCATCATTTTTCTATACCACATGCTGAAAATTGGTTTACATTGAAGGAAGCCTCAGGTCACAAAAGCCGGTCTAGTGAGAGTTACGTTAACCTCCTCCAATATCAGGAACATACCATAATGTAAAGGCGTGTTAGCTGCTCTGTCCCGAGCCAGCGCTCTATAGCCAGCGGAGACCAGCAGAAATGCTAGGCACTCCAGGTGACCTTCAAGAGCCGCCGCATGTACAGCGGTCATACCATCCACTGAAAGCTCCCAATGCATTGTTCCCGAATGCTTTGCTAGCCACTCTAAGCAGTTCAAGTGACCTTCTTGGGCTGCAGACAAGCAAAAGAGAAACCTGGTTTTTACCTATGTGCTAGAGGAACCCTTTTTGAGTTTCGAAGAATGAAAATCACGCATATTCCGAGAATAATTATTGATATCCATTATGTAATCACCTTTTTTTTACTCTTTAATTTAAAAACTGTAAAAGAGAAATTTCTAACCTGCAAAATAAAGAGGTGTGGCGCCATTGGTGTCCTGTTAAAAATATTGGTCAGATAATTACAAAGGCGATATCATACGCTCATCATCATCATCATCATCATTATTATTATTGTTATTATCATTATCATTATTATTATTAGTATTAGTATCATTACATAGTTCTCAAATGTCACTGCATAATTTTCACGTTAATGTTGGTGTTCTACTGATTTTTAGAAAAGCAGGATAAAAAGAAAGAGGAAATTTGAATAGAAAGTTTATGATTTATAGGAACCGAAGTGTTTGAACTATGAGCTTTATTAACCCTGGGTTAGCGTCATCTGATTCTCTTGAATTGCTCTTAGGGACATGAGTGCAGGGCCGTAGCCTTATTTCCACCTGCGGACCTTAATACGCGAATCGCCGGTGGCCATGCCCTTCATCAAACAAAGAAGTGCGCGCCAGAATTGGGTAATCCATCAGTCAGTCTTTAGCTAGTAGCAATGTCTTTTAAATGATGATGAGGATTTATATAGCGCTTTTATCCAAAGGGCTCAAAGCGCTTTACAACACTTTTTGGGGGACTTTGCCAGACTACTTTTTTAGGCGCAAATTGCAGACACGCAGTTTACAATCTTATTTGAATGAATAGTAGGATCAACACAGGTGCCCCCAGAACAGAACAGGTTATAGACCATCACACCGATGGTCTTCTCCGATCAGTGCGTGGGTTCTTTAACGTCCCACACCGGGAGAGACTGGACCTCCGGTTTTATCGTCCTTATCCGAGAAGACTAGAAAGTCTAACCATTCGCAGATATCATTACAAAGGTAGCATTTTCTCCTCAGTTATTTAAAAACCCTGAGTGTTGGTCCGGCCTGGACTTGAACCCGCGACCTCCCGCACAGGAGTCCGGTGCTCTACCACTGAGCCAACCGGTCGGCGGTTAAGTATGTAATGTAAAGAGGTACTGAACGTAACTTACCGTCGTGGAGATACTTTTCGAAGCTTTTCTGTGGATCCACCTCAGACATTCAAGATGGCCTCCAGCAGCTGCGTAGTGAGCTGGAACAGAGCCTTCCGCTGACCTGAACGGCAACAAAAATAGAAAGAGGACCATCAGGCGAGTGAGTGGTAATTTTTGCGTCACCTGTTTTTCCTTTTGTGTCGACTAATTTTACTGTACAAACGCTTCACTTTGTCTTCTGAATAAAAACTGTCACCAGTCCATAGTGAATAGCTATCGTGAAGGTTACGGATATCGAATTGCCTCAGTCAAGGAATAACCAGCCAATTCACGAAAATTTTTTTTAAAAGACACAATCAAGTGGTAATCGAAGTATAAACAAGGAAAATACAGTAAGCATAGAAACTTTAACGTGATTACTAAATTGAAAATAATTTTACCTGACGCTCAAACTACTACCATGCTTGTAAAGCCACTTCGCGCACATGAGGTACCCACGATACACTGCTTGGTGGATATGACACAAACCATACTGATCCAGATGACTAGGAGAATATCTCCCGGCGGCGTATAAGTCCTTTAAACGTTGTAAATGTTTTTCTTCTCGTGTTTCCGCCATTGAGGAGTGCATATAGGACGTTTGCGTTTGAAGCACCCGAGGAAAGCCCGCCAGTTATGACCTTGTGCATCAGCAAGAAGTTTCGTAATAACTTCCGAAAGAATGCTAACGTCGGGGTTTTTTTTGTTTGTTTTTGACAATTTCTGTTTTAAGATGTTATGCAAAGTTGAACGACGAAAATAAATTGATTGAATTCAACGCGCCGTATGCGGTAAATATTTTTAAACAGGTTTTCTCTATTGTACGTTTTTCATTTGACAACAATCTTTCGAATAAACGTAATTTTGCATCGGAAATGTTGGCGTTAGAAAAGAGAAGGTTCAAGGTTTTTGAGAACGTTGTTTTCTCCTCAGCTTTTCGTTGGGTATCGATGAAGCGTAATTACAATCTCGTATCAATTATTCATACGGTAAAGTGGAAAACTATGAAAAAACTTGTGCAAAACAGAACCTTAACATAGGATTTCAAATCGAGTCTTTGTTTCCTCGTTTTGTGTTATAACATAAATATTAACACGTTTTACGCCCACAACACTGTTATCCTCAGTAACCTAGCAAAGCGATAGGGCCGAAAGTTTATTTGTTTGTTGTTTGGTGGGCTAAGAAACCCACCGCTGTATCTAATTATTTCGAAGGCTTCAGGCTGATAGGTGCCTTGGGGTGTTGATGACGTGCCCTTTCCAGACCTCTCTCCGAAAATCGGTTAGCAAAAGAGTCGGCCGAGTTTTCTCAAAAACACTGATATCAGTTTCAGCTGGGAAAAGAAGATACTACTTTACTATTACCATTTGCTTTGATTTGTCGGACATTGTTGCTTTTGATAATATGTAGGTGTGGATAGTACAATTCCAGTGTCATCAATGTTGTTTTGTTCTTGATGAGCCGGGAAAAAAATGCCCACTTTAAAGAATCTTTCTCATCAAGGTATCAAAACTCGAGCGGTTGACGTTGATTTTGGCTGATTAATTTCGATTTTCGAAAGACAGGAAATTGGACGCTATTGGAGAAACACGCTAGTGTCTTCCTGCTGTGGGGATCTCCCGTGTCAAATTAAGGAGTTGAAACGTATTAACCAGGAAGTTCATATTCTAAAATCTGGATACAGTTGAAGACCCAAACCCTTATCACGATTCACATGGCGCTAGAGGGAAAAACGGAGAAGCGCGCGGGGAAAAGTCCTTTTCCCTCCCTCCTCGCTCCGCGCTCTATTCTCTCGTCGCTTCGCGCGCGAGCTCGATTTCGTCCTTTTTTTGGAAAAAAAAAAGGGTTTCGTTTTTGTGACAACCAAGATCGAATGCGAATGTTATAAAAAAAGCTAATGAGCTGAAACCGAATTATTTATTGAACTAGTTATCCCATCCCATCCTTAATACTATAGAGATAGTACTATTTTGGCAAAAGTTTTTAATCAAAATAATACAGAAGACATGGCTTGCAAGACTCTCTTTTAACATGTTTAAGGTGACCATCTGTTTGCGTGGTGGTCGCTTACGTTTAAAATTCATTTTATTTTTCGTACTAACAAGAAGCACACCTTTGGCGATAATTTGAAAGTCACTTGTGAAAATAAGGAAAATATGGGCTAGATTTTATACAGGTCCCTTTTGCTCCAAGCACCTCAAATTTTATACAATATATTTCATTATTAACTTTCAGGGGTACCCAACGATAAGTTAATTTCGGTACGAATATCAGTCCGGTGGAGGGTAGTTCGCCTTAGGTTTTCGGCGTCGATAAAAGAGTGCACTCGGATTTTCCTAACTGAAACGTGGCCTAAAGATTCGCAATGGGCGGGGAAATCATAGTCCCTGACGTTTTCCGAAGGGTCATATTTACTGTCTCTGGTAGTTTAAAACGTCAGCTAGCACTTTCGGAAAGCAAATAGTTCGCTAGAAAGTTCGTAAAAGGTTTATTTCAGCTAACATTTTCTCAAAGGAAGATTTTTGTTCCCTAATTTTTTTTCAGCTAAGGAATCCGATCAGATCGAGTTCTTCCAGCTAACGAAACAGGTTTCAAATACCATAAGGAACTTAAAAATACCTTTCTACAACTTTTGGTTGATTTGGCTCGTTGGGTACCCCTGAATTTTGCATGGGAGAGACACACAGCTAACTACAAGTGTATTTTATTTTTACAAGAAGGCAGTACGGGTCTTCTATGCATGAATGCTCAAAAATCCATTTGCAATCTTCAGGAAAAATTCAAATCTTGTTATATCCTTGTAGCATAAGGGTGATGTAGTTGCAGTAATAGAAAGACTACGATGGCTCTCATCAGGTCAATTAAAATTCATTACAATATCTAATGAAAAGAAAACGAAACAAAACTCGAAAAATCAGACTGGACAAGCTTTCAATTGAATTAGGCATACAATTAGGCTTCAGTGCCCCAACAAGGAACTCTTTCTCTTGTAACCCTGCCCTGTCTAACCTATGGAATTTGTGCTTGGGGCCAAGGTGCCAAAGTCCATCTTCACCGGCAAATTATTGGTTCTCCAAAAACGAGCACTCCGTTTGATGTTTTTGCCAAACCTACATGTACAGACCATGCCATTCCCTTCTTTCTGCAAACGAGATCTCTACCCTTCAACCTTTTTGTATTTTGAACGTCTCTCGTTAATGATGCATGATGTTAATTTTCATCAAGACGTCCCAATAATCTAAAGAGGCATGTTTAGGCTAACAACGGACGTCCACAACTATTTAACCAGGTCTGCATCAAACCAATTTTATTACATTGACAAATTTAGAACTGGAAAAATGAAGAGATCCTTTGCGAGAACTGGAGCTGTAATATGGAACGGACTCCCTCAATTTCTTAAGTCTTTAACAAAATATCAATTTAAAGCTAAAATTAAACAAATACTCTTAGAAATTCTTCAGAAAACAGATGATTATATTGAGGTTCCCCAAATACTTTCCAATATCAAGCAAATAAAAACGTGAAGAAATGTACTTAATTCATATTTTTATTTCCAGTTTGCCTTTAACCTCTCAATCTTATCTTTTAGTTTTAGTTGTAGTATGTGTATTTCTGTAACTCTACAGATCGGCTTCTGAATTGTTTTGCAATTCTTTAATTTATTACCTTAATCAAACATTCTGTTCCTGCCTCGAATAGCATTTCATGCTAATTTGCAGGGCAAATGTTCTTGTATTACTTTAAGTGTGTTTGTTAATAAAGTTGTTGTTGGATATCACCATCTTAACCTGGGTTTTTGTCACATTTTTTAAAGATTTTTCTGGTGTCTGGAGTAGCTGTAAAAATACAATGTACAAGGTTTGATCTACATCCTTTAACCCTTTCCTCCCTACGAGTGACTTAATAGATTTTACTCTGTCTAATGCCAAACGATTTTACTCATCAGAGGGAGACCCCTTAGGGGTTGAAGGGTTAAGTAACAAGATGTTCTCTACCCTCAACAAAGCAAGAACGTTAAAATAGTGGTTACATTGTTAGAACACTGCTTGAAGCATTTTGTTCAGTAGTAACATGATTCTGTGAAAAACATATGTCAATATGTTTCAAAGGAAAAAACTACCCAAAGTAAGAAAGTAATAAGTAAGTAAGGAAATAACTTTACTTGCGTGTCAGTCTAAAACAGTAGTTACAAAACCACTAAATAGGGACACTATAAAACTGTCAGAAAAAAATATTGTAACTAAACACGACTCATCAACAGTTTAGATAACACAAGAAATTAAGCTCGGGTTTGATTTTTTTAACACAAGTCACAGTATGAAATGATCAGCCTTCCCTCTGGTAAGTACCTCCTAAATTCTTCATGAGGTGACGTACAAGATACGTTGAAGTTCAGTGTTATAAAATGGGGGGAAACAGTGAGCCTACAGTGTACCTACATGTGTATGATGCACCTGGTTTGCGTAAAATGTCTATAAACATTTAAATTTTTGTTATTTTATACTTTATATTATGTGTTCATAACAAGAGTCACAACTGAAGTTAACTGAAACTAAAGACAAACTCAAGGATTCTCTGGTCCTTGATCCCATGGGTGTCCATTATCAGGGTGGCTCAGTCGAGCTGAAAAGGAATTAACTGGACTTAGGTTTATAACACATGTAGGTAATTGTAAAAAGTCAGCATTACCAACCCTACTTCAGTTCACTATAAATTTTTAGAGTTTCAAAAACCAAGTCTGCAAATTGGCAGGCAACATCTTGGGAGACAACATTGCTGTAATACACAATACTCCAACACAGGTCACCATTAACAGTAACAATGTTGTTTCCAAACACTGGCCCAAAATTATGCCCTGCACCAGCAAAATGCACGCCACTGCACTCGAAGGTATCTGTTCCCACCTCACTCCTGAATTTGTGCCGACCAAGGTTGGAAATGTTAATAAGCGCATCTAAACGGCCTGCTGTTTTCTTATTTTTAGAGAGCTTGTACATTTTCCTTGGAAAGTCAATGTTCAAAGTGTGAAGTAACTTCAGGGTAGAATGGTGTTTGCCTTTGACAATGGCTTGCTGCAGATCTAGAGTGCATTTCTTTGCAAATTTCCAGAATGCTTCTTTGGCTTCATCAATCACAGGTACTGCAATCTTAAACTCACAGTCTAATGACAAACAACCAAGCTCATCATTTGAGACTGGTGGATTGCACTCTTGCCTGACGTTAACATTAAAGCTTAATGGGATTGCCATGGGTATTCTCAATTTACCACTTTGCAACATGGTTGACATTGCAATGCTTGTTGCAGCAATGAATGCCCCATGCACAGTACACTTGTTTTCTTTACAGTTCTTTGCAAGTTGAGTAATTGCCTCTTTAGGTAAATGTTTTGGCAAAATGCAAGTTTTCTTTAATGCACTTGGATCTTGCAAGCTGGTAGGTGGGAAAATTCCAGTGAACTGGTGTCTTGGTTTACCCATGACCCTCTTGAGCAGCCGGGTGAAGATACGCTTTAGGGCCAGGAGAGTTTTGTCCAACTGGGGCAGTGTAATGTGACGCTTCAAAAGCACAGTTATCGATGGTCTCAGGGGAAAGGCATTTGATACCATTTTCTCAGAACAGTTGTTAGATTGGTTAAATTCATTGTGTTTTGTGTTCAGCAAATACACAAAATCTTCACTGAGTTTTAACATTGAGGTGTCATCTGCAATGACCCGGTGTGCCGTGAAAAACAAAGTATTGCTGTACCACCCCTCCCCTGGGTCAAATTCTTCCCCGAGCATTCGAACTCTCCACAGGGGTCCAGTAGAGGACTCAAATGAACTCACCAGTTCTTTCTCAAACGTTGATTCCCAGTTTCGAGCTGGCTTATGGCTCCTAACATAAAAATCCACGGAAAAAGGCTCGTCCATCTCGATGAAACACTTCAACGGTTTTCCATTTCCTTTCCTATCGATCTCTTGCACTCGCATGCGAAGGATGGTGTGCTTTTGCGGCAATAGTTCCAGTATCTCTCTGACCATGCTCGTTTGAAGAGAAACTCGAGATCTCAGTAACAGGACAATCGTTTGTAAGCTTCCACCGTAGCTGTGGAATTCCTCAATGACGCTTTCAAACACTCCTAAGCGCCTTCCAACTTGATCTGAGTGATCATCGTCTTCTTTTCCCTTCGTTTTCCGTCGCAGTCGATCGGAGCACAAACCAACGAAAGTTAATATTGTCACGGCATACACACCAGTTAATCCAATCTCGGGCAGATAACCACTCAGCAACTCCAAGGTGGACCAAAACATTCCGAGATTCTGTTGCTTCCCGGGAAATACGACGAGAGATCGAAATGATGTTTCTTTGGATTAATACAAATACTCTGAGAGTTCTCCAGAACTTTGCTAAAGAATTTTCGTGCCCTTGGCTAGTGAGGGGTCTTTATCACCTTACACGTCATTTCAGTTTCTTCCACCACGTGCTTAAACGTCACTTCCTGTTGTTTGTTGTCGCACTCCAGGACGGAAAGTCACGGGCAACTAATCCTGAGACAAAGGTTCGCACCAGGGAACGAGTTTTCTTGGGCAGTTTTTTTATTAGTATCTTTTAGGAAAGACGTTTTCTGGGACTATTATGCACTCTTTTCCAAAGGAGGAAAAGATTGCGTGACAAGTCTACAGAACATGTTGATCAACCTCTGCAGTTGGTCATGAACTCTGAGAAACTTGTGAAAAGAATGGTACAACAATGGCTGTATCTAGCCTGTAAAACGAACAGTATAATTTATTTCATAATGACAAACAATCTTTTACAATAAACAGAATCAACAATGAAGCAATACTTTTTTTCTGGTAGAAAATCATGCTTAATGCTAACTTTTAGTTGATGTTGCACTGCCATGCAAATAACAAAGTGAATCAACAGAAACGCACAACAATTATTTATCGACATAGACTTTTCAAAAATAACTACAGCACATCAAGAATTATCAGCTCTTACACACTAATCAATTGTAAAAAACCTTGAATGATGTTCGTTAGCCTCAAATATACCAAAGGGCTGAAAATGAGAGAAAAGCACATACTTTTGAAACATACAGAGGGCACTGAAAACAAACTGCAATTTAATAAACAAGAACCTCAAATTGAAGAATGTTATAAAATGCAAAATAGAAACAGACAGCAATTCCACTGTTATTGCATGATTCCAGAAAATTCCACATGCCTCTCATGCCGAACCCAACCTGGCAGTACATCAAAATAATGATGGATGGTGCTATGCTACACACTGCCACATTACAGTTGTATCTCTCAAAACGCCTGCAAGTATACCTTATTATAGGAAATTAACAATGCACTTTATTAACGCGATTTTACAAATTTGGAGTTATTTAATGTATCTTATTTAACGTGGATGTGAAAAAATTCGTGTTAATTCAGTGTACATAACAATTTTCTTTGTGTTGTCAACTTCCTATAATAAGGTGGGCTAATTTGCCAGAAAAACTAAACTGTCCTGACAGAAAACAGATCACAGTTTTGAAAAGAGTTTTGAAAAACGGGTTGTACATGTACATCTAGTAAATCTACACACAATTCCTGAGATTTTGAACAAATTTATTATTGTGAATAAATTACACTGTTGTTTCTGCTACACAATTTATATAATATCCTTAGGATTTGATAATAGTAACCGATTTGAAGGGACCACATCTTCTATTGAAGAGTCTACTTAATGAAGCTGCAGCTAATGTACATTAACAATAAATAATAATTATTATTTCTTGTGTGGTTAGACAGCTTTTCAAAAATATACATACATGTTAGTGAGTGCAAGAGGAGAATTGCAAGTACACTTTGCCAATTTACAAAATACATGTAGGTACCAAAAAGCCTGCACTTGGTGGCAAAATTTCATGAATTTCCCATGTCGTTTCCCTTACAATTATTTTCTTGCAGCTGAGTGACCTGCACAAGTAGGCAAAATGTAAGTGGAATTCTCCGTGTGGTGTTTTTCAATGACACTGAACACAATGATTTGCATGGCTTAATGTTATGACATGAAAGAGTACTCATACATGTCACTGATCAATGCTTCTACTTTAATCTTGGAATAGATCAAGAGGTGACTCTGAGAAACTTGTGACACACAGACAGACCAGGATGTTGTTAACTCTGTGGTGGTTTGTTGAGAGCATAGTACATCTCCAGTGGCTTGTTAACTTTCCAATACTAACAAAGAAATAATTAAAAACAACAAATCTCAAGAAGCAAGCAAAGCACAAAATATATGCATGGCCTTACGTTGACCAAAATCAAAATTCAAATTACCATTACTTAGGTTATAACTTAGTGTTGGGAAAATACAATAAAAATGCCCTTTTGTCATTTTTCTCAATTACAGCACTTTCAATAAGACAAGATAACAAATATTATTACACAACTTAGACAGTCAGAGGGCCAATAACTAAAATCGACCAATAAGATCGCTCTATTGCCAGTTCGATATTCCTAAGTATTGGACCGGGTATTGTCCCAAATGATCCCGCGTTGTTCCTGCGTTGTCTTCAGTTGTGTAATAAAATAATCTCTTATTAACCAAGCTTGCTCTGAACCGTACTGAGAGAATATCGGCACTTGGTCTGTACTGTCAAGAGCTCGGGCCAATATTCTCCCAGTATGGCCCTCGCACTTGGTTAATCAGATATATTTATTACTAGTTTCAGTATTCTAAGCTTTACATGTATGCACAAACACCATAATGTATTCAGTCATAACTGCACTTTTGGTAAATTACTGAAAATAACTACCTAAAATTTGAATTTTTTACCAACCTTTTCATTGACATAATCCAGTATCATTGAACCAGGAAGAGGCTGAAAAATAAATTAAACAAAAAGCCACTCAAATACCATCAAAAGCTTTATCCCTGTATATACTGTACAGTACCTAGTTGAAAAAGAACAGGCAACAGCCAAACAGAAACTGTCAAATGAACATGAATGTTTAAATACAAGTCATGCATTGCATTTTACAAGACCTTCATCTGTCACAGTCTTGGAGTGATCCAGAGGAGATGATGTCTAGAGTTTTGCTAGACATCAAGCCTCTCTGTTGTATTACTTACTGTATACTGGCCTGGTGTGCTTGCGATGTATATGGTGAACTGTTGAACTTCAATACCCTCCTCTGAAGTATTAGCACCTATTTTACAAAATAATACAGTTATGAACATGTAGGTACTTGTAACTAATATTGATAAGTGTACTTTACAATCTCTTCACATAAAAAGTCCAAAAATTGCTAAATAATTCTTTGCTGGCATGGCTTTTTGAACACTCCTCCATACTAATTACCACATACATGTGGGTCATTGCATAGCCATCTTCACCTATAAATTTAATCTTTAACAATAATTCCCATTACATAGATGTGGTTGGCTGAAGCTCACTGCATTTACATAGTAAAATAATAGTTAATGGGGACATAGTTTTTGGGTGAACATGTTGTTAAGTAGAGTTGAATAATTGATATTCAACAAAAGCAAACATTTTCATATCATAGAACAATGTAGGGACAAAACTGAGTTATTTATGATGTTTTTCCCACAGCTACATGTAAATGAAAGTTGGGGTCAGCCTCGGTGTAAAAACCTGACGAGGTTTTCTTTGTTTTATGAGGTATTGTTTTGCTGTACGCTATTGTTTATAGTGTTTTGTTGTCTTTGTTTTACGTCACTTGTGAGCTTCACAGGTTTTTACACCGAGGATGAGCCGAAAGTTGGGGGTGGCGTGTAATCTGTCAATTCACTGGCTTCCTGTTCTGGGAACAGGAAGAGGGGTGGAGTGCTTGGAAGTCAGTGACTTTGTGGGTCGGACTATGGTGCTAGGTCTCCAAACCCTAAACATTAAATTAATATTACGCATATTCTGTTGTGCACTTCCTTTTTTAAATCCATGCCCATCTATCTAAAAGCAAATCAAGACTTCTTACCATTTTCATCTTGCTGTGATTCTAGAGCCAGTCTCATTGCTAGGTACTTAGCTAAATGATCAACTACAGATGGAAATTAAAAACAAAAATTCAAGTAATCACTTACCAAAAAGGAAAAGCTGGGCCATAACGAAGCTCTTATTTGGTTGTTTTGCATACATGTAGATTCAATCATTCAAATGAAAATGAGAACTTGTTCAACTTATTATCTAACGTTTGAAACTCGTGGTTGTAGCAGATTTCACATTATCTGATGGCAATTACTTTCCCCCTGTGAACTGCGATTTTAACCCTGTTTGCCAAAATTTTCAAAATGACATATTTTACTATTAGAGGATCTTTTGGACACTGTATATACCACTTTCAATCACCTATCAATTTTCACTCACAGTGCACAGGAACTACAGTATGCTGCAGAGAGAGCCAAGAGGGAGAACAAACAATCAAAAACCCTCACAAAACTGACCTGAAGCATTGGCTGTAGTTTTAATGTAACGAGTTTGCTGGGCCACTGTTTCTGGATCATGATCCTTAGGGTGTGGCTTAAACACTAGCTCAATTTCCTGTATAAATTCAAGGGGAACTGTATATTATTTTCACTTTTAAGTGTTAGAACTCTTATCACTGTGCAGAGTGTAAGGACACAGACTGAAACATGGAACCATAACTAAAGGCTACTTTTGTTTTCTGAAGCTTTATTTTTGCATCACAATACAGTACACACTGGTATTTCTCTTTTATCCTGATCACTTCTTCTGTTTTATTCTTTTCATTGACTGTTGTTATTTCAGACAACTTTACAGTAATCTTACATTGAGAGGTTCTGATGTTTCTGCTGCTGCTTCTCCAGTTGAATCCAAGGTATCTATGAAAATGAAATTTAGAACACTTGTCAAAGCACCCTTTAGTGTCACTGTAAGTTGTGACTTCATTATCTCAACTGTGGACTTTTCTCTTATCATCTCAAGTTTTGAACAATGTCAAATTCTCAGAATTAACCCTAGCAGTAACAAATTTTAGCAACATAACATATGTATGCTACAGTGTATGTGACTTTGAGAGTGCAACTCACTTTCACTTGCATCTGATTCAGGATCAGAGGAAGTCTTCTGTCTCTTTCGTACAGTATTGTTCCCTCCTTCCACTGTAGATGGTTGACCTGTGGAACCTGGTGTCCCTGGGCCTCCTGCACCTGCTTAAAGGAAGACAAACTCTACTCAAGATATGGGTAACACTCTTCTGGAATAACTTCTCGTTCAACGCTGATTCAGCTGACTTACGAGCGTAGCCTGCAGATGAGGCATTTCATTGAATGAGAATCTTGTCGTAATTTTGTAAAACTGTGGTTATATTTTAGATGAACTAGCTAAATAAAAGGAAAATTAAAAGATAATTTTCTATCCTCCAGTCAATAGGCCATTTCTGAATTACCTTAAGCCTCTTATTCAAAGTGAGTCTAGGTGCTCATCCCTTCATATGCAAATCAACTTTCATTCACATGCAAATTAAACTCATTTTTATGTGAATGAAAATTGACTTGCATATGAAAGGACGAGCACCTACACTCGCTTTGAAAAGAGGCCTAAGGTAATTAATTTGGAAATGGCCTGTTACTAGAAAATTTTAGATTACTTTTCACTATGTTCAGGGCTGTCACTAATTTTTGAAGTAGGTGGGGATATATAAAAAAATAGCCAGGGATTTAAGTTGCCGTGGTGACGTCAACATGCCGGTTTTATATCAAAGTAGCCGGGATATACCTAAAAATACAAGGGGAAAATCCCCAGCCCCTGGCTCTTAATGACAGCCCTGATGTTAGATTGCACATTAAATTAATGCAACTGACTTGTTACCTGGGTCATCAGATGAACGCTTTCTCTGAAATGTAATTTAACATAAAACAACATTAGCAGGTCCACTCAATCAGAAGGAAATAACAGTGTACAGCAATTGTTGCAAATATGACAAAAACAAGAATTTCAAGTACAGGTAGCGATGCAGTATCCAGTAACTCACCACTCTTTGAGCTCGGTTTATTGCTTGAAGTTTAAGCCCTTCTTCAATGCTACTTGTCAGTGCTTGTTGGTTATGGTGTTTATTTAACCGCTGTAGAACCTTTTCCTGTAGGTGAATTTACAATAAAACAGTAGTTTAAAGTTTTAAATACATGTACGTCATCAAACAGATGCTCAGTGATCACTGACAAGGGTTTACTATTATTAGATGTAGCTGCAGGACTGTTCTGTTTACATACATAGGTATTCACATGCAATGCAAACTTAACAGTCTCTAACCTATAAATGTTTTGGCAGCTAAGTGTAGCCTTATACACTGCCCATGTGCACTAATGCAATTAACAAATGCAATTTTTGTGAGAAGATAAAGCAGCTGGGCTTCACTATACGTAAGCATTGCTCTAATGTACATGTAATAGATTGTACCTTGCCAAGGTACCATTCTGTAGGTCACATTTCTCACAAAGTACTTAAATTCAATTAATATTTTTAATATTTTAATTAATAGATTATTACTAATATTAATATTTTCAATATTTTAATTCATATACCATAGCAGACTAAATCTGTAACATGTTATATAGGCTGTTTGCAATTTCTACCAACCTGATGTGCCTCATATTCATCTCTGTCTGGATAAATCTGAGAAGCAATGGTTAACATAATGAGGACTTTAACAGGCTAATAAAATTTCATAAACATGTGTACTGTATAGCATAACATGATTGCAATTTTGAAATGTTCTCGTCTGAAATAAGGTAATGTGTGTTACACATCACACACTGTACACTGTACCTTTGCAATTAGGGCATCAAAGTTAGGATCTGGACGTAATGATCGCTTTGAAATCAACTTCTTTCTGCATGTTGGACACTCCTTGTTTCTGTATATAGAAGCATAAAGATTATTCAGTAATAGTGAAGTTAAACGTCCTAAACCAGCTTCATAATGTGAGACAATTTTTAAATAAAGTCTACTCAGATATCAGCTATCTTAGCAGGACCTTTTTAGTATTTAATTTATGCATTTTACAGTATTGTAATACTGATAATAGGATGATATAATCATGATGGTAGCCTGATCATTGGAATCAAGTAGCCATACATGTAATTTATAGAAAGTTTAGGCAGCATCAAGTAACATACCCACTTCTTAGGGCTGTGATAATACACTCTTGACAGAATCTGTGTAAGCACTATCAAAATAATATTATTAATTAATTTTAGACATCACAAAACACACTGTCTGATAATAGAATGCACCTGTTTGACAATGTACAGCTGTATAATACAACTGTACACTGTAGCAATATATTTATAGTATTCAAGTAAAACAGCTTTAGTCTAAATTGCATAAACCTATGAGTGTTAAGGTTTATTTAAGGTGCGTTTACATGACAGAGCAAAAATAGGTGCCTATGGTCCAGTTGCAGAATGGAGAAAAGTTCACTGTTTCTTTGCAAAAACTGTTAGAACCGTTCTACATGTAGTTTTTGTTGGATCCCTGCCATTTCTGCTGTCGTGTAAATGTGCCTTTAGTGTTTTTGGACTGAAATAATTTATTGTCAAACTAGCCTCAGATTTTCACTGCCAGAGCAAAACAACAACAACATTACATTTACCACCTAATTTGCTAATACAGTGTACAGTACAGTAAGTCACCTATTGTTTCTCTCAAGAAAAAGCATCTTGTCTGTCTCACGAGAATAACTGAAGCAACAATTCTGGAATAAGTTAATTTCTGGCAAATGATCCTTTGAGAAACCCTCAACTCTTATCACATCAGTTTATCATTTTGCACCAGTTGAATTGTTTATCTCAGACTTTAATCAGATGTTACATGAAAGGCAAAACAGAAGTTTCAGTATAAAAAGTCGCAGGTGTGAACACAGATGTTCCTGATCTTAACGCAAGCAGAGAATCAATGCCAAACCTGTGCTTGCAAGAAACCTAGAAATACACTCACTCAGCTTTTAACACAACCTATTGCCAGTTTTCACTATCACACCGTCATCAAAAGCATTTAACAAATAAAGTCAAGAATCAAAGAGACAAAAGAAGATGAATATTCAAACAGTCTCGCAAAGATTCAGGTCTGTGTGATGTTTTGTGCGGGAGATATTTGAAGAAATGTTCTACTTAAATTTTAAGGCTTTTGTATGGAGACGCCATGTTTGTGTCCCTCTGAGGGGCACAAATATGGCGGCTGGAAGCTAACAAAAACATACATGTATGTCATCGAGTTTTGCTATAAAATGCCCATAGTCGTCCTCTGAGGGTTCATAAACATGACCAAACATCTACATGAGTACTTATTCTCATTCAAGTACTGTTCAGTTTGCGAAATCTCAGCGGCTAAGTCACTTTTTTTAACCTACGTGACAGTATTCTTGGCCGCCAGTTTAATATCGTGTCACGCAAAAGCTTAGAAATTCAACCTTGCTTTATCACAAGACGAAAAAACCAATCAAACTGAAATTTGTGAAAAGATAAGTCTTCAGCTGTTCTAATTACTAGCTAAACTAAAATCTCAAAAGGATAGATAATTCCTTATTTTTTGATTTTGATGACGTCATGTGAAAACCGAGAATAGTCTCCACTTCTCTTTGTGATGCTACGATACACTACAGTAGAGCAAAGTGGCATTTGTCTCACCTTTCAAGTCAAGAGACTAATATTTCAAGAAAATCATTATTATGTAATACCTCTTTAGTCGTCATTGTGTTTTTCAACATGTCTAAGCAGATGGGACACATTAGCTCACTGTGGAGACTGCGAGGAGAAATGGAAATCTCAGTTCCATCAGTAATGGCCTCTTGAGGGGTGCGATGAAGTTCATACAAGCTCAGCTCTGGGAAAGGACAATACAAAGATTTTTTCATTAATAATGCATGGCAAGTAATAACTACTTGGGATTCTGAGTTGCTTACATTGTACAATTATATTAATCATAATTATTATCTATAACAAAATTCTCGATTCTAATTGGTTCTGCGCATGTAATTGGAAACCTGTAATTAGACACCTACGCTATTTGGGTGCCAATTACGTATGCTAATGCCTTCCTTCATAATGTTTCCCTACCGTTTATAAGACTGTTGGAACATACCACTGACTTTTACACTCAAAGGAGGTCCTCATACTCTTCTTAATCTTGAAATTTTGTCATTGTGTGGTTCCAGAAAATATCCATACCCCCCCACGGAAGGTTTTTTTCAGTTTGAGCCCCCAACCCCCCGGATTTTCCGTTCCAGAGGGCTTCACGTTATTCCCCCCCCCCCCCCCAACCCCCTGGAATTTCCAAGATTTTTCCACTTGGTTCCCCCTACCCCCAGGAAATTCCAAATCCACCAATAAAGAGACTTCATTACTTTATTTTGATCTACTTGGAGCTGAAATGAAATTTAGTTGTGGCCGATTATAGTTACACTTCAGATGACGACGTAAAGCGGCATATTTTTCACGTAAGCGATTTGGCCACACCACACTTGCTATTTCATGGAACATTATTTAAGGAGATATTCACTAGGTAAGGAACAAAATTGCTGGATGAGGCTGTCAGATTTAATTTTCCTAACAATGACCGTAGAAAATTCTAGACGTATGAATAGAAGCGCTTATCTCGCTTTCTCTCTTTTGAAATGTTCAAACTATAAACAACTGAGCTTATTAACACTCTACAGTCCTGGCAGCTCACCTTTCGTTTGCTCAAATTGAAAGAAGTTTCCATTAAAAAATATCCAAGAAAAAACTGAAAGGTGACGGTATTGTTCACGTTTTGTAACCTTGTCGAAGATTTTTAATTTATGCACAATCGAAACAAGATATTGAATTACTTTGTACGCGCAAGCTATGTTATTGCGTCGTATTTTTGCTGTCAAAGTGGAACTCGGGAAAACAACTCAATGCTAATCTCCACGATATTTCTGTATGTTGCAGGTTGATTTTTATCTTGTATTATGTGTGAACAGTGCTGTTTATAAATATTATTTTTCGTGTGTGGAGCCTTGAAGTGACTTCGTTTATCAGCGGGAATCATAAGTCGTCACGCAACATGTTTTTTTAAAACAGCTGTTTGTCAAATATCGCTTCAGTTTGTCTTTCACCAGGAATACTTCAAGTGAACGAGAAGCCAAGCGAGTGAAAATGAAGAGCCAGTGAAAGTGCGCAAAAGTGAAGAGAGAAATTACCCACTTCAGCTCAAACTCATTTCCGCGTGTTCGCTCAATACGGCCAATCTTAGGGGACTGGGAACGATATTTTTCTAGTCGGCCATTTTGTTTTACTCGACGTTGAACGTGCTGCTGAGGGGTGTGCCTCAGTGGTGTATGTGTCGTCTGGCGCTGGAATAATAATAGGAAATATATGACAAGGAATCCTACATCTATTTCTACGGATAGAACTTTTCGTTTTTCTTGGTTACCTGAATCAATTGTAAAAATCAAGTGTTTATTCGATCGCATTTCAAACCCTCTGGAAAGAAAAACTCTTTATGTACCCCCCTCCTCTTTGGAAATTTGTCACTTTTAGACCCCCCTACCCCTAGGAAATTCCGTGACCCTCCGTGGGGGGGTATGGATATTTTCTGGAACCACACATTGATCCAATTAATTTATTGGACCTTGTGTTGTACCATTCAGAGAGTACTGTGCTCATAATTTCAAATCAAATAACCTGGCTGATTACACCCTAAATTGTACTCCACTCGGTCCAATTGCTATTACTAATCACATAGCACCTCAAGCATACCAAAGAGGATTAATAAGTACAAAAATAGTACAGCACAAATTCTAGACCTCTTTTCTTGACAAAAGAAACAAACCGACTGATCTATTGACTTATTTCACTTGATCAGACATTTGCCTAATACAAGGAATCAGATTTTCAAAGGCTATCCCTTACTAGTTATGACAGCTGCATTTACACTGTCCACACTAAGCTTACATGTAGTTCTTTTAACTATGACTTGTGCCCAGCTCAAGAAGCTAAGAGCTAACTAAGAAGACATGCCTTCTTTATAACCTTTAGCATGGACTACATGTAAATAGAAAAAGAATCAAACGTTGATGTGAAACGTTGGAAAGGAGGGCTACAATGAAATGGGCATTTTCATTTAACCATGTGTACGTTTATCAATGACTGTCCATGAGTTTTTATCGTACTTACCCCATGATTTTGGCTGTTGAACTGGCTGCGGTGTCACTGGAACTGCCATTACAGACTGTCTGCACCTTGCAATATTCTTTGCCAAAGCACAAATTCCTCAGAAAATGAAGATGAGGAAGGTAATTTCGCAGAAAAGGAAACTGTCCCAGAAAACCTTGAGAGGCAAATACTACGCAGCCAAGCCGCTAGTCGACTGCTTGGCTACAAAGCTTAACCTCGGCAACTGCATGATTCAACTGCATGATTTACATTGGAAACGGAAGTTGATCCTCTCGCAAAGTTAGCGAAAATGGAAATGTCGTCAAGTTGTCAGTGTGTCTGGTGATTGGAAATTGTCCTCAGGTAACATAAATCCCTTTCTTCGTTCGGTATCGTGTTGAGGAGAAAGTAATCTGCTCTGACTGCTTACACATTGTACTTCCTTGGGCCTCGCAGTTGTGGGTCATTCCATTTTTTATCCACACCCCCCCTAAAGATCGATGGCTGAAATCTGAACCCTAAATTTTTTGTCGGCACCCTTTGAAAAATGAAATCTGAAGGGTTGATTCTTTGTCGGCACCTTTGAAAAAACTGTCCTTAGGGTCAAAATTTTGTCGGCTTCTTTGAAGAAAAAATCCGACCCCCCCTTTGCAAAAACTTGCCATCCTTAGGGGGGGTGCGGATAAAAAATGGAATGACCCTGTGTAAACATCTATACAATGCAATGGTCATCACATTTCAAAGTACTGTACACACAATGAATTTCAGGTAAACATGGAAAAATACGAAGTTATACGCTTTCTTGGAAAAGGGGCTGGTGGTAAGGTTCTTCTTGCAACAGAAAAGGGAAGTGGAAGGTATGGGTTTTCTGCTGACAAAATTTGATTTGTTAATGTCATTAAGTCTTATGTCTGCTACGTTTGCCTGTAATGACCCCTGTGATAGGCTGAATTAATCCTATCTTGCTTTATTCATGCGTTAGCATAAGAATAATAGGATTTACATCAGGAAAACAGTGAAGTCTGTATCAAAATGACACTAGGCCACGTACATGTACCTTAAGCCTCGTTTTTAAAGATGTACTCTAAGGTCATCACACTGAACACAAATGAAAATTTACTATTATGAAATGAAGGATGATCCACGCAGTTGTGAACGCAATTCAAACAATTACGTAAAGAAGTATGAAAAAAAAGTTGAAGTCCTGAACTTTTGTTTGTTTGTTTTTTTCAGGCTTCTTTACGCGTTTGCTTAAATTGCATTCACAACTGCGAGGATCATCCTTCATTTGATTTCATTTCCGCAGTTCCGTATATGATTTATTTCATATATACATGTACATCATTCACAATTTACTATTAATAATGTAACTATACAGTTTGTCCATTTATATACCGGTAACCCTTTGTCTCACTGCTCAGCTTTCCCATAATTATTAATGTCCTACCAAATAAGTAAATAAATAAATACAAATGACCCAAGATATTGGAGACACGTGCACTCCAGGAAAGATTTCCTCACAGCCCCATACATTAATTATACATGCATCACTGTCATACTAACCCTGTTCCAAAACGAATAGAGTTTGAGTGACAAAATGCATGTATAGGTGCTGTTCAGAAATCTTGCCGAGACTTTATTATGCTCCATAAGCTTTTCAACATTGTCCTATTGGTTTGTTTGCATACAGGCATGTTGCTATTAAGGAAATCATTTTGGATCCCAAGAAAAAGACCAGAACTAAAGAAGCTGTTTTAAAAGAAGCAAGGTTTGGTGTTGTTCAGCCATCATTTGTCCCACAGCACATTCAGCTACTTCAAACATGTTGCTCTTTGTCTAAAAATGTGTCATTGATTACTAGGAATAGAGAGTGGTTTTCCAAAAATATGTTACTGGATAGTTGTCTATAATGCAAGCAAGGTTTGGTGTTGTTCAGCCATCATTTGTCCCACAGTACATTCAGCTACTTCAAACATGTTGCTCTTTGTCTAAAAATGTGTCATTCAATACTAGGAATAGAGAGTGGTTTTCCAAAGATATGTTACTGGATAGTTGTCTATAATGCAAGCAAGGTTTGGTGTTGTTCAGCCATCATTTGTCCCACAGTACATTCAGCTACTTCAAACATGTTGCTCTTTGTCTAAAAATGTGTCATTGATTACTAGGAATAGAGAGTGGTTTTCCAAAAATATGTTACTGGATAGTTGTCTATAATGCAATAGATGCAAAATGTATTTAAGTCATCTGTGATGTTTTTTTTAATTGCTGCCTTGGACACCAGACTGCTGAAATACCTCCATCATCTTGACAGATTAAGCAAATCCAGCCTTCCAAAAACCTTTTCCCTGGAGATGCTGATTTTACACTCTGATTAAGCAACATAGGAGATGACTATTTTAAAAAGACTAACAGTTATATTAATTGTTAGTTCGTGATCAGCATATTAGTTTTGCATTACTGCTTGCAATTCACTGGGTAATGAATTAACTATGATAATCATGTTATTGATGAAAGTAAATTTTATGCTGAATATTTTCCTCTTTCAGCATTTTAGCCCATTTAAAGCATCCTCATGTTGTTTCACTGCAAGAATCATTTTTTGACCCTTCTGAGGAACAGCTTTTCATTGTCCAGGTATCACAGTCTTGACACACCATTGCTGAAGGGTTCTTATCAGCCAGTTACTGGAAGTGCTCAAGATGAAGCTACCACATTACTAAGCATTTTTACTGGACTTATAGAGATGAATTTTTGAAAATTTGTGCAGAACCTATGCCCATGAAGCTGAAACATCCCGTCTTCCAGTTGCTGTCTGTCACTCAAAAATGCCTTTGCTTTTAAAACTCCCTGGTTACAGTATATTAATATCACTGATCTATAGAGCTAGTCTTAATATTATTAACCTTTTTTGCATAATTAATTCTAATTACCCAATGAATCATTTTAATGTTTTACACAAAAAATAATCAGTGTTTGTATATAATATGTGATACATTTGTATGAAGCTACATTGTTGCTCAGTACCGGTAGTATTGGTATTCCTTTCCTTTTGATGGTCTGTGTATTGTAAGGAATACTAAATATTTTTGTTAATTTGGCTGTATGTTTTATAGGACTTTTGTGATGGTGGAACTTTACGGGACGAGATTGTGGCAACCAAAGAGGTTAAGTATCAGTCTGAAATTATGAAAATGTTTATGTTGTGGTTCAAATTTTTCTTTGGTTTAAAAATTTTCAAACCAGTTTAACTTTGTTTTCTCTTTGTCTCAGAGTCATTACCATAATCTGAGACAAAGGAAAACAAAAATTAAACTGGTTTGAAAATTTTTAAACCAAAGATAAATTTGAACCACAACATATACTTCCCTGTATTCACCATCCCTTCTCCCCATCCCTCACCAAAAAAATAATAAAGCAGTAAAACAGATATAATGAACCTTTGGATCTAAAACACTTCAATAATAGCTACATAAATTTATATGTAATTTTTACATTGAATTTCATGTCATAATGACCTCCTTGCAACAGGCTGTCATGTATTACCTTAAAGCAAAAATTTGGTTTTATCAACTGAATTGATATAGCAACCCTGCAAATAATAAGCCATAAGGTCATTTGTTAGGCCAGGGTCAAGTTTTGGCCGGACAAGAGAACAGTCTGGTCAGAAATCCACAGTCAGGGTGTCCAACCAGGCTAAGCTTTCACCGGTCAAAACCTAAAATTTACTGGACATTTGTCCAATGACTGACTGTTATTTGCAGGCTTGTATAGGATTATTGGCCAAAGAAAAAAGGTAAGAAAAGCTTATGTTTCAAGGGTTAGCGCTTGATGAAAGTGATTTACTTGGACAAAGTGCTAACCCTTGAAAGGTCAGGTGAGCTTTTTGAATCTCTTTTCTTTGGCCAATTTACATTGTCAACTCAGCTGATTTAACCACAGGTAGCCCAAACTCTACGGCCTATGTTGACCTTTGTAATGTAATGAAAAACGTATCGGATTTGAAGGGAAATTAGCAATGACTCTCAATTAAAACTTCCTACCTTAACTCCTTTGTTGTACTTTTTGTGTCCTGGTTCTTGGGCTGATTTGTAGGGATTTAGTGGAGTTTCAGTTCAAATGGTTTCTTTCTATATATAATATATATCCTTCCAAGAATGGGTAGCCCAGCAGAGAAGCGACTGGATCTACTGATGGAGAACAGCCATAAATTCATGCCAAAGGTTCCAATCGCCTCAAAATTCCATGTGGACTCACCCGGTGGCCAATGTTCAGTTGACTGTTGGCCACCGGGTGAGTAAGTAATTTGATTCTTAGGTTGGATTGCTAAGCCAAATTTGAAATGGTTGGAACACGAGCCACTTGAAAATCAAGCCTCTTTGCTGGCTCCAGATGGAAAAGATTGTGGAAATAATTCTCTCTCCATGTTAATGGTCCTCCAAAGCCTACCATAGATGTGTTCTGTTACTAATTTTCCCTTCCAATCCGATATGTTTTTCCCCCTGTACAAAGCCTTAAAATTTCACGTATTGTACCATTACACTGGTGTTTAAATTACAAAGGTCAAGATACATGTAATCTGTAGAGCTTGGGCTATCTGTGATTAAACCAAATTTTCATGTTCCATTCCACCCACCAATGCACCACCACAGTTTCTTCAGAAATTAACCTCTTTATTCATTCATTGCCATTATAGTCAGTATTGCTGGGGTTACAAAAGGATGCCTAGGGTAGTTTTAGGGTGTGGCCTCGATTGACACCATTATAGCCCGTGGTCAACCTTGACCAACGCAAAATGCAATTTTTAAATTACCCACCAAGAATGCCCATGTTGCTAATAGATAGCAGTTGGTTTGGGGGCAGGTGTGCAGCAGTCCACAACACTGTTCTAGTAATGTAGGTTTCTGTCAGTGTGAGGACATTTCAGCCAGCGTGGTTTGCCAAGAGTTTTCCTCAGCATTCCCCCCGCGATAGGCGGGTACCTCTGAGAACTGATTTCCTTGGTTTGCCATTTTCAAGGTACTGTGTTCAGAGTATACGGATGCTGGTACCCAGGTCCCTGCTTCTAATAACAGTCCAGAAGCTGAGAAAGAAAGCTGTTTTAATTTTTTCAATCATTCCAGTTTACTTTCTCTGAATTTTATTGCAGAAAAACTCGTCACTCTCAGAGCAACAAATTATGCAAGTAAGTGAGTGTCTTTTGCAATGGGGAATTGAGGACTAGCATTCCAATACATGAGTGATTTTTTGCTTGCAATCAGGTCATGCAATTTTTCTCACATTTCCTGAAAATCATGTTTCAGGTCACCTTTGCGCAAGTGATGTGATGGTGACAGCTGAAAAAATCACGAGGAACTTAATGACTAGACTCTGTAACTCTGTGGGCACCACCTTGAGCTGACCAGTGTTTCACTCTATAAATTAACGTTCAATTTTTGTCTTCACCATATATTTTAACGATACTTTTTTTTTTCATCTTCCTTTTGTTTTCAGTGGTTTGTTCAACTGACTATGGCTCTACATCACATTCACTCTAAGAAAGTTCTGCATAGGTATGAAAGTGTTTCACAAAAAATAATTTATTTTAGTATTTATAGTACACTCAACAAAATTACTCAATTCTGATTGGTCGAGAGCAGTACAATTAATTCCAAATAGTACTCAATAGGTGTACCTATTAAGTTTCTATGACAACGGCGCGTAAGTTTGTAACTTTGTTGAATGTACCATATATAAAAAATCGCACGACCTTCTTGTACAATTCAGGATTAATAGATACTCGTGATTTTGAAAGTTCTCAAATTGCACTCACTGAAAGGCTCGTGCATTTTTGAGAACTTTCAAAATCACTCATACCTATTAATCCCGAATTGTACTCGAGGTCGTGCGATTTCCTATACAAACCACACTAGTAAAGATAAATAAAACTGCCTCCCGTTTTGGTTTCTGGAGAGGAAATTATTTGAATAAATGCTAGTTTATTATTCAGCTTGTGTGGTATACACTATTAAAACAATTTATTATTCACCTCAATGTCACTTTGCAGCTTGGTCAACGTCCACCACTATTCACCTCCACTTCGGTGAATAATTGTTAAGTATTAGTCTAGCAGAAAAATGTGAATCAAACTTTCTTTCCTCTTTCAAGTCCAGTTTTCATTAGCATAACACTTTTCTCTAATTGGGTAAATTCTTTGAAACTGTCTTTGCTATGTACAATTTATGTGGATTGAACCTCAGCTAATTAACCATTGATAAATTCAGTTTAAAATTGTACCGAAGCAATTGCTTCACGAAAATATCCAAATTTCACTGTATAAGATATAGACGTCAAAGAAAAGCAAATCAAATTTGAGGGACTGTGCAGGTTGACCTAATTCATTCACGAAAGTAGTCCTTATAAATTACTTATGGCTATGAAGTGAAGCCAAATATCATCTATTTCCTGATTTCCTGTGACCTTCTTCCGTAAAACGTCTTCCAGTCCTTTCCAGTATTTGTTTTGATTACTGTTTATCTTATTTTCATTTCAGGGATTTGAAATCACAGAATGTTTTTCTCACGAAGAAAGGTGTCGTCAAAATAGGTACCCAAATTGTACATGCGGCATAACATTAGCGTGCATTCTGTAAATCCGAGTAAAGAAATTCGTTCTCTTTACCTTTCTCTGACGAAGGACCAACGCTCAAAACGTCAGCTTTTGGAATCCCTTCACGGTGGTCAATTTACATTATCAACTCTGTTGATCAAACCATTTTTTTGTGTGCAGCTCCCCCACCGACCTAGCCCCCGGCACCCCACCCTGCACCCCCTTAATTTAACTAAGTAATATTCAGAGCCCATGTAGCCTTTCCCTATCTTCAGTTTCTGGTGGCTGGCAAAAGATTTTCTTGTCAGGCTCAAATTTTTATGGTGTTCACTTTAGGTGACTTTGGAATCTCACGAATGATGGAAAACACCTTCGATATGGCACAGACAATTTGTGGCACACCGTGTTATCTTAGTCCTGAATTATGCCAAGATGTGCCGTACAGTTCCAAGGCTGATGTTTGGGTAAAGAAGTTGTCTTTGTCTTGACTGTGGCTTTAGAGGGGCCTCATGTTCATCGACACAAAGGCCGGCATCGCCTCACTGAAGGTTCAATGACGTTATTTTGAGACAGTGACCTTTAATGACCAAATTAATTTGGCTTCAATTTGGAAAAAATGCCACACGTTGTTACGTATTTTAAAACTTTTTCACTATCGAATGAATACACTCTTTTTTTACGAGAACCTTTTGTGTATGCTCGTTGAGGCTGACATTAACCAACATTTTAGGAACATGCTTAGAACATACTCAGCCTGAGAATCAGTCAGGAACATCTTTTTAAACGAGTAGTATACTATGTACACGACCTTTTTCTGCGTTTTCACTGCAAAATCTGGTGTCTTTACGTCGCTTTGTGAACCTCTATGTTCAAAGCTTTTTGTAAAGCAAAATTTACCAATAGTTGGTTGGCGCGACATCGTGTGTAGGCCATGTAACGTTTTCAGGCTCAAATCGCGAAACAAATAAGAACGCCGCGGAAGCCTCAGCTCCAAATTTAGACGTTCATACATAAAAAAAAAAGAGAGTGTGTGACCAATCGTCGAAGTCATGAATGCTCACGGCTAAAGCTGTAGCGAGAAAGGCCATATTCGTATTCTCGGTATTGAACTGGATCTAGCACGAAGTGGAGGCTCTTGCGGGGGAATCTTTTCATATGTAAATGTAATTCCCCCGCAAGAGCCTCCGCTTCATGCTAGATCCAGTTCAATACCGGGAATACGAATATGGCCTATTAGAGCCGCTTTTCAGTCAGCCGTAACGTTTATAACTTCGAGTGATCGTTCGCATCTTCATGATATTTACTGCAAGCACAAATTACTAGTAGCTGTTTCTCGGGGCTTAAAGCCAAAGGATTAAGGTCTTCGAGGAGGACTGTTAGTACATTTATAGAATGTTACAGGCAGTTTTGTGACGAGGTTGGAAATATAGGCCTTTCACCTATACGTGGTCACTGCGCCCTCTGTCTGTGATATATACCGCTCTATCCAAAAATTTGCTCTTGTATGTTTCAGGCTCTTGGTTGTCTCCTGTTTGAGATGTGTGTACTGCGTTACGCGTTCGAAGCAAACAACCCTCTCAGTTTGATGTACAAGATTGTTAAGGTGGATCATGGGGTGAGATTCATAGGATAATTTAAATGTGAGGTTAAGAAGTTAAATGACTGAATATTCCCCTGTTTGTTACACTTGCGTTGTTCTTACAACGTCAGGGTAGCCACGGTCAGGGAAATGTCAGGGAATTTTTTCAAGGTCGTGATAAAGTCAGGGAATTGTGTATCAAGTGAGGGAAATTCTCAATTCTATCAGAAAGTCAGTGAAAAGACAGGGAATTTTACGTTTGTTAATGAGCCATTTGTTTTGGGAATGAGATTCTGTGGTAGTAAAGGTGTTTTCGTTTCAAAAAGGAATTGATTTCTGTGGCTTCATTACTGGTTTATTGCCTTGGATGGTCAGTGAAAAGTCAGGGAAATGTCAGGGAATTTGTTCTATCCCATTGAGTGGCAACCCTGGACACGATGTTGGACAAAACTGTTTCATCACAGATTTAGCCGGGGCTAATAGGTCTATACGCATATATTATCTATCACTCTCTCTCCCATTTTGTCTCCAGGAAATCCCTTCTCAATATTCAACATCTCTTGCGGAGCTGATCAAACAGTTGTTAGCTAAGTCGCCGGATGACAGACCATCGTAAGTACTCCATGCTTTTCCGCAAATCTGAGTCTTCCAAATTTTATCGTGGCACCGATCCCTAAATTATTGTTATACACTTAAACATGACACGTAAATAAACCCGTTTTCCCCAATCTCCATGCCAAGTAAAACTGTCATTGGATTCGTATTTTTGTTTGTCATCGAAAGGGTCTTTAACAAATTTATTCATTCACCGGTTGAAACTGGACCCCCTTGCATTGACGATTCTCGTGAATTCTTGCATTCTCTCGAGCAACTTTCGTCCGTAGTTTTTCTCTTGTGTTCCCTCATTTTTCGCCAACAGTAGCACGCCACAGCAGTGGTTGAGAATAAGTTAGTTTAAACAATTTTTCTTTTGCAGCGCTGGAATAGTTTTGAATCTCCCTTTTGTCCAAGAACATCTTGCTATTTTCATCAAAGAAAAGGAGAGGTAAATAAGGCTGCATTCATTTATAGAGGCTTACAGTCATGTAAACTCCATTTGACATTATTATAAAGTCGTTCAAAGGTATAGCGCGTTGGTCTTTCGATCCGCGAGTTTAGTCGAAACGTATTGTTCTAAGGTGAGTCGAGGCTGATTTGTTCTTTCCATTCTCGTGCTTTTTCGAAGAAAAGGATGTGCTCCTCACAGGTGTATATTAAATGGTTAAATGTGACATGCTGCAGGTAATAATTGTACGGCCTTGTATCCCATCCAGGCTGACTAGCAAAACTATTGTTTGTTTACTGCTATAGAAACCAGGGTAACGTTGGCCCGTTATGGTCACATAAGTACGAACTTTACTTCCGATCTTTGGGACTTCTTATCCCTCTATCACCAGGCGTGCGTTTGTCGAAACTCCCGAAACTTTTCGAGCCTATTGCGGTGCCATAATTTCCTACGTATCTTCATCAAAAACAAAGACGTTTCCAGGCATGAAATTTTGCAACAAACTTGCCCTTTCGTATCTTGAAATCATGGGGAAAGACCGGCTCTTTAAAATAAGCGGATCGCAGTTTTAGACACCGCTCTACGGGCCCAAAGAGGTTTCGGGGCTTTCGAGAAACAGGCTCCTGGAGAATTTTGCGGCGACACGGTTTTCACGTTCCACTTCAGGCAGTTATTGAAGAACGCACCGGGAAGTAAAAACAAGTCGCCCAACCTTCTTCACCGCCCCTCGTCAGCTGAAAGAATAAGATCTCTGGATGAAAACGGTCGCAAGGGCGAGAAATCGCGATGTAAATCAGCACAGCCAATGAACAGACGGCAACGGGAAGATCTTGCGGAGGAAAAGAATGGTAAGAAGTGCTCAGATTCCAGCCTGTATCACACTTAGCTTTACATTAAGCTATGTAGCCATTCATGTTGTGATCAGTGAACACAGGGTATATGAATGACGTCACTGTGACCTGCACAGCTCAGTTGAATTGAAGCTTGACCCTTAAACTCTCAGAATTGATCAGCGTATGACTTCTCCTTATAATTGTTGATTAGCAGGCCAGTGATGAGAAAACAAAACTGCGTTTAATTTATTTCAGAGGTGAATCAAGCGAAGGAAGAGGACGATTCTTGGGAATACGCAGATGATTTTGACTCGGACGAATCCGATTCCGACGAGGATTCAGAGATGAATGGAGATTCCGCCAAAAAGCCGTTGTCGGCTGCGAAGCTGAGAGAAAACCGAGATGATGAAGAGGGAGATAATGACTATCCCGACGACTTTGAAGATGACTCAGACGAAGAGGTGAAGAAACAAGTAATAAACAATTATTGGATCAAATCAAAATCAAAATCAAATCAAATCAAATCAAATCAATTTATTTAAGCTCGGTAACGTAAGGAGTGGTTGCCCAATCTCCCGAGCCAGAGGCTCATGTATTAAACGTCCGATGAGGATGAGGTTTTTGTGATGTCCAGAATAATCAAAAGGGGGAGGGAGAGGTTCGGTTTCGGCTGATAACACTTACCGAGGACGAAAAAAAAAAATCGCACACGTGGACGACAGTTTGCTTCTTCACCGACGGCAAAGCCACGTAGAACGCGCGAACTTGACATGATTATTGTATTGTATGATCTGCAGGTGGATGTTGTCACAGGCGCTGATTTCGAAAATTCACTGTACGCTATCGGCCAATTAGAAAAGAGATAGCAATGTATAACAACGAGAATAACCAACCAACCAACCATCAAACAGAAAATCAGAGAAGCAACCAGACAACCAAGAAACAAACAAACAAACAAGGACAGATGTATAATCAATCAATCAATCAATCATTGAATCAATCAATCAATCAATCAATCAATCAATCAATCAATCATTGAATCAATCAGTCCGTCAGTCAATCAATCAATCAATCAATCATTCAATCAAACAATCATTCGTGAATCAATCAATCAATCAATCAATCAGTCACTCAGTCACTCAGTCAAGCAATCAAACAAAACAAACAGGCAACCAACCAGACCAAACACCATGAGGGAAAACACGGAACATCAACAAAAATAAGCGTTGGTTGACGGCTCTAAGGAGGCCTGTTTCGGGAAACAAAAACGAAATTCTTCCGGGAATCTGGAGATTTTGCCGGAAATCGGGCGACTCGGGAAATTTTCTGGGAAATATGACATACCGTGGTTCTGGGATCAGTTGTACGGGAAAAAAAGTGGAGTTTGACATTTTTACAAGAATGTCACCAAAAAACTCCGGAGGATTTTCCTTACATATCTTTCACGGGAACATATGAACCCAAAATTGACCTGCTCCCAACGTCAGTGGTAGAGCATCGCACCGGAATCGCGAGATCACGGGTTCAAGCCCCATTGAAGTCCTGAATTTTTTTGGCTTCTTTGCGCAATTGTAAAAATTGCAATCACAACTGCGACGATCATTCTTCATTTGATTTCATATCCGCAGTTCACATATGACTTCTTTCATATGCATCATCCTCTTACAAATTTTTGGGAAGACTCAAAGTTACACATACTGTTGCTCAAACAACATTTGTTAGAGTTGTCACCCCCCGTAATATAACTTTGTTTGGCTTTTCGGTCTTGTCGTAAGTTCATGCTACTGAATTTTGCCGGAGTTCGCTGATGTGATACTTAAACGAAACTCTGCCAAGTTTCTTTATAATGAATAACCAGTGTCAAACAAAAACAGTGAAAAAAAGATTCTCTCGACCATTGTTAATCTTCAAGGACTCAAAGCATTGTAAGGACAGTATTTGGCGCTTCCTTACATGGCTTATTCTTTCTTTGTTGAAGGTTTTAGATGACATTCTTTCCAGTGCCAGAGCTGCACAAGATGCTGAAGGTATGCTTGCATCATCTTTGTACCTACTTATTGCAAAGTACAACCAGTAAGCAGATACAAAACCTGTTAAGTCCATAATTGACTCTGATTCCACAGATTGTCCAAACTAAACCAAAACAACAAAAAGAAACAAAAAAAAAAAGAAAGAAAAGAAAAACGGAAGCAAAATAACATTAACCAGTTTTCAATCTAGGCCGCGTCTCTGCGTCATTTGCGCGGCAAATTTTACTCTGACGCATCATAAAATTATTGTGGGGTCAAGCTGACGCAGAAAAATAAACAAGTTTCCTGTTGCAGAATTACTTACAAAATAGCAGATAATGGATGAAAATGAAGGCAAAAACACAAACCATTTGTACGATGGTTCTGTAGACTCTTTTTGTGTCAGGCGTTCCACTGAATACTTCCGAGGGAGACTGGAGCTCACTTAAACGCTTCTTGCCGTACTTGCAGACCTTTTTCGTCGTTCATACTTGGCTCGAGTTTTTTCAATTTCTTAATACACTTCGTTTTCAATTTACTATCACGCCTCGTTCATTCTTCATTAATTAATGAAACGACAACAAAAACTAGCTTTATTTGTTAATAAGAGAAAGGCGGTAGCTGGTGAAAATTACGAGGAAAGCAGCGAGAGTTCGCCGTCAACAAGTGTTTCAAGGCACAAAGCTGACAACGAGACTTCAGGATCTTCAGTCAATCATCCGAGAAAATTTCGCTCCACTTAGAAGAACTCGTTCACGTGGCTGGTATACGACGACCGAGGGGTGGGGTGGTTAGCACATTCCCAGAAACCTTAATTGATCCATCAATTTTTGGAACCTGAGGCAGCTAAAAAGTAGTTACGACAGTTCTTTCTAAAGCATTGCAAAACGATAAAAAATAACTCCTTAACTTACTTGACTCAGGCAATTTTGGAAGTGACCCCAAAATGAATGGGACATTTGACCCACTTTGACCATTTTCTAGATTGAACACTGAAAACCCCAAATAAACCGATTTTAAGGTAGTTTCTCGTTGTTTTGTTTTTTTGTTTTAGCATTGATGCTTTATAGACTCGACATTGAGAACCGTAGATTTTATTGTTCCCGTAAAGTTACTAAGTTCGTAAGGTTAAAGCTAAAAGTTTTTTGTTTTGTTTCAGTGACAGAAGAGGAAATCGTTGAAGATATAGACACACCATCTTCTTGCAAACAAAAACTCAAAGAGTAAGATTTATTGTTCTTTGTCTGTAAGCTATTTTTTGTCTTCAATGTATTTTCAGCGCGGGCCTGTAGGGAGTTTTTTTTCTCTACAAACGACAACAAGAGTTATGCTCATTTGCCAAATGAAACGTACTTTCCCTTGTCCCGTAAGGAAATAAGACACCCGCCTTGGTTACAAAAACTGTTGGTTGACTCTTGAGTAGAATGTTAATGGTTACGGCAGTTTCTTTTTCCTCAGTTGTCGCCGGGGGTGGGGTGGGAGCGGGATCCGCCCTTAAGGCATCGTGTTTTATCCCAAAACAGTTTTCTGTTGTACAAAACACTTAAGTCGTGCCACATTTATAATAAAGTGTTCGATGGAAGAGCTATACATACGCGGAAAACAATCTCTTTCTTTGTTCAAAATATTCGTTTTGGGTTTAGTAAAGGTAATAGCACGACCTGTCGTGGTATTTGGCAATAATACCGCGAGTGATATTTCAAAATTGTCCAAAATACCACGAGCCGCGAAGCGGCGAGTGGTATTTGGAGAATTTTTTAAAAATTACGATCTGGTATTATTGCAAAATACCACGTACAGGTCATGCTATTATTTGTTTATAATGGAAGCTGAGAAATATACGGTAACGCGCAATGTGAGAGACCTTGTTTTGTTTGTATTTTTGTTTACTGTTTTTTGTTTGTTCTGTTTATAATGAAAGCCGAGAAATTTTCTGTAACGCACAAGAGTCCTTGTTTTGTTTGTATTTTTGTTTACTGCTTTTTCGGCAAGCTTTTGTATTTCTTTCCCGGAAATTTCCGAGAATCTTGCCGCCATTTTTTTTGAAAACAAAAGCAAAAACGTCATTGTGTTCAGTGTTGTCATGGTAACGTTGTTATATCATCCATTTTTTGCTGTTATACCACTATAGTATGCGGAAATAGTGGTACTATCAACCAATCAAATCTCCGATATTTCTCGGCTTATATTATAAAACATTTTGTTGTATCAGGCTAAAAAGTTAAAAGAAAAAAAAACCGAACATTTTCGACTCCTAAAGTCACTTCAAGATTATTTAATTGGTAAAAAATGTTCGGGTTTTAGTTTAACTTAAGTGGACTGAACTTTCTTTCTTTCTTTCTTCCTTTATTTCTTAAGATTTACTTTATATTTTTTGTGTTTTTAATTCGTCAGGCAAATGATTAATGTAATCGGAGAGAAAAGGTTTGAGGAGGTGCGTGAAAGGTGCGCGCGAGGAGAATTGGGTGGCGATCAGAGGTAGGGTAACTTTCGTGCAGTTTGTTTGTGGTGTGGTAATTAACTTTGGCGGCGAATGTTTGGTAAAAGCATCCTTCACTCTTACAAAAAGTCGGGTACTTTTTTTGCAAGTGATGTCTGAATTCCAAGCTTTATAACGAAAAGTGGAAGTAACTATTGAGCGTCCTAGATATTTGGAGATTATGTTCGGTTTTAGATTTGAATAATAAGGATAAATAGAAGTTCTTTTGTCGTAAGTGGGCTTTACAGGCAAAAGCCTTGTTTCCTGTACATTTTAGCACTTTTCCTTAAAAAAACTCGCCAAGATATCATTCAATCGAAGAATGGCTTCATCAGTTTGGAGTCCTTGGTATAGTTAATGTTTGAGACTGTTTGGATGATTGTTTGAATGTTAAACATTATGAAAAATTGGATTTAAAGATGGTTGAAAATCAAAATTTAAAGTGAATAATTAGTTCACAAAAACAAGGTGCTCTGACCCCGACCAACTTATTTATGTATATACCCGTTTGTACCCTTCTTTCTTCCATTCTCAATTTCCCACATTTTCCTGAGGTTTTACCTAAAACGCTTCCTTAAAAAAATCAGTAAGAGTATGATACAATCCAAAATGTTTTGTCTGACAGTGAAGATCATTTCCGCGTTTCCGAGGAAACTTGGAAGTAGGCTTTGTTTCTAACAATTTAAGATCGATTTGTTGGAAGATGGTTTTTAATGGGTAATAGGACTGAGTGGAGTCCAATTCGTTCTGTAATCATATGAGTGATTAACAAAATCGGACGACCGCGTAGCGGGAGTCCGATTTGTTTCATCATGAGAATGATTACAGACCGAATTCGACGACACAAAGTCCTTTTACCAACTGATTAATCGTATCTATAACAAAATTCGGGAAAGAATAGAAGAAAAACTTTTCAGGAAAAAAAATAGTTTTCACCCTGAGAGGCGTAGTAAAGCGTGTGATGGCGCGTACTGTTCAATAACACTGTCCAATTTGGGCGAAAATCGTAGCTGGTGATGGCCAATCAGATGCGAGAATTTTGTTGTAGTTACGATTAAGTCTGTTTTCACAGAGGTACTCAAAAGGCGCTGTCAATTTAGAAACATCTGGAAGTGTTGATTCCAAGGAAATGATGTTTACAAAAATAGGCACTTAGACAGCAATAGCTCCAGACACCTCAAGTGAATTTGAATGTCATTTGCCATGTGACCAGAGATTGACTGATAAGGTCGCGTGATAAGATTTCGCGGTGTTCGATTTTGATTCCGCTCAAAGTGTTTAGTCCTGTAAGCTGTATTTAACTTTTTATTTGGTTGGTTTTATTCGTATACTTTTTTTTCTGTATTCATAGACCTGAATTTGAAAGGCTGGGTGGATCAGAGATGATGGAAACTTGTTACCTTGTAAATGAGTTGTTCATCGATTCTGAGGACGTAAACTAGTAAAACCAAGGCATTTCATAACTTTGGCAATAGATTGTCAAGGGAAATTCCTGAATCGTTTGTGAAGAAGCTTTTATGTTGCGAGGTGTGAGACACGCATTGTATTGCCCAACTCAGAAGCGATGCTTTCCGCCTCCGAAAATGCTCACGTGTGATAGCGTTGAAACACGCAATAGCCGAGTTGAGCCGCTCTTTATAGAGTTTGAATTTAATATTGGATTGAAAAAGTGTGGTATTAGTGTGAAAACTACTTATTTATAGATATGTGTTTTTAAGTTATAGAACATTTGATCACGCTTTTAAACAACTTGCGTAATATTGAAAATTGAAATAAAAAATGCACAAAGAAATAATTAGTATAGGTTATCACATGATTCCGAGTGCAATTTGGAAAAAAAAAAAAAGCACGAGTAAAAATTTACAAGTGCTTATTTATTCCAGATTGCATGAGAAAAATCATGTGATTACTTATTAATAATACACTTGAAAAAATAGACTTATAAAGCTTCAGCCTATACATTGACTACTGAGGTACGCAGAAGGCATTGCCCTCGATCTTCCGAAACTTGGAAAAGCTTCGAAAAAATCCGGAGATCACCGGAAGTGTTCGGGTAATCGTCGGAAGCATTCGGGTGATCTTCGGAAGTGTTCAGCGATCTTCGGAAATCTTCGGAAGGTTTCGCACGATATTCGGCGGTCTTCGAAATACATCGATTGGTCTTCGGAAGTCCTCGAGTCTCTTCGTTTTAACTTCGGAAATCTTCGTTGTAATTTGCACTCGTGTTACACTTTCTGCACTTTGTTACACTTGAACTGCACTGCTCTCAGCCAATCACAATCGAGTAATTTTTTCAAGTGTATTATTATGTTAGAAATGCTTGTGATTCAGCGTAGAGCATGGTGATGGCTTATCATAGGTAGTTAACTATTATTAAAATTTTACACACGGTTTCGGTATAAAAACGTTTTTAAAGTGATTACCCTGTTGCCATCATGCAAATTAAAATGGAGAAAGACTTTTTGGTGGATTAGAAATGTGATTTTCGGTTGAAAATATTTTCGTAGAGTTATTGACATTGTGACTAAACGAAACTTGTGATGGAACTTATTTTATCAATAAACGACAGAAATTTTTCAAAGCACGTCGCATTTTTTTGTTCTGTAATGATTTCCTGTAGTTTGTCGCCAATACGACAAGGTTTCTGTTTACTTCCCCAATTAGAAATACGTTTGGGAGAACACCTTTTTTTTTCTCTTCCCACACGGCACGTTTATGTCGTCCAATCTTAATTTGATCCTGATTTTGAAAGCTGCGGATAAAATCGTAAAATTTGACCTTGCGTTTAGATGTAGAAGCTTCAGCGCTAGAATATATTTGTATGCTGTTTCTTGTTTTTCGTCAACTTTGCTTTTTAGGGGGGCTTCAAATAACAAATTTATGTTCAAGAAGTCATTCTGAACCTCAGTGCAGTAGTTTTAAATTCAGTCGTGAAACATGATTCGTCTGCCCAGCGAACGAGTCGCTATTTACTGCTTAATATAAGAATTACATATTAAGCAGCAAAAAGCGACTTTCAATTCAATTTTAGATCGTTAGAGTCATCCGAAGTGTCTTGGTTTTATTGCAGTATTTCTTCAGGCAACATCGCAATTAATTATTTTAAGTCTTTCCATTTTTTCAAATGTGCTTAAACAATTTGGACAGTCAATTCGTAGACAGATGGAGAAAGAAAAACTCGGCGCGCGTATGTTTGAGATCCGACGTTCTCATAAAATAGCACTTCAGTGTGGAAATTGACCTTGTAGTCGTGCAAAGGATGGTAAAGAAGTCATTCGACCTTTAAATCCTTTTTTTGCTGCCGGCGAATGGAAGTGTATATTCAACAGCTTCAAAGTTTTGCAAACTCCATACTGCGACGTGTTTTCACTTAATCCCATCTCCCGCGACAAATGTATATGATAAAAACATCACGACAAATATGAAATTTCTGCCGGTAGAAAACCGGCTACAATTGTTTGTGAAATACAATACTCCAACACATTTTTAATTAACATGGTAATATTCAGACACTCGATTTCGATCGGCACGTATGGTTAGATAAAAGCTTTTCTTATGAATATATGAATCTCAAATTATTTAATCTTGGTCTTATTTACACCTTTCGTGCTGGATATTACCAAACGTAAGCGCCATTAATACACGTTTAGTCTCCATCCGGTAATAGCTTTTTCTCATCTCACCGCCTTGTAAAGATTAATTCCACGGCTGTTATTTGCATTGTACAGGTCGAACTGGCTGCAATCCTTTGCTACATTGTAAACTTTAGGACAAAAACTATTAAACAAGTAGTGATTCCGAAGCGGATGCTAATTCTGCGGTTCTTCTGTAATCCGATTATTCCAACATCAACTTGATAACAGAGGAGACTCGTACAAGGTGAGAGCTTTTACTTTCTTATTTTACATGCCGGACGGAAGACTTTAACAGTTTTTGTCTAAGTCAGTCAAAATTCTCAGCTTCAAATACACTCCGAGATTTCAATGGCTAACCTCGAAAAATAGTGTTTAAAGAAAGTAGAATGCATACAACAACGAATTGAATTACTTTGGTTCTATAGCCTTTTCATTTGAATGCCGTAAACTCAGCAGAACTTCGTCTACAAATTTTAAAGGCATAACTGTCGTTTGTTCTTGAAAATGATGAAAAGATCGAGATACGATATGAGTCAGCATGTCACAATAGTAATGATTTCAGTTTGATTGTGTGCAGTCAATCGATGTAATTGTTACTACCGAGATTTTGGAGCGCATAGGTAAAAGAGACTGTCAAAAATGGCACAGTAATTCATTTTCAGCAGTACATTTTTAATTTTATGTGGAAGCATTTTCATACCCCATCAGGAGCCCATAAGGGCTCCTGACCCCATTTATTGCATGGTTGAGGCCATTTTCTCTGTAGGGGTTCCCAAATATTAAAAGAGTTCCCGCAGTTTTACATCCGCGCCTTCTGATTTTATTTCATTGATGCATATTAATGAAGCGGGCATCTGTTCAATCATATGTTTTCTTGTAAGAAAACTCACCTTCGATTGGGCTTTTCGGTCGCATGTTTCTGTCAATTGTGCACCAATTCCACAAAGAGGTGGTCGCATTGTCTCTGGTCAGAATGCAATTATAAACAATTATTTTTCACATGGCTCGTTTTCCTTAGTTCTTCGAGGCTGATTATATAAAATAAACCCCGCTAATTAACAACCGTCTGAAAAGCTGGGGGCGGCTTTGATTGTAACAGGGGAGTGCGGGGCTGATATTTTAATAAGTGGTGGAACAGAGAATTAACTCTGAAGTGTAAATGAAAGTGCTAAGAGAAACCCATGAAAAACCCACTGGGCGTTAGCCCCAGTAAAGGGTATCAGGGAACCACACGAGGCAAAGAAAAAATTCTTATGACCTCGGTGGGAAACGAACCCTCGACCTATTATTAAAGTTGATAATCCCCTAAGTGAATATTACAGTAATATTCCCCTCGCACACACCCACATGCCTTCCATTTCACGCACTGACAAACACAACAACGACTTTACTTCAACAGCGTTGCATTTATTTTACTTAGAATACACATTCATATTATTACATTTTAAATACTAGAGAGCAGTTGCTCAAATTGAAAACATTACACTTGCTTTGGGGTAACCTTGATGCTCGTCCATGTGGTCAAGGCTGAACAACCCTTCTGTCGCCTCCTCAACATTAAACTGAGCGTTTTCGTGGTTCACTTGCCGATGAAAATGAAGGATGAAATGCAACTTTTGGCAAAGTTTAAACAAATTCTGTACATGGGGTTCAGAGCCACCTTAAATTTTCGAAAATTTAAGGTGGCTCTGAACTCCATGTACGGAATTTATTTTAACTTTGCGAAAAGTTTCATTTCATCCTGCTTATTAAAATTCTATTAGCAAAAATTTCACCGTGCCGTTTTTGAAATATAAGAGCTTAAATCTGAAATTAAGGGTGTTTTTAGCAGGTCATAGTATTGCTATGGTAACCTATAATGTCACAAAAATAATACCAACGTATTTACCAATGTTTGGGCAGTTTTTTGATACCATGATTATAGCATCAACTGATAAAGAGTGGTAATAATGACCCATCAAAATCTACTTCTTGGAAAGTGCTGGAAACTGTTTTGAGCCACCTTAAATGTATTGTAAAGCTTCTTTAGTATGCAGTATGCATATGGTTGTTTTGGTTGGTAAACCTAAAGCAAAAAAAATAACGTCTATAGCGATACTCACCGTCACGTCACCTATTGTTATTAATGTCCCAACCAGAGATCTATTAGTCATTGAGACAAAGGGTTCTTTTGTTTTACGGTGAGCAAATTTGAATAACAAAACAAATTGCTCATCAATGTTTGTAAACAGTGAATACGGCTATTATGCTGCTGGGCCCGGTTGTTCGAAAGCCGATTAACATAATCCAGGATTACCGTAAACTTTGGTTGCAGTTTTCAACTGTTGGATGAAAGTTGTTTTCGCTGATTTTTGTTTTCCAGGATTGACTTCCCCTAATCTTAAATTTTGCAGAATATCGACAACGTTTGGGGACAGAGAAATAAGCTCCTTGATTAACTTTTAATCCTGCATTTGCGTTAATCGGCTTTCGAACAACTGGGCCCTGTTTAACAATCGTAAACCCCACCGCGTTTTCTCGCAACTATCGTTCTATTGTCAAGTGTATGCACGGAAAACTATTTGTTTGTTTGTTTTGTCAGTGTACGTGTGTCAAAACAACGAACAAAATCATGTCACGGTTGATACCTTGCCCATGTGATACCTCGCCCATGTGAAAAATAAGCCAGTTGTTAAACAGGGAGCTTAAGCACGCGCGTTTTTGAGACGCGGACGGTAACCGGAAGTGAATATTTCGCACCCCAGGATAGCGGTCTCAACCAGACTTTTAAACTTAGAGTCTCTAATAGTGAAAAGATACTGAGCGATATAAATATAGTTGTGTGAAGACAAGTTAAAAGGGAAAACATCTCACTTCCGGTTGCCGTCCGCGTCTCAAAAACGCGCGTGCTTAAGCTCCCTATTTTGTTGCACCTCGTGGATATGTGATTTATTCACCTTGGGCTGTGCCCTCGGTGAATAAATCATATATCCCCTCGTTGCCTCAAAATAACCCTTACTTATTGAATGAGGTTTTTGTGATATATCCAGAATAATCAAGGTCGAGGTAAGAGTTGGTCAGTCGAAGCTGGATATCACAAAAACCTAATCTAATAATTGTTTTATTATACATTAAACGAAAACAAAAATGTCGCCACAGTAAACATTCCCTTGCAAACCTGGACGTTGTTTTGCTTCTTCACCGACAGCAAGCCACGCAAAGTGCATGAACTTGACACGATTACCCTTGGAACATCAATGCACCGCGGTCATACATGACATGATTACCCGTGACCTTGAGCGTCCTTGACATAATTATTATATAATCTGCAGGTAGATGACGTCACAAGCGCTGATTTCGAAAATTCACTGCACGCTTTCGGCCAATCCGAAAAGAGATGGTGAGTTCAATGTATAACAAATGATGATTATTATTTGGAGTTTGACCGCGTGCGGAATGGAAACTAGCATCGGGGGTCGGACCCCGTAGGTCAAGTACTAAAATGAGTGATCGTTGTCTTGAAAAATATATCAAAGTGAAACAGTCACCATGTGAATAAAGACGTTATTTTGGCTCAGTTCTTGCGAGAGAGTTTTTGTTACATGACTCACGCCCGCCGCTTTATTGGGAACTAAAGACGTAAACAATAATACCAACCGGAAATAAATTATAACGCCAACGAAACAACAGAACCGAAATGTTAACAACTAAAACCCATCAGGGCGAATTATTTTAGATTCAAAGCAAAACGAGTCTTCGTTTCTAAGGTACATAGGAAATTATGGCACCCGAAATAGGTCCGAAATGCGTTGGAGGTTTCGAGAAACTCACGCCAGCTGTGCGTTTCCCTAAACCCCGAAAAACATTTCATGTATTTTTCAAGTCAGTTTTCTAGAAATTGCAACTAGCTTTTTAGATAAATTATCCTCAATTTGAAGGCGTGCTTTCTTAATTAAAAGAGTATAAAAAATAAATGAACCTCTGTGTACGTAAAATATTTTTTCTGACCCGAAACGTTTTCGCAGAAGCGCTCAAACATTTCAAAGAAAGTCCACAGTCCTCGCGATGAATTTGAAGTGATCTGCGAAGGCACAATGTGTTATTGCTTTGACAAAACCACAATTTCTCCTCCAAGAATGATTCGGCTTCACTGCGAAAGGCTTTAGAGCGATAACCGGTTGCGCGGCGAGGTCTTTTAGCCCTTCTTGACTCACACCATCGCCGAAAGACATCGAATTCAGTTTCCGCAGCAGTGGCCGACAACTTAGTTGTATTACATTGTACTTGATGCGCGTGCACGAGATTTGCGACATAGCCCCTTTAAGGACCCATTGTCACTTTCTATAATGTACAGCGGTCGTACTAGAATTCCCTGGACCACGGAAATCTTCCGCCTCTGCAACGGACAGCGTCCTCTGACTTTCGCCCCCAGCCATCTCTCCCACCTTTGCAAGAAAAAAATTCGAACGCCTGATCGCAGCTAGAAGTAAACTCCATTATATTTTTTTCCCATCTTGATTTGCGTTACTGTTGTACGCCACGTCAAGAAGCAAAACGCATCTGCCACGACCACAGCAACCCTCTGCGAGACGCCATAAAACGTCAATTTTACGGGAAAATAACGTAAACAATTGTCGACAATTTTTTACGTTATTTTCCGAAGACTTGGACATCAAAAGACGTGGGAAGGCTTGAAGTTGGCTTGGAGTTCCGGCTGGCCAATACCAGCCTTCATCAGACGTTATTAAGAAAAATGGCTATTTGCATGGTACATTTACAAAAGAATATAGAGCAAAGACTGGAAATGGTGTGGGCGTTATACAGTTTGGTGCATTGCTTGGCAAAATACTCCACACAGCCCCCATTAATTATGAGCATGCTTGCCGTGTTTGTATGACAATGATACATTTGCATGGGGATATGCGGAAACTCATTCCCATTTCTTTCTGGTACTCTACAAAACAACATCTTGATATGACTAAGAAGCAAAGCTGCCGAATATTAACAGGAGCAACAACAATAACTTTACCACCAGCAGTGTACTGTCCCCTCCCCAATTCCTACACTTAAGCATCACCAACAACAGACTAAGGTTGTAGAAAGCATGCGTTAGGAGACGTTTAACTTGGGAATAATATCGCGTCACTGTAAAGATTTCACAGTGAGATTTCTGCATAGCCACAGACATTAGTTATGCATGAGTTTGCCGACCGAAAAATTAAGTTTTGGCAAAACTTAATTTTTCGCTCGCCGTTTAATTTGATTGTGTGATTTACGGAATTATTCCCTAGAATTCAAAATACTTGATATGTTTTGCAAACCTGTGAATTGAAATCACACTCCACATAAACCTAACGTCCTTGTATTGAAAGGTACCAGGGAACATGAACGGGATCGTAGATCGCGGTTCAAAACGACTGCATATATATAGCGACCATGACGCTCTTTAATCTACAATATGAAGCCACCAATTTTTTTTTTATTAGAAGCTTATTTTATTAAAAGCGTCAAAGACAAACTTCTTGTGCTTTCCAACGTGAGCTTTAATTGTCGCAAATTTATGCTAACAAAGGAGCTCCACAACAATTGACAGATAACTGACAGCTGAATATTTTTCAGTTGACTGACAGCACCACACAAGGCAATTACATGCACAACGACCTCCTGTGTGGACCAAGGTTTTAAAGATCTATTATCAAGGTAAGCCATAAAGTAGTCTCAATTTAGTCGTAGAACTTTCCTCTAAAGAGACAAATGCGACAAGCGTAGACAAATCTAGCTTGGAACATCCTCACAGGCCTTGGAAAATTGCTCACACAATATTACTTGTTAGTTTTACGACTGCTTCAAACTGAGTTTTATTTGTCGCAAGGCCAAAACGTTTCAAGGCCTTTTGGAATCTTATTTCAGGAACTTATGAGCTGCAGTAAATATTCTTTCAGGGATTGTGGGATTCAAAAAGCAAAACCTATTTTTAGGGGACTTAAGAGCAGTTCCAGAATAATGTAAGCACTTTTCATGCGCAACGCCGATAATTTGATCGAGTTTGGAAATTTTTTTGCAAGGTACTTGAAAAAAATTCATAGTACAGGGAACAGTTGAAGTAGCCAAATCTCTCTGAACTGAATACGGAGATGCTTGAGGAAACCTCGACGAGTTCATCATGTGATGTTTTGTTTGAATGTTTGTTTTTTTTTTCTTTGTGTAACTGATGCGACTCAATCACGAACTTTGTTCCTGGACAAAGTTACTGATCTGTCATTGTGAGCGTAGTATATTTTTCATTTTTCATATCCTCAGCGGTGTGCATTTTGGCGGGGATAATTTTTGGATGAATTCTCATTTCAGTGATTTCAATTCAAACGCAGATGTAAACATGCTAGTTATTGCCTAAAGGAACAGGTGCCCAATTGAAACAGTTTCCAGGGATATTACTTAGTCTCACAAGCCCGGGTTTTAATCACGGTTATGATCAGCTTCAAATCTTTGCCGAGGATAATTTCAGTGTAGAACAACACGAACACCTCTTTGAATTAATTATTTTTTGTTTTGAAATGTAATAATTAAGAATAACGCCGCGTTTAAATTTTTTAGAAACTTTTATTAAAATATCTTTATTTCATTTTACTCGTTTCACTTTCAAATCCTGTTTTTAACGTGAAAAAAAAAAAAAAAATATTGAAAGTAGGCCAATACGGTCTGGCTAAATAAGGACACATTGTCATGGAAACATATTGCGGGGCTCTTCACGCGCTTAATTTGCGTTTCACCTGTTTCAACGAAAACAATATCTTGTTAAGAACGCTGTTGAATAAACTGAGCAATTACATTTACTTTTTTTATTTTTATCGGACGGAGACTTGATGACTTGATGGCTATTGTAATTCTCAACACTCCCCCCAAATAACTCTTCTTCCTTTCAAACATTCCAAAAATCAGCCAAATATTCTCAAACATTTACTGAACGAAGGACTCCAACCTAATAAAGCCATTTTTCGATCGGAATGAAATGTTGCTGATATTTAAGGAAAGTGCTGAAATGTACAGAAAACAAGGCATTTACTTGTAAAGCCCCCCTAGCAACTGAAGTGTTTCCGCCGCAATTTCATATTTCATCAAAATACTCTTTTCAATATCCAGTTGCGATTTAACGGAAATTTTATTTGTTGTTTTTTATTATCTGTCAGTTCTACCAAGACACAAAGCAAAAGTAAAACAAAGACCAATACATAAAATTGTACTCCACGGCTAATTATTTTTTTCACGGACAGTAAAACTATCGATCTGTGATCCGGATTTTCGGTTTAAGTTGGTTCTCAGTTCATTTTAATTATTAATATTGTTCAAGCCCATCCACTTTCTTGTATTTATTTCCACAAACAGCGGATAAAATTCAAACTTTAATTCAAGAGGGGCATGGTCTACATGTCTATCTGTCAAATAATAATAATGAATGATACACGTCACATATTGTTATATGACTGGCGTTTTTCCCGCTACAGCGCGCCCATTCAGTGGCTACAAGGAACGAGTTGCAAAAATAATTGAGACACTGTACGTCATTTTGGCCTTAAATGATGTTTCTATGATCTTTCGCTTTCCCTCCCCCTCCTATCAAAGTTGCTAACAGTGCAACACCATGCTCGAAACGTTGAGGAACAACTTTGAAAGGGGGAGAGGGAGGGGGTGTGTTTTGTATCCCACAGATTTCTTACAGGAGTGTTTTAGAGAAAGAAAAGGTGTTTTTGATTGCGAATGTCTCAACAATTTTGCAACTGGTTGTCTGAGCGCTATTGCACTGTATGGCCACTTTATTAGTTTGGGAATCTGTGCGAGAGCTATTGTACTTTTTGCTTTCAGTGAGGTCTTTAAAACAAATTGGTTTTTATTGTCTTAAATCACGTGGATTAAAAATTTTGTGTTGTTGTTTGTCATATGACATCTAACAGTGAAACTGTTTACCGCCAAATGCCATGAGCGGGCACTACATTACGAAAACTATGACGTCAAACGGGAAACACTGTGAATAAGACCATACATTTGACAAGTTATCGAAAACCTCTGGTGAATAAACAGAATAAAATTACATTACAAGCAGCACGCAATTGCTAGACTTGTTCCACCAAAATGGCAGTTGACTGTTAGACATTTGCGTCTTACGTGTTACAGTTAGGACCAGTTTTAACTTAAAACATGCGTAGATTGTGCGAAGCTACTGCCCATTAATGTGATGGATGCTTTTAATGTGTTAATGTGGCTTTCAAAGAAATATAACACAGAGTGATCGCAATTATCTCACTCTCGTCTTTATGGCGCTCTGTTCTATTTTAACTGTGCAATACACTCCGTGGAAAATTGAAAAAAATAAATAAATAGATAAGTTAGATAAGAACGAAACAACTGTCAAATGGAGCGACTGTAATGGTCTTTCTTAAAGATGAGATGAATAATGGATCAATCTTCAGGAAAATTAATGGTTCTTCTGTCATGAGAAAAAGCATTTCAGTGAAACTAGCCGAAAGGAACGGTTATAGTGCTAAAGATTTATGATTGGTAAAGAGTAATTGTCCGGGAGAAAATGCACACTGCACTTCGCTATAGTTTTCAAAACGTCGGGAATTTTGTAAACTTCTAACTCCTTTTTTTTATACAACAACTATATAAACATATCAGCAAGGAAACGTCCTTTGGTATGATAATCCATCCAGCTGTAAACACCCCTAATAGAATCTTGCTTTCTATTTAAGTGCGATTTCCATTATTGCATTCAAAACGACACTTTTGTTTCTTGTCCTCTTGAATACGTCTTGCAGTCATTTAACTCGAACTCTTGATTTCTAAAGAAAATTTTTGATGCGCTTGAGTCACCTGGAAATTACGAAAGCCCTGAAATCGTGCATTTTACAATGTTTATCTTTGGCGTAATGGTTATTAATATAAAGATAAGGCATCAAGTCATTCAACAAGCTCTCACAGTGATATAGTTTTTAGTTTGTCTTATTCATTTGGCCAAAGTGAAGTTCTAGCTAATCTCAGAGAAATTGCTATGGCTGAAATCATGACCAAGAGCAGCAGCAACAACAACAACACGTGTTGCTGAAATTATGCTAACTGAACTTCTAAAGCGAACGCGTTTGTCACAGCATAGTGGTACATAACAAGAGTGGTGGTGGTACGAATGAGGAATTGTGGGAATTTGTGGGGGGGGGGGGGGGCTGCTGTATGTTATGTTTTCTAATTTTAATCACGCTTTTGCTGAGTCGTTGAGATGTATGTAAATTCACTTAAGCGTTGCAACTGATCTTTTATTTATCCTTTATGGCTTTCAAAATTTAATCTCTCTCCCAGGTCTCACTGCAGGGAGGTCTGGATGAGATTATGTGGTCAGAATTCACTTTAATTTAGTGTCTTCAAATTAAAGGTAGCTTGTCTCTCAAACGGCGCATCTTGGTTAACCATTGAAATCGCGTGATACACTTTGAGGTGGATTTACTATAAAGTTGACGCTTCATCTTCCCTTAACTTGAATAACAGGTAAGAGCACATTCTGACCTTATATATGAAGCTTACGTTACAATCTGGCACTGAAAAGAAGTGAAGACGAATGTTTATGTTCAACATTTAAAGCTGCAGTATAACAATTCTATTTTTGTTATTTCTTTACACTTGAGTTTTGTATCGCAGTGACCTTTACTCATGATAGAAATGAATGGTGATTAGAGTTGATCAAAACAACATTTAATTCTGCTGCCCGTCGTTTGATCGTTTGACATCTTGGCTTAGACTGGGAGATAAATTATTAAAAACCGACGACATTCTTAATATGCGACCGTTTACAAATCAATGCGGGAAAAATCTGAAAATATTAGGTCTTAGGGGAAATGTTTTGGTTGTATGATATTCCACAATGAGCGAGTGAGACGGTTTATTACTGATCGGGTGTTAATTGGTAGCTATTTTATCTATTAAAACACAAATTGTAATTGGGAAAGTTTTATTACCACTGAATTGCGGGGAGTTCCTTGTAGTCAAAGATACGTCGTCAAAGTATCACATCAGCGATAAACGTTTGTAGAAAACGAAATATCCGTTTACTAGACTATTGAATTATATTCATTACGTAATTTTCTGAATTAAGTTTAATTTTGTGGTTAACTGCAAAAAAAACTGTTTAATCATAATTAATCCACCTCAGCGTTATTAATCAGTGGATGAAACAGAAGTATGTCTCCAGGAGTAACATCGATAACAATGTTTTCCTGATCATCTTTGCGCGGTTTTGTCTAGCCGCATTATTGCGAACTGACACAGTGTGTTGAATTTTTTCCCTTTTTTTTTCATGTGTCTGGCTCTTGAATATTTATGACATACACAACATAATCTCGATGAATGCATTCTGTAATGGAGTGACAAAAATATAACTGATCTCTATGCACCTTGTAAGAACGATAACAAGATAGCTATGATTCTTTATCTTGTTTCAATTAATTAAGGTCAGTCAACTTTTTCAGTTGAATTTTACGATTCGGTTGATGTAGTGAAAAATATATTTCAAAAGTGACAAATGTCTCTTAAAGAATATGACCCTCCTTCAGTGTGGACAAAAACCATACAAAAACCAGTAAACCTGAATTTTACGATCCTAATAATATCGACTTCGATTCCGGAGCATTTGTTTTACAAACTGCTCTTGGCGCAATAATTACGGACATACAAAGTTAAAGAAAAATTCAACACCGAGGATGAAAGGCAGTTCTGGCAATTTATGTTTTGTTATACAATCGGTGTTTGACGCCATAATTCCGGAACATACCAAGTTAAACAGAAAACAAGAGGCTAAAAGGATCAGTTTTCATTGGCTATTTCACAAAATAAAACAGTTCCAGCGAATTAGGATAAAAGGATATGAAAAGATAAAAAGGTGACAGGAATTTTTTTTAATCTTCTTGATTGACTTCAACACTCCTCTTTAATAACTACAAAATTACATACACTCTCCTATTACTGATGTTTTGTTCTTGCTGCAAAAATGCTACCTGGTAGGGAAGAGGCCTTCCAAGTGGTAGAAGCCACGTGCGACATAGCTCCGAAAACAGGCGAAAATCTTTTCCCAAAACACACGGTGACAACCGACAGAAATTGGCAGAAATAACGCGACAGTTAACGAAAGGGCCAATTTATTTTTAATTTCTCTTCGTTTTCTTTGCGACACTGGCATTTGTCCCTAACCAAACAGGCGACGCCGAGCAGAGTCATAAACGAGCGACAAAGCAAAACCAAACCAGTCTTTTCAAAGAACGGCCTCAGTGAGCGTTGGCAGGTGAAGAGGCATTTTGTCTCCCGTTAGCTAAATGTTAATATTCAGTTTTAAACTCCCAACATCATGCAAAGGTTTCAAAGAGTGCCTATACTTGCCAAAGCAATATTGAAACGAATTTCTTAGTCTGGAGTACCCTTTTAAGTTTAACCTGCGATCATATCCTCCCTCCCGTACCTATGGGTGTCGGTTGTGTTTAATCCACTCTAAAGAAAAAACTTTCCTATGAAATCATTTACAAGGCACTCTAATCTACCCACCATGCAATTAGTGAGTGATTGACGTAGCCAGTGAACCACGCTTTGCGATTTTCAAGTTGCCATTGCTTCGCAATAACCAGCGCAAACAGCTATTATTTTCGTCTCGTCTATTAAAACGCTTTTATCCACATCTCCGACCTGAAAGGTACGTTCTATAAATACCATGTCTTAGGTAACATATTTATTGTTTGTGGGTCAGTTCTTTAAAGACGTTTGTCGTATTGAAACCCACAGAATTGAAAAAAACGAGATCGATTTTCCTAATTATTCAACGTTGACAGTTTTGGTGAGTACTATAGGTATACCCCTAATACACAGAGAAGCGAACAAGTTGTAAGCATAATTTCAGATTGTTTATAATTTGGAAAAGCACCAACTTTCCTGTTAGTAAGAATTTAACAGAAGCGAGAATGATCTTCATTTTTCATGTTTGCTAATGTGGTTTAACATCTGTCCCAGAGGATGACGAATCGACGGTTACGTCTTATCGAAAAACTAAAAAGAGCTGTTAAAGCTAAGAACAATTTAAAATTCTCTCGTTATTTTTTGTGAACGACTGCAATTATGGTTTTAAAGTCTTTGAAACAAAACATAACAACAGTTTACTGAATTCACAAATTTAACCGTGTCTTTCCCGATAAAAGCGTTGTCACCTTGGCATTGCCTGCG
>OX419339.1:29777846-29877846 GCA_948470475.1 Galaxea fascicularis
TGGCCCTGAAAGCTGGATTGTCCATGCCTTTGAAGAACACACATAAAGGTATGCTTCGCAAGTTGGACTGCTAACGGCTAGGGGGTGGTAACAGTACGGATAATGGGTGTTTCCATATTAGTGCATAACTTTGATTGCAACCCGCGAGATGAAAAAGTTCATTCCACGAATACACTTTATGAAAGAATGAAATGAACCAATATTAACGAACTGTCGTACATGTCGCGTTGAAACGGTGCACCGGAGCGGATTTTTGTGTAGGAATGAACTGATACGGCTTGATGAGTTACAGGCCACACAGCTACGCCGGGATCTTTGCACGTAATCGGGAATGAGTCCAACCGAAATGAATATAATTGGACCAGTGTCATGAACATGACGAAGAGAGAAACAAAGTTAGACCAAAAGGTATTCTTAAAGGTTGGTTGTCGGTGTCACTTGGACATCTCGAAAGCATTCCAGAAATTTACTCGAGGGCAAAAAAAGTCGTCATGGTGAGAACATCGCCGGCACGTAAAATAATAACACAATGACCATTTTAGGATTGCTTACATTCATAGTTCTAAACTATGCCAGCAAAATTGCAACAGTTTTCGTTTTTCTTTGCTCTTGTCCTTACCTAGAAATTTCTTGCGCAATTTTCACAGTTCGCTATTCCCTATCACTGACTTCCGAAACGAATCAGTTTTCAAACACGTCCTCAGCTCGCAAGGAAATAGTCCTCAGTGCAAGATCGGAGCATAAGCAAGAGTTATATGCGATGAAGCAATTATCCTATTTAGTTTTGAGTCTCACGGAGATCTGAAGATTTTGCACCTTTGGGGACTAAAAGATTTGAACCAGATCTTGTTTCACAGGATAATCGGATGGATCTGTTATCGCAGAATTTTTTCCATGGAGGGAATACTTGCGCTTGGGGTCATGGATTTTACTACTCGTTTCTATTCAATTCCTCGTCCAGCTTTGAACACTGAGAATTTCGTTAGGCTAAGCATAGCAATCCAAAAAAATACTTACAGCGTTCTATGGCGCAGCTTGAGATTCTGCCAGCCAGCAAGATCATTTAAGGTGGGGACACACTAGGCGACAAGTCGCTACAACAAATCGCCTCGTGTGACATGGTGAATTTTTGTGAAAATCATTGTCGCAGAATTTTGTCGCTGCGATCAGCTGCATGAATTCAAACCAGTTTGAATTCGCGCGACTAATCGCAGAGACAAAAAAAGCGAAAGCAGCGTTGTCACGACTTGTTTTGCAGACAGTACACAAGCTAAATGGGTGCCGACCACTATACACTAATTATGCACTGCTTTCGAGTGGTATGTTTTCTTCGTATACACGTGAGAGTTTAATGGAGCCATGCAAAGAAAACACTCCCGAGTGTCGAGTCCCCGAATAGGAGCTGCACCTCTTTGAAACCTTGAATTGCACCTCTTTAGGAGAGTCTACTCGCGAGAGGCAATTTCGTTCGCGCATGCGCGTTTTGCTCGGTTTACTGGTCCACTGAGGTCCCCAACCTCTTTCCCAGGATCTCTCTTCCTCTCTTCTTCTCTTTCTTCCGAGTTGTGACGCCCTGTCCACATAATGCTTTTTCGTTTCACCGAACACGCATCAAAAGCTTCGTGAGTTCACACAATCGTTTTTGCAGCATTTCCTATTGGCTCGATTACCAACCGCTGTTCGGGAAATGAGTCCGTGCTCCTGCATTTCCTGTTCACGCTTGAACCATTCTCGTCCCCAGAGGCCGCGCCACTTTTGGAAAGCACCAAGAATAACAACCTCTGGCCAGTTCCGAAATATGCGCAGTCGCAGTGAAGGTGCATTTTTGTAACCGTTGGCAACCACTATTGTTTCAAACTTCTGAGTTTGAGTAGAAGAGTCCGAAGTCAGTGATTCACGGACTTCCTGTTTTGGAACCAGCCAGAGCGCCTTAACTAGAGGCCCTTCAACAGTATTATGTGCTGTCCACACTGAAAGCGATGCGTATTCGAAGCGATGCGTTTTCAAATGTCTTCTCTTTGGAGAGCGTTTGCAAAAGTATGCGTTTACGATTTTTGGATCGTTTTAGTGTGATCGCAAAGGCAAAAATGTATGCGTTTTCAAAAGAGAATGCGTTAGTGTGGACCGGGCTAGTACTACTCCTACTGGCCACACAAGATGATAGCTATCAGAATGTGTTTTCCGGTAAATTGACGAATGTTTTTGAACAATTAGCGACTATTAGACAGTGATTCTATTGTTCCCTTTTGCTTGCTTTTGATTCAATTTTGCAATGACTGATTTTATTTCACGGGTCAACCACTTCCTTTGCTTGATTTGCTGTCAGTTTGTTTTGTCTGTTTTTGTTTGGTTTACTGACCATAACAATACAAATGACATACAATTTGTTCGACATAAAAGCTGAATTGATCGCCAGCATAAGATCATTTTTATACATTTTTTGCACGAGATTCTAAAACAGCGATTCTCCTTTGCTCACCGTCCTTAAAATGGTTATTCTAGTTTTCCGTGCACAAACTAGTTCGTCTTTATTAGTAACTGGGCGTGAAATATGAATGACATTTAATAATGAAATGCCAAGTGAACCCGCGACGTGTCACCGCAGTCATGAGCAAAAAAATAGGACTTCAGAGTGATTTAAAGTGAATTTATTTGAACAAAAATTGTTTGTACTGTCTGACGCATCGTGTTGTAAGGTTAAAATTTGAAACACATTTTCGCTCAATCCACTGACATCACTTATCAGTGCGTACGTCACATGTTTAAAATTATGTAACCTTTGAACCGTTTAATTCGTGAACTGCCCGTCCTTCCTGTGAAGTTTATCAATGCGGCATAATAATATATACATATGACAAGGATTTTGCGGTCTGATGTGCAAGCAGTTGTTGTCTTTTTTAAAAACCTGCTTCTGCTTACTGTCGAAAATGAACAAGGCATCGAACTTGGAACTTTAAAAATCAGATATCGGGTAAATTGTTTGTTTATAAATTGTACTGATGCTGACATCCTCCGCATTATTGTTGCCCGCAGCCCAAAGATGAAGTTCAAGTGAAACACCATGTATGGCATGCTACTGGAGAGCGTGGAGCACTTCTTGAAGGAAAAATACGGAGAAAAGACCTGGAATTTGATTCGTCTTCGAGCCGGGATAAAAAGCCATGTATTCGTCACACACGAGCGTTACCCAGATAACCTCATGTTGGACATCGCTCGCGCGGCTGCTGAGGTTATTGGAAAACAAACGAAGATGACCCCAGATGATTTCATTCAGTTCTTTGGAGTTTGCTTCGTGAAATTTTTCAGCAATTACGGCTATGATAGAATCATAAAAGTCAGCGGGAGGTATTTCAGGGATTTTTTGAGTGGGATTGATAATCTACACGAGCACATGCGTTTTGCCTACCCCAAGCTCATGTCTCCAACGTTTTACTGTTCTGAGGAGACATCGTCGGGATTGTTGCTGCATTACAAATCTAAACGACACGGATTCCTACGCTACGTTATTGGACAAATGATGGAAGTTGCACGAACGTTCTACGGTATAGCTCTTGAGATGACAGTGCTCGAGATTCTCAGCACGGAATCTGGTTGTCATGTTGTCTACCGGGTGAATTTTGATAATTCAGCATGTAAGCCTCTAATCCCGGATTCGCTGTCTGTTCGGGAGAGTAGGGATTTATCTTGCGAGACGTTTTTGCAGATCATGCCCTTCAGCTTTGTTGTGTCAGCTAACATGAAGATTGTAATGACGGGTGAAGCGCTCTTGTCGACACTTGGAAAGTTTGTGGTTGAGAGCTCCGTGTACGACGTGTTTTCCTTGCGGCGGCCACGGCGTGAATTCTCTTGGGAAAATGTAAGCAATTATTTTGTTCTCTAAAACGAAATATAATTGTGGTACTGACAGGATAAAGTTGATGAGCGATCGATAATCTTTTGTGCAAAACAGTTTCGTTTTAATGTTTTAATCAATGGAAAAATTTAATTAATATTCCCGCCGGACACAGAAAAGGCACAGAAGGGAAGGCAAGCGAAAGGGAACAATTTTTTTTGTGCGTTTTGCTCAAAATTTTTTTGAATAAAATTGCAAAGCAAAGCTACCATTTACGCGCAAATTAGCATACACTCTTTCTTATTGTTTGCTTTTATTAAATCTACACAGCGTTTTTTTTAATTGTTCGTGGCCTATTTTGTTTGCGTTGCTGTTCGAAAACGCATTAAATTTATATTTGGGAGATGTAGAAAACGATATGTGACAGACTGTTTGCGATATGTTCGTTGGTAGCTATTTGTGTGATTATATAACAAAGCGTCACATTGAGAATTTCACTCCAGTCGTTACAGAACCATTCAAATTGTTTTTGCAACTCTTTTGCCTGTCTCTCATCCAGTCCTTTTAGGGTTTGAAACACAATATTGGCACAATCTAATTCCTTTAAGACTTTTTAACCAGTTAATTTATATCTTTATATTTCAACTGAATTTCAATTGTTTGCCTCGGGCCAAGTGAGATGTGCAAGAAATGTAATAATTCCGAACTTACGTGCCACCTTTCATGTTTTAAACTTGCTTTAAAATCACTCATGCTGACTCTTTATATCTTTACAATGAATTGGTTGAATTTTTACCAATTTTCATGCGTCAGTTGTGACGGTAGAACAACTGAAAAGCACGAACCGTATACTATTGAAAAAGCCGCTTTTCAGTGATAACGTAAATCAAAGGACAAAAATTGTGCGGATTACTTTCATTTCGACACCTATTTCCTAATCTCCATTTCGAGCGTCAAGAATCAATTTTAATTAAACTGTGATGAGGTCAACATCCTCGTTTTATTTTTAGCACAGTTGCAGTAGAGTATTTAACACTAAAGCGTAAGTTAATACTCTTGAAAGAAAATAAGGTATAGAGAAAGATACAGGGGTGTATACAGCCAAAGGAATGCGTGGGAAAGTAATTTAATATTGATACGAAGAGTGTATTCATTAGGTTAAATTGTGGGACTGGCAAGGTTGGCGCAGTGGTGAGAGCGCTCGCCTTCCGCTAATGTGTCCCGGGGTCGATTACGGACTCTTTGTCATATTTGGGCCGAGTTTCTTGGTTCTCTACTCTGCTCCGAGAGGTTTCTCCCTGGGTTCTCTGGTTTCCCCTCTCTGCTAAAACCAACATTTGAGAACTGTGAAGAATTTAGAATTGTTAGGCGTATTTGGAAACTTAAGTTCAATTTGCGCGGTATAAATATTATTATTATTATTATTATTATTATTATTATTATTTGTTGGGCATTTTAACACCAAATAAATTTTCTGTTTAGATAAAAACATGGAATGTCATCTGCGAGCTTGTAGCCAAACTACCTTGCGTGAAGAATCACTGCCTTAAAAAGCCTCTTCTGAGACCAATAAAATCGTTGGACAAAGCGGAATTTCTTTCGTCACTATCGAGAGTGGCAGAGAGTCAACTCGACGAAACGCCAAGAATTAACTCACACATTCGCGCCATTATCAGTGAAATTGGATGTCAAAGGAAGAATGGAGTACTGCTCAAGCCTGTGATTAGGAGACACAGTGATGCGTCCGTATCAAGAAATGGCGCCTTACTGCCGAGTTTGCATTGCAAAGATTACGCAGACAAATTAATGAAGCAGTTACATTTGAAAGGGCACGTGAAATATCTTAAGAAGAATGACATGGTGCTATTCATCTGCTCACCAATGTAAGTGGTATCATGGAATAATTGAGACGTATGATTCTTGAACCAACCCTCGCTCCTCTTCCATGGGTTAGGCCAGGGTCTCTGACTGTTCACACTTCATTCAGCGTCATGACGACTTAACACAGACCTCATTCTTTATCTGGGATCACACGCCCCTTGTGGAAATCAGCTTTGTACATTTGATCATACCCTACCTGCCTGTCTGCCCTACGCAGTGACTTGCACTGATCCTTCGTGTGTCTCGGTTTGATCTCTTTCTTTATGTCAAAAGCACATGACTTGAACTGTCTCTTAAGGATATACATCACTGTGATGGATACTTATCTCTATCTTTTCAGGATAGCAAGTTTAGACGAAATGGCTCGCACTGGAATGTACATCAGTGATTTAGGAATGTACGATTCTTCGCAAGAAATGGTCCTTTCAGGCATTCAGCCCCTACCACAGCTTGAGTATGCTCGAGACCAGGTTTGTCTTTCAATAGAAAGTTGGACAACAAGGACGTCACAAAATAATAAAAAGGTTTAATGAACGACAACAGTAGCTTTGCGCATCTTTGATGAAATTTGGTACATTCTGTTTCCATCCTCCTTGACCAGATTTATTTCTCGAATGTTTGACTCACTTTTTACGAGTTTAACGCGCTGGAATAACTGCGAATTAATAACAAGCAGTAGCTTGGTTAAAAATTTTGAAATGACGGATTCGTTGTTGGTTGCCGTGTTCGTTGCGATAGGTACCTGTTACGCGATACGGTAATTCAACTTGTAAAATGTGCGCGATCCAAGAAGTAAATTGTTGTGAAAGTGGAGGAAATAAAGAGAAAGAAAGAAAAAAATTGACGTCACGTCATGCGCTTAGGTTCCACACAAAACCTTGAATTTGGCCATTTTGGTCATGTTTTACAGAGGACGGCAAAGACATGTACTAAAATGTAAACGCACGTATATAGTTATTGTTTGTGCTTATTAAATCTACTGTTTTGCTGCGTTCTATTCTCCACTGCTGTCGTCGTTTCTTAAGCTCTGTAATGTGCACAGTATGAATGACGCGCCTATTCATTTTGAGACTCCTACGCAGACCTTCCTTTGGCGCGTCACATAATCTCTCCTAACTTACGGGAGTGTCTGCGTATGAGTCTGGTCAGGGGTGTAGCTACCCGGACGCACAAACGCACGTGCGTACCTGAAAAGTTGAAAAATAATTAATTAAAGATAAAAACAAAACAAAAATAAAATGACGAAAAGGTCGAAATCAATCACTTTTAAGGAATGAACACTCAGTTGTGTAGCCTTGGACCGGGTTGTCTTGGCAGGTGGCTATTGATTTGTTACGCTTCAAAACCTTACGAAGTGTTTTTTGGTTAACGTGGAATTGGCAAATCAAAGCACCTGAAAAATATTTGGGGCTTGGGGAGGGAGAGGGGAGAGGAGACAGATTATATTTTGGAGAACTGTGCGTAGGTCTGAAAAAATTCTGGCCACGCCCCTTCTAGTGCTTGTTAGGACGACGCAACAGTACCAGCGATGTCATTCCACGTGCGCATGCCTTACTTCTATATACCTTTCACAGCTTTTTGACCGAGGGAAGAAACTCGAGGAAAGTTTGGCTAAACTGGAACAAGAAAGGCAGAGGAGTGATCAGCTTTTATATCGCATGATGCCAAAAGCTGTTGCCGATCGTTTAAAAGACGGGCAGAAAGCTATTGAAACTTGTGAGGTATTGGTTTGTTTGTGTTTTCAATCAGCGGGCAACGCTCTAGTCGCTCACGAGAAATCATTTTGAGCATAAGCTGGCGTTTGGCTCTGTTTTGCAGTACCGGGTCTCATTTCTTCATTTTAATACGTACATATTTTCTTTTACCTTTTTCAGTGTTTTGATAGTGTCACTATCATGTTCAGCTACCTAGACGGCTTTGACGATATTTGCGCCAAAGTCACGCCCATGGAAGTTGTTACCCTTGTCAACAAAATGTTTTTGACTTTCGACACGCTCAGCGAGAAACACGACGTTTACAAGGTAAATACATCTGAGAAACGTGGTTAAAGAAATTAACTTCCGTCTTATGTTTCCGTTTCCAGCCGGGAACGTTCACTAAATGACCAGACATTTACAGCCTGTTTACATGATAGGTGGGGTGACCCATGAAGGCGGATTGCCCAGTCTGCAATGTCGGGTAACCCGCCTAGCCGGGGACGCTTTTTGCCATGTAAACGGTTGAAGGTGGGGTTACCTGCCTACCCGGGGTCGGCTTGTGTTACGGGCGGGGTATAAGTGCGTACTGTTGAATTGCGGGGCAATACACTGCCTTTGACGAAGCCGTTACAACATTAAAAGTGATAATAAGAAGCCACAACTTTGAAAAGTTGAAACAAGAGCTGCTAGTGAGAGACGAAGAGCATTAACCGCCAAAATGCGCCTTTCTTCTGTCATTTTACCTATTTACGTACTTCGTTTTCGGTGATATTCTCGTAAAAATATCAAACTTTGCTCATCGTCTTCTGCCATATCCCAGAACTATATCATATTCCTCAGAAAAATTTCCCAGTCTCCCGATTCCCGGCAAAATCTCCAGATTCCCGGAAGAAATGGGCCTTCTTAGAGTTGTCAACGCCCGTATTGTTTGAAACGCTATTTACTACCTCTGCCTTTACTGTTCTCCGTATTTTTAAGAATGATAATGAATAATGAATATAAAGCTTATATTGCGCATATAGCATAAAAGAATATGTTCATTAATAATAGAAAAAGGCTAAGAATGTAAGAAAAATGACGTCAACGTGAATCAATGGAATTAATTAAAACTAAGAAAGTATGAGAGTAAAAACGGTATTTAATTCAGCCGATTAAAAGCTAACTTAAAAAAGTACATTTTAAGAGTTCGTTTAAAAGATGTGAGACTGTGAATGTTTCGGATCTCAGCCGGAAAGTTATTCCAGTTTGGGAGCAGCTGACTGAAAGGCACGATCACCAAGCGAAGGCAGGCATCGTGCACTCGCTGGTACCGACAGAGTCGCATTCATAGACCTAAGACTATATCTCGACTGTGCAGCAACAGCAATAAGATCAACTAGATATTGAGGTGTCAGTCCATGCAAGCATTTGAGTGTCAATAACACAATTTTAAAGTTAATCTGTATTTGATAGGCAACCAGTGAAGACTAGATAAGATAGGAGTGATATGCCAAAAAAGAGGGGTTTTAGTCACAAGTCTGAACTCTTTGAAGTTTAGTAATGTGAATAGAAGAAGAGTGTGAATGTGAATAGAAGAATGATCCCTCTTATCTGACTGAAATCTCTGTTTCTTAGTTTGAGACCCTCGGGGACGCTCAGTATATGGTGGTGAATGGTGTACCAGTCAGGAAGGACAAGCATGTTCAGCCCGTTGCTGCAATGGCCCTGGATATTCTGCAGTCTATGAGTGAACTTAAAGACCCTACTGGCGGGGATCCTTTGACAGTTACCATAGGTAGACGCTAACGGTTGTACGCTCGCGCGCTGATTGGCTTATTTTTATCATCAGTTGGAGTATAAACTGATAAAATTTTAACTTGTGCTAAAATTTGTAGCAAGATGGAGGACCGGGCCACACCCAGGCCTTTATTGTTTTGTACTTGAGTGTTGTAGGTGGCACTTTCCCTGATTGGGAAAAAGAGCTACAATTATCATATGCTGAACTGTATCATCTCCTGTGTTAACGCTCCTGAAACTGAAACAACCCGAAGAAAACAACCACGTTTCCGAAACTAAGCGGACAGTGGCGAGACGAAATTGTTTCAAAAGTTGTGTCACCAAAGGCTCCAAATCAGTTCAAGTAAAGTGGTTTTCGAAGATTTTTGTTACGTAAAAAAAACACACGATAACAATTCTAACGGTCCAATTTCTCTCAAAAATAATATTCACGAGCAACAAAAGTTAGAACTTCTCGTAAGTGTTCATTAGCCAAACCTTCTGTTTGATCTCCCAGACGTAAAAGCACCTCGTAAAGGAACAGTCAAAGTGAGGACATGTTCGCCTGGGTCTCCTTGGCAAAAACTTGCTTCGAAAATAACTTTTTCTTTATTATTGTTTGTTTAATTTCAGGAATACACTTAGGTCCAGTCGCAGCAGGTCTCGTTGGCGAAAAGATGCCACAATATTGTTTGTTTGGGGACAGCGTAAACATCGCTGCAAGGCTCAGAACAACTTCTTTGGTGAGTATCTGTGGACCTTAAGACCAAACGAAAATTTTGTTTTGTCATGTAAGTGATAATGTAAATTGACAAATTGATAAAGAGCTTTAAAAAGCTCGAGCGTTAGCCTCCTCTTGGCGAAGGGCAAGGGCGCGAAACGTCAGCTTGTTAAATCTCTTTGTGGTGGCCAATTTATATTATCAACTCAGATGATAAAACCAAAATTTCGTTAACCACTCCCATACCGACGCAACACCCCAGTTTATATATTTAGAAACTACCTTCCACCTCCCTGATTCTTAAGTCTAAACATACGCGTTGCCGTGGCTCGTCGTGGGGGATTTCGGGCTTGCTTGAATTTTAGTTTTCGCCTACTGATTTTGCAGGTTGATGGGCTCATCCTCAGTGTAAAAACCTGTGAAGCTCACAAGTGACGTAAAACAAAGACAACAAAACATTATAAACAATAGCGTACAGCAAAACAATACCTCATAAAACAAAGAAAACCTCATCAGGTTTTTACACCGAGGATAGACCCAGTCTATGACCTTTTTTAGTTGCCTTCCTCTTTGCCTATTTTTACTATTTCCTGGCCACCCCCTCCCCCCCCCCCCCCCCACCATCACTTTTCTACTGGTCCTTCCCTAAGCAGTTGCCATGCATCTACACGAAGGGAGGACTAGTAAGAATTTCGAGGAAATTGTCTGTTCTTGTTTGCTTTCTGTTCTCTTACATAATATCACACTGTAATTCCGTTGTATAATATCTTTTTATGCAGCCCATGAGAATTCACATTAGTGAGAGCTGCAATGACAGCTTAAGAGGGACAGAATTCAAAACGGAATTTCGTGGACTAATAGAGCTTAAGGTAAGCAGTACTTTATTACTTTTTATAAATATTTACATTACAAGGTTTGTTCAGTCAGATGCACTTCTTTTTATGAGAACGTTGAGGCTGAACTTTACCAAAATTTTAAGACCATGGTAAGAACATACCTGGGTTGAGAGTCAGTAAGAACGTCGTTATTTTGCTCATTCGATTCAGTTGTTGCGTTGCATGTTTTAAAACTCTGTGTCCAATGACTTTTGCAAAGCTACTAAGAGTTGGCGCGACGTGTTGTTCGCGACATCGTCAGAGCAAGCCTCACAAGCATGTGACAAACAACTTGAGGTTTCCTGATCAAGTCCGTATTAACTTATTGGAAGACTATATCACGTAACGTAACAACATCTTAAGAACGTTTTCAGGCTTAAATCGCTAAAATAAAAAAAATTATAAGAACGAGTTTAGCCTCAGCTCCAAAATTAGACATTCTTATGATAAAAAAAAGAGTGTAAGCTAGCTGTTGAAAGAATCCTTCTCAAGCTACACAAAGCATTGGACGCATTGTTCAGAGTTCAGGTGCTGCTGTGTACGCCACTGCAGTACATTATGGCATTTGAAATCCGGCAAAGTAGCATGTCCACTGAAGAGACGTCAACGCGTGCTGTCTGTTCCGAAATTTATTGAATCCGAGTTATTGGAAAAATTTCCACCTTCTCAATCTGTAATAAGCGAGGCAGCCCTAATGGAGAACCAGAATCAACTACACCAACTATGAGTGAACTACATCAATTAACTACAGCAACTATAACAACTACAGCGAGTACACCGACTACAATGACAGCAACTCAGTTGCTAATTAAGCGACCCTTAAACAGGAGCTAAACTTCTCTGACTACGGGAACTACGTGACCTGTTACACCTACTACAACAATGACAACAGCTAAACCGACTACAGCAGCCGACAGCAGCCACACCGACTGTACCAAGCGAGCTGTTGACGAGAACCCGCAGAATTTAGCCTTTGTAATGATTTGCTTTTGCTTTAATTTTTCGAACTGAACAACCTTCGACATAGGTTAAAACCCAGCCAATACCTCTGTGGATGTTTTACATGTCCCCAAGTAAATTGAACGTGTGCAGTGCAGATCAGTTCGAAAGCGTGCTTACAGCAAAACTACAAGCGCATTGCGCATCCTTTATATCACTAGCCATCATCCTTAGTAATTCGCCATACTTTGTTCGCGTTTGTCTTCTTGTCTCCTTTCGTAACTCAATGGGATTAACCATTAGCCGTGAAACGTAAAATTTTTTTTTAAACTATTAGGCGCGAAAATGACAAAAAGATAACCGTGAGCCGTGGAAAAATTAAAAACATGAAGCGTGATTTTTTATTTTGAAAAGTGGAATAGGGAGTATTTCGAGATATTTAAAGACTTCAGAGCACTCGACACCGTTTTACCTTTGTTCTACTCTCTGACATTCTGATAGAGTCTGCGTCCCACTAGACTTGTCTGACAAGACCAAACTAGCACACAGCTTCGACAAAGCAAAAAATCGTTATGTTTCATTTTCAACAAGGGACGTTTCTTTGTTTATCATGAAAGTTAACCATGACGGAAAGCTAGCCATGAAAGGTCACCCCCATCCACCCCCCCCCCCTTCCTTGAGACCCTCTTTACTAGCAAACATGCCTCTACTTTTCTTCATTCAATAGAGATTGCAGCTGACATGCCCTCTGAGTTAAATTGTAATCTTGCGGTTCAGTTCAGAACTCTTGGAGCTACCTTTGTATATATGACTTTATTTGGAAGACCTCGTTTGATCTTTCGACACCTTGTGATTTTTGTAATCGTCTGGTTATATGCAATTGATTAAATACAACTGCATGCAAGTTCAAGTCAGTCAGAATGAGGAAAACTCTTATAGGCATTCAATAAGTGTAGCCGTGTGTGTTTTCACAGGGAAGAGGGAAAACACGAACATATTGGCTGACGGGAAGAAAGGCAGAGTTTCCAACCGCTGTATTGACACCTGAGAGCTGACACCTAGTCACGTGCGATTGGCAAGTTTGAAGCTGTTATTCCCCAAATTAGAACATGTCATTTGTCTTACACTGACACACTACTTACGCCCCGTTGCCCCATCTGGCGCATACGGTCCCAGGCCTACACATTCGCCGTTCATTAATTCAGGAATCCTTGGGCACAGATTATATATTTCACCATATTTCTTGTGTTGATACCTTGTCCCAAACGATCTGGGGAAGTAGATATAGTTACCATCTGAAGAAAGGGGCCTAGAGATGGATTACTTATCACTTCCTATCCGCAACACCATGTTCGAAACTTTGAGGAACAACTTTGAAAGGGGGAGAGGGAGGGGCTGTGTGTTGTATCTTACAGATTTCTTAGCGGAAGCGTTTTAGAGAAAGAAAAGATGTTTTCGAGTGCGAATGTCTCAACAATTTTGCAACCGGTTGTAGCATCACTGTTTTGTAGAGGTTTTGTTTACGCTCAACTGATATTTTTGCGTGTTTTTAAGCCGCCAGTTTGTGTCGAAAACTGAACTAAAGCGCGGCCAAGGAGAGAGAAGAACCAAATGCCAACCTAATAACAACTAATAAGAAATTCAAAACCTAACAAAATCAGTAATCGACAGTATTAAAAGGTATGTCGACAAATTCTTTGCGGAGACGAGTTTCCACAAGTTTGGTATGATCTAAGCTTTTCTATCTCGGGATGAGGTAACCCTTCCTTTAGTTAAACCGTCGTCGTAAGGCTTGTCTGGTCATTCGTATGAAAAACAACTGCGTGCTTTGTATTTCATTTAGTTATTTAAATGTCTCAGCAGCTGACTTGTACGACTTTTATAGAGCAGTTTACATAAATTCATACCATCAATAACTTCCTCTATCCTGTAATTAATGACCACAATTTAATATTTATGCAGATTCTTCATTTGGATTTTCTATTAAATACTACGGGCTTGATATTTACTACTGTCAAATTATACCGAAAAAAGTAATTACTATAATCAATCATATTTCCTTTGGTAGTTCACTTTTTTAGAGCACAGTTCGAAGAGCGAGTTTGTGTCAAATTTTGTCAACTGATGTTGAAATGTAAATAGACTTTTTGGAAAAGAAATGGAAACAGAGTGTTGAAAATTTCAGCTTCTCTTTCAGCGTTAGTGCAATTTTCTTGTAGAAATGACCAAATAAAGTTTAATTTATATATGTTCCTCAGTGTGGCAGTTTTAGTGGTGTCGGACTTGAAAAATTACATGTACCAATCCAGTTATGTTTATGCTCGGTACACACAGTGTTTGGTATTATTGCGAGTTGTTGAATGTTTTTCATTTAATTAACTGCCAACGCCGTCCAGCACGGTGTTCTAATTAACCCAGCATGCTGGACCCAACAACATTATGGCAAACGATGTTGGTGGGATTGCTTGGGTCTCAGGGAGTTACATAAACCAGCACGCCCTTGGCTTAATCTATGATATGCTTCCTAGGGATTTCAATTCAATAGTACATTTTTAAAGCGCGGCTAGGCCTAGATCTCCTGCCATTCGCTCTTCCCATCACGATTTTACAGTCGATTTCTTTGGACGATTTGTGTGTTCCACGCAGTGGCCAACCGAAAATAAACTCTGAAAGTATTGCCCTCTGTAAAGCCCTTTACTGTCCTTTCAAGGGTGGAATTCTATTGCCAATCCCACGCCTCCAGCAAGGAAAGTCGCAAGAGAGACTTTTCACTGCGCAGGCGCGTAAATGTAATCGTGCAGTTTTGTGCAGCCAAAAGGTTAACGATAAAGCTTTCATAAACAGGTCGTCAGCAAGCCGAATCAAACATACTACCGCGAAAAGCAACTCAAGTTTAAGACAAAAAATCTTGTGTGACATCGATTATCATAGTTTTGCGATCGGTGAAAATCTTTTCGTGTTGAGGTGTCCATGGTCCATGACGGTTTGTCTGCATCGAGTATTTGGCGAGCACAGTCTCGATCCATTTTTGTGCTGTTCAGGGGTCTGCTGCCGATCGTAGTTAATGCCAAGCTAAATAAATATCACTGTTTTGATAAGTGCAACTCATCTTTGATTCGTTGAGTTTCTATTTTAGGTTTTTGTTTGCTTCCTTTTGTTTTGATGAATAAATCGTGCTGTTATCATTCTCTATTCCATGGTGTTGTTCTGCGCAAATGTATTAGAGTGCTCGTCTCCGTTTAGGGTGAAAATTCCGGATTTGGGTCTCACTTGACGGTGTTCCAAGCTAAAAGGTCAGTATTTTTTGTTATAAAGGTCTCGTTTAGGATTGCCCGCAATGAAATCTAAAGTATATTTTTAAAACGTTTAGAAGTGGTTACTGTTACATTTTAAAGACCATTCAAAACTATTATAAATTGAAGCCACCTTTTAGTTAAAGCCATGGTATCAGTGGCCAGTTCCATGGCTATATCCACGAGTTAACGATAGTGTCACTTTGATCAGTTATTAGTTGTTGCCGTGTACGTTTACAACTAGGAATGGTATCATAATAATAATACACTTTATTTAAAGAGGGTGGCACGGAATAGTTGAAGCAACTAATAAACTTGTGGCCCTCTACAAGGTCAGCACTAGGGGTGGTCACAGCCAGGGTTCGTTACGTCCCTAGTGGTTCTTTAACGTCCCACAGAGTGTTAATTGTGAAGAGTTGTGAGACGGGACCTCCGGTTTTGTCGTCCTTATCCGAGAAGACTAGAAAGTCTAACCATTTGTAGATGTCATTGCAAAGGAAGCACTTTCTCCTCAGTTATTTAAAGACCCTGAGTGTTGGTCCGGCCGGGGCTTTGAACCCACGACCTCCCGCACGGTAGTCCGGCACTCTACCAACTGAGCCAACCGGTCGGCGGTCATATATACACTTTCATCTCTATTCGACAAATATCTATACATAACAGGACAAGTAACTGAATTTCTTCATTTCATTAGTCACTATTAGAAAATGCAATTTAAATCCTACATTCTAAAACGCTTTAGAATATTTTATAATTTTAGTGCTATAGAAATCTACTTTATTAGAATCAACCAATCACAGTGCTCGTTTTGTTGAGTGAAAGTCTAGGTATATAAGAATATTAAATAACTCATCCTACTAACGGATGCTCAATGCAATTAAGCTTGTTTGTCAAAAGTCCTGACCTTGAAATGAATACTGACAAAGAAACCCCGCGCGTTGCAAAATGAGGGCGCCCAAAACGGAAAACAACCCGCGATGCCAAAGTTTTACAGCACCGCTTTACAGCCAGAGTACGAGCATGTGGACATTTCACAGCCCTTCTTTTTTGCGCAAGCTTTCTGGATCAATTCGTGAGCCTTCTCATTAATGCACTTGCGTGCAAACATGTGTTCGGACTCAGTAGTGCCATTAACACGCAAGGCAAGACATTTGGTGGCTTTGGGGCAATTAATCATTTTCAAGTTGTTGTCGCATTCCTGTGGCGATTTGCACTTGTTGCAAGTGGGGCACCTAAAGGGAGAATCATCGATTCCTCTTTCACTGCCCGTGGGAATTCCGGGAACTCGGTCAGCTTTGATCTTGACCACAGTAGCTTTGCACCCTGATTGGTCGCACCATGCCACGTGGTACCTTTTCTTTCGTTTACATTCTGTCGTGGTGGAATCTATTTTGGTGCAACCTTCGGCATTGGTCATTAGTTCCAGCATTTTTGTGTTGACGCATTTTCGGGCGAAAACATTTTTGTCAGAGAAAGCGATACAAAATTCTGCTTTAGGACAAGTAGTGTTGGTCAAGGCGGCATCACAGGATTCTTGAGTTGTTTTTTGACAGGTTGGGCACCAAAACGTGCGACGGATTGGCTTGACCACAGTAGCTTTGCACCCTGATTGGTCGCACCATGCCACGTGATACCTTTTCTTTCGTTTACATTCTGTCGTGGTGGAATCTATTTTGGTGCAACCTTCGGCATTGGTCATTAGTTCCAGCATTTTTGTGTTGACGCATTTTCGGGCGAAAACATTTTTGTCAGAGAAAGCGATACAAAATTCTGCTTTAGGACAAGTGGTGTTGGTCAAGGCGGCATCACAGGATTCTTGAGTTGTTTTTTGACAGGTTGGGCACCAAAACGCGCGACGGATTGGCTTGACCACTGTAGCTTTGCACCCTGATTGGTCGCACCATGCCACGTGATGCCTTTTCTTTCGTTTACATTCTGTCGTGGTGGAATCTACTTTACTGCAACCTTCGGCATTGGTCATTAGTTCCAACATTGCTGTGTTGACGCATTTTCGGGCGAAAACGTTTTTGCCAGAGAGAGCGACACAAAATTCTGCTTTAGGACAGGTGGTGTTGGTCAAAGCGGCATCACAAGATTCTTGAGTGGTACTCCGACACGTGGGGCACCAGAAGTCGTTTCTAACCGGTTTGCCTATAAAAGCATTTAACCAGTGTTTAGTTCTTCTTGCTAGAAATTAAGGAAATCAAGATTTTAATCACCCCTTAAGTACTACATGTTTTATTTCTCCTTTTATTATTCGTTATCTGTTGTTGTTTGTTGCTGTCAAGAGTTCGGGGCCCAGTAAAACGTCTGCCTTTATAAAAAGGAAATAAATGCTTGAAATCCTTGAGGTATTGACCTTGCGGTCAGTCAAAACTGAACGGCACGACAGCAAATGAGATTACTCTGTCGACCAGTCTTAGTTTATTCAATAGATTTTTGTTTAATGGGTCACGATGTTGCAGAATTTTGAGAACAGTATCAAATATTTCACAGCCTAAAATATTTCTCAACAACGCTTATTTAAATGCTTGAGTTGAGTTACGAAAGAAAAAGAAACAATAAGGATCGGATTTACATTTACCTGGTATTTGGCCTTTCTTTACATGTACATTGGAGTCTTCGAGACCCGCCGAAAACACGACCATTATAAGAAGAGCAACGAAAGGCTTCAGTGAAGGAACAGTCTCCATTTTAACCTACAACGAGAAAATAATTAGTGGCATTCACAACACCTTGTTGCTTATTTTGCCTGTCACTACACCAGGACTCTTGCGTCAATTTTTTATAGAAACCAAGTTTTAGTCGGGCTCGTCATCTGCAGCTCACTTTTTTACGTTTTATTCGAGTCGAATTTTGTTTTCGCAGAAGTTCAGGGGGTATGATGTTTAGATTCATACGAGAAAATAGGCCATTTCCGAGTTCATGTCTGCCTCCTCTTCAAAGCGAGTCTAAGTGCGAAGTTTTTGTTATGAAAATTAGTTTTCATTCATATGTAAAGTAGAACTAATTACCATCACAAAAACTTCGCACTTAGACTCGCTTTGAAGAGGAGGCAGACATGAACTCGGAAATGGCCTATTGGTTGGGGCACTAGCCTTTAACTCGAAACCAAAGAGCGGCTGAAATCCAACTTAGATAGAGATTCTGGTAGTTCTTTTGGTTATTTCGACTCGGCAAGACTCACATGGGCAAATCGTACTTGAAAGGTTGTCTTCGGTATATACGGGATCTAGGGGAAGTGAAGTCTTGACTTTCATTGTATAATCGCTGTCCGAACATTGTCGGTTGTATGATTGACAGGCCCACGGCATAAAGCCACGGAAAAACCTCAAAACCGTTATATGTCATCACCTCAAACGGTGTTTCAAACACGTGTGAACTTAAACAAATGTATTCTAGTAAAACACATCGAAACACGCGGCTTTCAGAAAGCGTGCGATTTTTCAAGAATGTTTTGACAGGGCAATGAAAAGCACCTGGAAAAGTTTCGTTGCACAAACTTAGACATCCGGACGCATTTTCTGCAAACGATAGGAAAACCTAAGATATAAGGTTAAATTGATATAAGATATAAGGTACATTGATCTGATAGGTTATTATCGTTTCTTTTGGACAAGTTCCTGAGTTACCTATTGAAGTGTTTTCAACGCTTCCACTTTGAGCTGAGTTTGGATTTCGATAAATGCCATATAAACCCCTGGAGTCGATTTGGTTTGATAAGGGTATAGTTTACCATTTGGACTGTACTATGGTCCCTGCACATGTGACAGGTACGGTAAGTGACACCCAAAGGAATGTGAACAACTGTCGCTGGAGTTGTCGTAATAGTACCATTTTTCCTCTGCGCGAACTAAGATTTCAAGGTGTGGCTAATCTCTTCAAGGTGCAAAATTTAGACAGCTAGTGCTTTTAAACTAGGGAGCACTAAGGTCTTTCTGGTATGGAAGTGCTTTGATTGAGATGAATTCAGAAATGTTGGTCATCTTTCTTTCTCTGTCTCATGCGTCAAAGTTACGTTAAACGACACCGGGGCACCCATCGACAAGTTTCGGTAGATATCTGTTCGGTGGAGTGTAGTTCGCCTTTTCGACGTCGATAAAAGAATGCACTCGGATTTTCGAAACTGAAACGTTGCCCAAAAGATTCGCAATGGGGAAATCATAGCCCCTGACGTTTTCGGAATGGTATTATTTCCTATTTTGGTAGTGAAAAACGTCAGCTACAATCTTGGACAAAACTACTTGAGAAAACTGGCCTCTTCGCGTCCAAAAATCTTTCATGAAAACCTCTGGCTCAATAGTATTACAGTAACTTCCCCCTTCCCCTCGTCTCCTCCTATTCAATGTTGAATTTAGGAAGCCGCAATTGTTAGACAAACGTTTAGGAGCCACAAACAACATTGAATTGGGGGAGGGGCGGTGGTGAAACTCGGTTGTTAGTGTTCTCACAAAAAGAGACCTTGGAGCTCAATTTTCTTAACAGTTTTGTCCAAGATTGTAGCATTTTCGGAAAGAAAATAGTTCCCTGGAAAGTTCGTGGAAGGTTCACTTTATCTAGCAATTTTTCAAAGGAAGATTTTCTTGCCTAACATTTTCGCGCAATTAAAATTTCAGCTAAGGAATCCGAACAGATCGAATTCTTTTAGCTAACAAAAATATCACTTTAAACAGACTTCAAACACCATAAGGTACTTAAATATGCCTTTCTACAGCTTTAATTCGGGTTGATTTGGCTCGTTGGGTGCCCCTGACGACATTATGAACATTCCTAGCCGGATGGATACCATAAACATTTCGAAGACATAACTCATCAAATAAAACTAGGTTTTCATCACAAATGATCAGAATTAAACACTTGGGGCCCACCAGAAATAGGCACTCCACATATATAGAGTCGTGTCTTACTTGGTGATGCACTGTTTCAGAGCGATATTTTCCGATGAAACTCCGTTTTGGCCAACAGTCAATAGAATCGCCCTTATAGCGTTTAGTTCAGTTTTAATAGAGTTCGTAGAGGTTGTTAGATCAATATTTACGAGACCTTCTTATGAAATAAATCGAGCAAAACACAATGAAATTTATGTCTCACATGGCAGGATGTGGTCTTCAGTACTGGAACTACAAACTATGGGGATACATGCACTGGGCCCGTAAGCTGATTTAGTTCCCTGGAGACGAAACAGCTACTTATACCTACCGTTTAGATAACTGTGCAATGCCATTTTGCATCCTTAAAATTTTTGCCTTGGCATGTTAAACATCTCCGTATCTTTCTTGATTTTAAGGTAGTAGGAAGAAATAAATCACAAGGAATAAGGCTTACCTCAAATACCGTCTCAGTTAGTCGTCCGGGGAATACGTGCGTCGGTCGTGCTTGAAGTATTTGAAGTTAATGGCTTGTTTTTGAACCACGAAGCAGCGGGATAAAGGCAATGGAACGTCCTGTTGTGAAAATTACTGGCATTCTATTTGGTAAATTGACTCCTACATCTTTCAACAACACTATTACCTGTGGAGGGCTTGCGTTGGGCTTGGCAAGCTCGATAAAAACCCAGCGGGGGGGGGGGGTGTACTCCCTTGTATGGGCTATATAGGTATGTGCGGCATCAAAGGGTATGTTTCTTTTAGCCGATTTTGTCTGGAATAGGGTATCAATTTTGATCATTGTGGCCTGAAATCGGGTATGGTTTGTGCACTATTTGTCTTGGCGGTGCATTATGCAACCTGCTTTATAGTGTGGTATTTTAAGGTCGAAACTTTGTACAGTTTCGTATCCTACTTAATAAAAGCGTATATACATTGCCATTAACATTGCTCTTACCTAGGGAACTGATTGTAAGGTAGGTCTGAAATAGGGCATCAAATTTTTGATCAGGTCTGAAATAGCGTAGAGAAAATCAAAGATTTTGGTATGAAATAGGGTAAGGGTTTCAGGAAGCGTGCCGCATACCCCTACCCAATTTTTCTGGAAGACTGAAGCCCCTCTCCCCCTTCCGGGGATAAAGACTACAGTCCGACTGCTGATGTTTACAATTTATTGTGGTGTCCGAAAAGTGAAGTATGACGAAGATTTGTTCATAGCGGCACCGGTGTAACAAGATGGTCTCGTAATGACACTTATCTGTTAGCCAGTATAACTGAACGATATCATATTCTTCATCCTAGATAACGAAAAAAAAAAAATGAAGCGTAGCGAAAATCGATTAACTAGTGCTTTGGAAATTTATAATTGACTCCATGCTACATTAGTCACCCCTAGTGGCTGCCCATTTCGTTATCGCTTGGGCTTTGCTACCTTATCTGGCAAAACGTCCGAGGTTGTAACTCTTGAATTGAATTTCACATCATTTATCAGCAAGAGTCGGAGAGATTCTAGAACAACGTTCCCTTTTGCAGCCAGTCTAATTCCCATGTGGCGTTGTAAAGCAAAACCACGGAAAATGTTTTCATTTGACACGCCAAAACGACTACGTGGGAGGCAACTTTAAGTCCGCTCGAAAATTTGGAAGATCGTCTCGATTTCCTAGCGACCGAAATACCAATTTTGTTTAATGTCCCGCTTTTTTCTTCAATGTCCCAGAACTACGTCATATTTCCCAAAAAAATTATCTTGTCTCCCGTTTCCCTTAAATCTCCAGATTCCCAGATGAATTTTATCTTTCTCCCGAAACAGGCCTTCTTAGAGTTGTTACCCGACCCCGTGTCACGGTCTGAGCCTGATCATCACCTCGTGGATGGTGGATGATCCTATAGCAAGCGGATCACCTCAGCAGGCGAATCAGCGTAGCGCCATATGATTTCCACATTTGGTTTACACGAGAAGGATTAAGTTGAACCTCTTGCTAAGATTATGAGATCCTAGCTCTTTGATCATCCCAAAGAAGTGGGCTCATCTTAGCAAGAAACCTAGTTTTTTGCCATGTAAAGACTTCAAGGAGGAGTTATTATTTGGCGGCTTCGGGAAGCAAGGATTGAAATAAATTGCAACTTGAAAAATAATTCTCCTCTGTCATGTGCTGTTGAAAAAAGAACAACCAAACATAAGTTTTGGTTTGATTCCCCTCCTAAAAAGATATTTATGTCTTTCTTTTTGGTGTTCAGGGGGTAGCTATGATCACCCGTATGACATCGTAATATTTAAGGAAGTTTTAATTTCGCGGCATCAAATAAGACACAATGTAATAAGAGGATTCAATTTCGCGAATATATGTCATATTCCACAATCCAGTTTACATACTTTATGAATTATCGTATACCGGCATCAATGTATTTTAGATAAAGGCAATCAGTCATTCGCTTGTGCTACAGTTTTAAGCCCGCCGCACACGTAAAAGAAAGAGCTGCGCAAAATTCCTCGCGAGGCAGTTAGCTCAGCCGTTTCCTCTCGAACGCAGCGAATTTTCGGTGAGAAATTCGCCTCGCGAGGCCGTGAGGAAAATATCAAGCTTGTTCGATATTTTTTGCCTCGAGAGGCAAATTCGTCACTGTGTACGGCAGACGTGTCAATCATGAGAATCTGGCTGAGCCAGGTTGATCGATCATCCAATAAAATTGCATGGCTTACTCACCCGACGAAAGAGCTTGGACTTCAAAATGGTCTCCGAAATGGAAATGGTGGCAGAAGAAAAGCTGACCGACGTAAGACATAGGGAATAGAAGAATAATAAGGAAAAACAATTTCAGGCTAAAGGACAATTTTATATTAATGCTAGAGATACTCGTTTAGTAGTCTAATGATGTAAATGGTATAAGTAATGAAGGCGTTATTGGTGACCTGTATTAATTGCATTGTACTTATCGTCATAAATGGAAATGAAATGTGAAAAAAAAAAAAAAACAGGAAATAGATTACCAAATGTAGGCAACAAGGGGCAGACCCTAATCTTGTACGGGAATTAAATGCGGAAGATTCCGAGGCTCAGTTCCCTCAAATTCACAGTCTGGATAGAGAGTCCTTCGAAACAATTCTGGCCATGTTTGCGAAGCAGAACACACACATGTAGCACTTCATTGACTACTCCACCTGCTGTTAAACTGAGGTCTAAGCTCTTACGTCACTTGATTAAGCCATGCAATTTTATTGGATGATCGACTAGCCTGGCTCAGCCAGATACTCATGATTGCAGTGAGGAATTTGCCTCGCGAGGCGAATTTCTCACCGAAAATTCCGAGTCGCCGCACACGAGAGGAAACGGCTGAGCTAACTGCCTCGCGAGGAATTTTCCTCAGCTCTATCCTCACGCGTGCGGAGGGCTTTAGCCAGTTAGCAGATCCAGATAACAGATCTTCTGAGGAACTTCGTTAACATCAGCCTTCTCTCATTTTCAACTTTTATGGACGTCATCTTCGTGCCAAATAACACTCATTGATGCAACTGTTTCCTTTGTAAAATTATTATGGTGGAGTATTGTTTGGCGTGTCTTAAATTCCTTGACTTTTGTCGCGAAAAATGCGGAAATGTCTTGCTCCTGTGATGAAGGTAACTCCCTTTAAAAAGCTGCGTATTTCAGCAAAATGCTCATCAAGGTGGATTGATCCTGAGAGAGCCTTAGAAACTTGCTAAGTAATATTGTATGTATTATCCAGAAGGAAACGGGCATGGCATATAGCATAAAAATGAGCGGTGTGAATGAAAATCGATTTTCATATGAAAGGATTAGCACTAAGATTCGCTTTGAAAAAGAGGCCTGAGGTAAATTCGGAAATGCCCTATTCAGAGAAAATGTCATGGCGCTTAGTTATTCCCGCTAATTTTTATTGGCATATTTGAAAGCATTTTCATATATGGTGATACAGAATAAAGGTTATTTTATAAAGTAGTAATTAAATGGAAAATCCCAGAAGTATTTTCATCGGCCCTATGCTAGATTTGTCGATCAACGTTTCCTGATGAAAAAAAAAAGGTTTCAGCCGACAAGAAACATAATCTTTGACTAGAGTTCCCGTTTCCCGCCTACCTTTTTGATATGTGTCGATATTGACGCGGCTCTTTGCCAAAGACAGATCATGTGATCTGACCTCTTGGCGGACAAAGGAAGTTATAGCGGTGATCTTATTTTGACTGAAATGGGGAAATCCTATTTACTTCGGAAGCGTGGAAAGCCGCAAAACCGGGCTTGGAGCACGCCACTTTGTTTGGATCAAGGTGATCCTGATGAGCAAGATAATGATATCACTCAACTCGCCGAGAGTCCGTAGGCGTTTAAAATAGGCCATTTCCGAGCTAACTTGAACTTTTTGATGACTGGGAGGCTTGGCGAGCAGCATTTCATACGAGAATACGTTTTCTATTACACATGAATTATACTTATTCGCGCATGAAAAACGTAATACCGAGACTCCCCTAAAGAAAGACGAGGTTAAACTGAGTTCGTAAATGGCTTACACGTTTTCAATTGGACGATCACCTTACTGGGTTCGCATGACCTTCAGTACAATTCCTAATTAACGGGTACGATTGATTTTGAAACTTCCCGAAATAACATGAGCCTAAAGCCGCATCCACACGAGCAAATTTTTCAGTGACAACTTTTCTGTGACAATTTTTATTTGCGATTATTTGCTCGTGCACTTGAGAAAATTTGTCTGAATTTATAAATGTGACAAATTCCTTTGCTGAAAAACTGATGCGCCAAATTTCAGCAAATGAATCGGTTTGTCACATAAAATTCAGACAAATCTTCTCATGTGCACGAGCAAATAATCGCAGATAAAAATTGTCACAGAAACGTCACAGAAAAATTTGCTTGTGTGGATGCGGCTTAGGAGAGTGTAATTTGAGAACTCTCACGGGTGTTAATAGTGCAATAGTTCAGTGTACGATACGATCGTGTAATTTTGTACTCATACTTCGCTAAACAAAACTACGTATTGCATGAGGTTATGCAATTTTACACTTATCGTATGTTCTAATAATCTCACCAAAAAGTACTAATGTGGCTTTTCATCCGATTTCACTCGTCAAATTGTGCTCACGCGCCGTTGCTATGGAAACTTAATAGGTACTCCCACGTGGTTCTTGTATTAAAGAAGTTGTCTTTCTTTAACACAAGAGTTGCCTTGTTTTTGACTTAATCATGATGTATAGCTTTGTAAATGTTATTGTAGATTGGTAATTTCCCATGATGTTATGATTTCGACTGCAGGTCTTCATTGTAGTGTATCGTATTTGTGAGAAACAAAAGCCTGAAAAATTAATTCAGGGCCATAAGAGACATAAGATCATCTCCGGCTATTTAGTTATAGATTCGAAAGAAGGCAGATAGTCAACATATATCAATTGTTAATAACTGGTGATTTCTTTTACAAAATATCTAGCAAATACAGAGCCTAGCCAGTATCAGTCACGTAGCACCGAAGCAAAACAATGTAAGTTTGATATTAAACTGTTTTGATACCTAACTCGTAAAACAGATTATACGTTTCAAACAGTTCAAAGGAATCCTGCATATACTCAGAGTTAAGGGTAGAAGTCAATTTTCGTTATATCTATAAAAATGAACCACTAAATCCTGCAAATCCATTTAATTTGATTCTGTAATGTACTATAATATTGTACGGAAGAGACAGATAAAACCTATTTATGTAGGGGACAGCCAACATAAATAGGAAAGAAGGCTTGTCAAACTTGATAAACGTTTGCATTCACAAACTTTGGCCCCGTTTAAACATCGCATACCTCTTGGCAAATTTACTGCATGCAAAATGCGACGTTTACATCAATTACATGATTCGGTGGATAATAGGACTGAACTAAATGCGAGGTTATGCAGTCGAATATTCGACTCCCGCAGCCGAACATACGACTGCATGCGAAGTTCAACAGCGCATTTCACTCGCGCTCAGCATTTCGAAAATTCGACAATTAAATGCAACTTTTAAATCAAATATGGCACTTTATTTTAATTCGAGGTGACTCAAATCAATAACCCCTTTCTGCATCCTTCGCTGGAACGATACTGATGATTGATATGGAAAATAAGTGTACTAGTTCACTTGGCAACTGATGAGATACATATGGCATATTTGGTCACGGCTTTCCTTCCACATGCAAACTCCGTACTGGAGTTTTCAAAGTGAATGTAAAGGAAAGCAGCAATGGCAAAAAGTCCGATCTTTCATTTTAATAATGACAGTAACGATTGGCATTGGCTGAAAAGCTGAGCACTGGTTGTTTTTTTTCAGTGTTGTTCATAGACAGTCGAATATTCGACCCCCGCAGCTAAACATTATCACGACTGAAGTTCGACAGGGCATTTTACTCGCGCTTAGCATTTTGAAAATTCCAGTCGACAATTAAATGCAACGTTCAAATCAAAGATGGCACTATTCTTAATTCGAGGCGTCTCGAATCAGGATTAGATTTGGTAGAACTTCTTTCTGCATTCTTGGCTGAAGCGACGTTCAAACCGATAATCAAACTGTTGATATGGAAAATAAGCACTAATTAATTCATTTGGCAATGAGATCTGTGGCGTCTTTAGCCACTTTCCTTCTACACGAAAATCTTACTGGATATTTCCAAAGGGAATATTTAAAAAACAAAAGTTAAATTTGCGGTTTTTTCTTATTGCACGTTGCTTAAATGAAATAATCTTAGAAACAGCACTCTTTAAAGGCGAGCAGCAGTGGCAAAAAAAAAATCCGATCGTTCATTTTAATAATGTTAAGAACATGCAAGCTATTTAATTTTGACAGTAACGATTGCCATGGGCAGAAAAGCTGAGCGCTGGTTGTTTTTTCTTGGCAGCATACTGAAACAACTGCTAGAAAAATTAAATGTCAAAAATATTTGTACAAAGCAATTACTTTTAAAAATCTGCGTGCTGAAACATTTCACTCCCACTGCGAAAAAAACGGATTTGATTGCCCATTAGGGCTTTTTCCAATAGCGTGGTATTAAAAATAGAAAAAGGTTTGTCCATTTCGTACAGAGAAATTTGTCAACAATGATTCCACCGAGTTTTAACGTCAGATAAAACGTGATACACTAAACGTTCGCGTTTGCGTTTGCACTTTACGATAGCGCCACCACTTAGGAACTCATAACAGGTGTTCTTTGTTTTCCGCAATGTCTCAGACATCTGAGGTCTATTTGGGGAGCTTATGGGCCAGTTAGTTTTCTTTAGTCATATCAGCTAGAACGAATAAAGGTGACGTTTGCTGTCCGCGGAATTTGCGTTCCGGGTAAGGCAGTGATTGTGATCGAGATGAAGTTATTCTTGCAACGGGACGTCCACAAATGTTCTTTATCTCCTGTCTAAAGTTCCTACTAATTATAGAATAAATTACAGGGTTAGCGGACGAGTTGATTATGGCAAAAGTCGTCACGGTAAACATTAGATCTTCATAGTTTGCCTGTATGGGTAAAGCTGGCCAAAACGCTGTAACCAAACGAAAAATGTTCAACGGAAGCATTGTGGCTGCAAATACCAGAACAACTGGCGTTAGGAGTTTCTTAGCGCGTTTGTTTTGTTTAAGGCGAACGCATTTCTCGTTAATGGGAGATCTGCAGTGGTCAACGTCTGCTAACTCGGCTTCCGTTTGTCCTTGCTTCATAGCTCTGAGAAAGACACTGCTATTATTTATTACTCGCGATATTGAGAAGTAAGTGTGCGAAATGACGATGAGAGGCAAAATGTAGGAAAAAAAGGTCAGAAGTCCGATATAGACGTGAGCGAAAATCATCGATGGCCAAGTTGGGCCGCACCAGGAGCCTCCCGTCGGGGTAGTTTTATATTTTACAACGAAGTAGAGAGGAAAAGAGAAAAATAAAAACGATGTCACCCACACGCAACCAGCCATAATCTTAGCTCTTTTCATTGAAGTCTTATTTCTGCTTTTCGATGTTGTCTGAACTTTGAGCATTTTCCGACGTCGCTCTAAAGCGATGACAGCTATGCACCATACAGACGCACCGTAAAATATTTCAGGAACAAGGCTCAAATAGTTGCAAGCAAACTCCCCAAACGGCCAGTTGAAAGGTACTTTTTCCTTGACGGCAGCGATCGGAAAAGTTAAGAGCAGAAAGCCAAGGTCCGCAAGAGCTAGATTTTGTATGTAAAAATCGGTAGGTTTTCTTCTTCTTCCCAATCTACTCGTGATTATGACCACCAGAACGTTGCCTATTACTCCAAATAAAGTAATCAACACCTGGAAAGTTAGTTTTAAGACGACGCTGACAGAAAGTTTGGTTTCTTCAGTGATTTTGTGAGTATCATTTGCATAAGAGGAGTTCATGTCTCCGCAGTGGACTGTAGTACAGTTGAGAACCAATTCAGCGGATATTTCTGAAAAGCTCTGTTGATGCAAACGGTGCTTCAGCGCCGGCTTGTTTGCTTGATTTATCGTTTATACTATAAACGCCAGGAATAAAGCTTCAATGATCTTAGAAAATCGAGTGTCTTTCCTCTTACGTGCCTTCTTTAGAAATCCAGCGTACCTTTGATGTCAGCCTTGGGTCGCTATTGACAACACGTGCGTGCGCTGCTAAAGGAACACCAGCTGCGCATCGCAGTTTGCCACTGGCCTGTTTGTAATCATTTTGCAGGGTATAATCTTTGAGGTTCACGGTAGAATAGAGGTAAGCAATTTCAGTGAAGAAAACGAGGTTGACCCAAGGAGAGGGCCTCGCGTTTCACGGTGTTCTGGCGGCCTTGATCATCCCACTGTTCGCGACGTACGTGTACCACCTGCACTTGTCAGTTTGAGGTTCACCGTGGATGAGAGATAAGCAATTTCAGTGAAGAAAACTAGTTTTGTACCACCCGCACTTGTCACTGCAACAAAGAGAGTGCACGTGTCTTTTATTTGAAAATATGCCAGTGAAATACAAATACAAACTTTCATACAAACTTAAACGGTAAAGCTAAGTGAGGGTACGGAATCCGAACGGTGGTCATATGGAAAATGTCTTAGTACGAAGGTAATGTGAATCTTAACAGTGGAATGTTGTTGAAATTTTTAAAGTTGTTTCATGTTAACTTCCTTCAGTATTAACGAGATAAATACGAAAGATAATTCATAGAGAGATGGAAAACCCATTTTCTTTATGCTGAAGTCAAATACGCGGGTAAAATGTACAGCTTCCGTAATAACATACTGTGTGGAACTCACAGACCGGTTTCTCTCAATAAATGTTAATGAGAATTATGCTATATATATATATATGATATATACATGAGACAAAAAATGATAGGAATTTCCCAGTTAGTGCTTCAAACCACCTTTCATCGCTAGTAGAAGGGTGAAACCCCCATAAAACAAAACGGGGGACCTCGGTATACCCAGAGGGCCCTGGGACCTAGATCTCGTGGTCCCATGATGCTTCGGTGGCTTTTTGACGCGATGGAACAGACAAGCAAAAGAAACACCCCATACAAGGGCGGGATGAAGGGTGGAAGGTTCATATATTTCTTACTTCGTCTGTTCATATACTCTGAATTATTACTTCAGTAATAATTTAGTATAATTCTCATTATATTTCACAGACTCCATTCGAAATATATGAAACAACAAATGGTAGTTTTTAACACTGCGACTATGAGCAATAAAAAACAGCCATGGTTCACATAACAAAACATATTAATTATATCGATATAAAGATCTATTACGACCCCACAAGGACATAACTGAGAATACATCTACTTTGAGGGTAATACGCCAGTAGCAAAGTCTGAGTGAAACAAGGGCTAAGAGTAAAATGTTCCGAAAGTTGAAGCAGAAGACCAGTCGGCTATTGATATGATGGTCGACAGCGGGACAAATGCATTGGCAGTTGCTGTCGTAGATTCAGCACGCACAGACTGAGCCTTAAAAATATGACTGTCTATTCCTGCTGCGCTCATAAAGGTTCGTAGCCAACGCCCCAATGTTGTAGAAGTGACCGGTTTGTGGGGGCGTTTAAATGAAATTAGCAACTTATCGGGTAGAGAACATGGGATAATCGGTCGAACGTTCCTGAATAACTTCAAATATTGTCTAAAACATTCCACGAGACAGAGTCTCTTGTCTTGGTTAAAGCAAGCAAAAAATGCTTTTGCTGGTTTATCCGCACTGCCAGATTTTCTTGGGACGGTGAGTTTGAAAGATACCCCTTCTGGAAGGACGCTGCAATGTCTGAGATCCAGGGAAGCCAAAGCGGAAATCCTCTCAGGACAGGTTAATACAAACAGTGCGAGTAATTTCATTGAGAGAACTTTAAGTGACGGAGTGCTGGCCTGTTTTTACCCAATGAAATCATGTATTTAATCATAACACCAATGTTCCAGGTATGGGAATACCTGGGTTTTGGAGGTCGTTTATTGAGAACTCCTTTAAGGGGCCTAGTAACATAAGGATGCTGATCATCGATCTTTGGATGAGTTGACGAAATAGCAGAACGAAGGACGTTGAGTAATCGGTATGTTAAGCCTTCGTCAAAGACTTCTGTTAAGAAAATTAGAATGTCATTTATAGAAGACGAAAGGGGATCAATTTGCCGTCCAGAACACCAGCGGTACCAACGGTTCCAATGAGTAGACTCATAAGTTTTGTGTGTGGAGGTACGAGTTGCTGCGATGAGTAGATTGGCAACGTTTGATGGGATGCCCTCAGCTTGGAAACGTTGGTAGGGATGTGATTTCCTTATAAGTTGGAGCTGAATCATTTTCGATGTAACCGTGAAGACCACTAGGTGAGCCTGTGGCATTTAAGAAAGCACGCTGAATGTTAAACATTTCCTTGTCCCTTTTTTGTACAAACTTTTTCACTTTAAGTGGAACTTGATTCAACAATTGTTGATCAAGGTTTGGAGCAGAGAATGCATCCAATTCAGGAGTTGCCCAGTCTTCCGGAATAACAAGGGATTGCTTGCAAGTTAACTTTCTGCGAAAGTTAGTATCCAGAAATTGGAAAAAGAGGCTGATGGTATCCAGGAGGTTGACTTGGCAAGTGGGTCTTACAGACCATGATCATCATTTCATTTCGCTGAGTTTTCAGCTTCGTCAGATGTCTTATTAGACTCTGTTGGTGGCTTAGAAGGCCCTACGGGTACCTGAATAGGCTCTACGGGAGACCCAACGGGCGTAGTAGTAGTCTTAGAAGACGCTTCAGTCGACAAATGTTGGCTTATCTCCAAGCTTGACGAGTTATCCGCCATAATCGACAAAACATCATCACCAGTATCCGTAAAAGCTTCTGGACGATTTAATCTGGACTCTAACGAGTCAATTCCCTCAGAAAGACTTTCAATTGACTGAAGAATTTTCTGAAGGGCATCGTTTTCGTCCTTACGCCCTACGTTTTGGCGAGGACCCTTCATAATGTACGTCAGGTGACGAAACAGTGTTTCGGCGGGAAGATGGCGACCGGGAGTGAGACCTTTTATGAGACCTGTGTCTTCTATGGGACATGTTCAGCGATTTTAAATAACCTGAAAAAAGACAAAATATCACAAATACAAACCTACTGTGCAAAAAACACAGAGGTATAGCCTGAAAGGTTAGTACATGTAATTTGCAAAAATGTCAGGGCAAAAGCAAAATACTTACGGGATGGTTTGAAGGACAAAGAAAAAAGCCACCGAGGCATCATGGGACCTCGAGATCCAAGTCCCAGGGCCTTGTGGGTATACTCAGGCCCCTCGTTTTGTTTCATGGGGGTTTCACCCTTCTATTGGTGATAAAAGGTGGTTTGAAGAACTAACTAGGAAATTCCTATCATTTGTTGTCTCATATATTTCGAACGGAGTCTGAAAAATAATTAACCTGAAAAGGTTTTATCGTGCCCTTTTGCCGCGCCAGAAGATGTAATTTCTGATCCTCCAAAGGCCGCCTGAGAGGGAAAAAAATTCTCCCTTAATAATAATAATAATAATAATAATAATAATAATAATAATAATGGTTTATTACAGATTCCAACAATTAAGAGGCTCTTCTTCTGTAACAATACTAATCTAATCTAAAAATATACAATAACAATAATAAAATTAATCAATGTAACTTATCGTAAGATATTAAAAAAAAATAAATATATATATACAATAATTGTTGTGTGAATTCAAGTCCGATATTTCACAAACAGATGCTTCTTAGTACTACGGCAAAAAGCATTATGTTCTAAGATGTTTCTTGTTGCTATCGGAAGTTTATTGAACAGCGTTGCCGCCGAGTGCTGGAAAGTTCCTGATTCTCTAGGAGTAAAGAGTACGGGTGCTGTTGATGATCTTAAGTTATAAGCAGTTACTTCATGGAGAGTCAGTTTCAGATACTCAGGAAAGCTATTGTTGTCATATAATGATTTATGAGCAAGTTTGAGAATGTTGAATTCAACGTTTTCTTTAACTGGTAACCAGTTTAACTTAATAATATCCTCGAGACCTGCAAATTTCTTTATGACAAAGCCAGCACACGCATTTTGTAGACGTTGGAGACGCTTTTCTAGATAAATAGGCAAGGGATGAAATACCGTGCAAGCATAGTTCAGCTTTGAGAGAACTAGGCTCTCTGCAAGATGTTTTCTAACGTGAAATGGCGCTAGATTTTTGAGCCTACGCAGAATGGAGAGAGTCCCATATGACGAGCTTAACAGAGAATCCACGTGTGTGTTCCATGAGAGATGTTGATCCATGTGGACACCCAATAACTTCGTACAAGAAATTCTCTTTAGCGCTGAGTCCCCGCAAACAATAGGAAGATCCCGTTCTTCTAAACTATGATAGCGTGACATCTGAGGTGTGGAGATGAGCATCCAGGTTGTCTTAGTTGGGTTCAAAGCCAGATTAGAGCTAGTAGAATAGTTCTTCAGACTTGCGATGGTTTTATTTATTTGGGCTGCTGAGGAGTCCAAGTCGCCGGGCTTCGAGTGGACATAGAAAGTTGTATCGTCAGCATATTGATAACAGTCACACTGTAATTCCTTCTGAAGATCAGCAACGTAGAGATTAAAAATTACTGGTCCAAGAATGGAGCCTTGCGGGACGCCAAATTCAACTGTAGCCATATCAGAATTTCTATCATCTATTTGCACCAACTGTCTTCGATCCGTAAGGTAGTCAACCATCCATAGTAAGAATTCCTTAGAGAAGCCGAGGTTATGCATCTTGGTGAGGACAGACTTGAATTTGACGGTATCGAATGCCTTGCTATAATCTGCACAGACCATTAATGTCACCTCCCCTCTGCTTGACGCTCGTATCAGGGCATCTCGAATTCCCAATAGAACACTGGTAGTCGAATGACCTTTACGGAACCCCGAGATGGTTGGACCAAGAAGAGCTTCCTCGTTTATATATTCAATAAGCTGGTGGAGCACTAAACGTTCAAACACTTTAGAGAGTGTTGGCAGGATAGACACGGGACGGTGATCAGCATCACATCGAGGTTCATTAACCTTAGGGATCGGAGAAATTCTTGCAATCTTCCATAGTTTAGGAAAACTCGATGTCGCAATACATCTGTTAATTATGTGCGTTATAGGGCCGGAGATATAATCCTTTGCTAGTTTCACAAACTTCACCGGTACCTGATCCATGCCAGTTGACGTGTCAGAACGAAGTTTACTTATTTCTTGATCCACATCTTGTCTCGTTACACAACGCAATTTAAAAGAAGAGCGGAAAGGCAATGGCTTCTCTGAAAAGGAGTGTACAAGTTCTATTAGGTCCGATCTTTCGTCTGGTTTGGTGCCCATTGTTCTTTCATTAGTCTTAATAAAGAATTCGTTCAATCTATCCGGATCTGCTTGAAGACGTTTGGGGCTAGGATGGAGAATACGATGAATAATTCTCCAGACTTCCTTAGGTCGTTTTGACGAGAGTGCGAGAGTTTCCATGTTTTGCCTAATTTTCTTTTTTTTTTTTGCTGATTACTCTGTGGTTATTGAGACACAGCTATTTCATCATTTATTGTGTAAAATATCAAGGCGTACGTTATTGTGGCCGTGTTTTGGCCGATGAATCAGTGAAGACGTATTCGGCACTCGTAAGGCCCTGGCAAGCGAGGATACATTGTTGCGGACACATTGTTGCTCATGATGTGTTGTGGGCACGCAAAAATGAATAATGTGCTTCCATGCTGCGCAAACGGGGAACATTTGTTGCGGACACAATTTGCGTCTGCAACAATTATTGCGCGCGCGAGCAAACGGGTAAACATTTGTGTCGGCGACAATGTGTCGGCAACAATGTGTCCTCGTTTGCCAGGGCCTTAAAAGTCTGTATTTCGGGATCTGAAAATTCAGTAGGACGCGTGAACTCAAGTGTTTGAAATCAACCAAAATACATATTGATAACTATAGAATCATTAGTTACAATTTAATAATGATTACCATGTTTAGAAGTGGACTGCTGAAAAAAAGGCTAAGCAAAAATTATTAGAGCTATTTTTTTTTTTAATGAAACCACGATCAACCAACTTCAATTCTGCTTTCACATTTGTTTTGGAGATTTCAGTCCACTTTTCAATTGTTTTTTTGCAATTTTTGGCTATTTTTTTTAATTAAGTAAGAAACTAAACATTTTCACATCTGCCTGTGGTGCATCACTTTATAACATGACAATATTTTTGTGACGTAATATGAAATGAGTGTTAAGAATAACTTTCCAAAAACATAGCCATACAAGAATGACTTTGTATAGCTTACAACATTTTAAGGCTTGGCAGTTCCATATTAGGACTATTACTGCAGTAACCACAATGTAAATGTAAATATATTTTGTATATGTAAACACATGACCTTTCTTTGGGAAAAAAATATCCTGCAGAGAAATGAGGGGGAGAAAAAATCCTGGAGAGCATTTAGAAGGACGAAAAAGTATCCTGCTCACCAGGTTGCTAGAAAAAAAAATCGTGCTAACAAAAAATCAGCTAACCCCCTCAAGAGTTAAATGGTCAGCCCCTAAACAAAAAAAAGTTCCCTGTATGTCACGAAAGTGGCAGTTTCCGGCAAGTGTCCATTTTAGGCTTGGTGATAAAAATAATTTAGTACAGGTGTTGTAACAAAACACTCATCATTTACAGTTGGAGCCCCATCAAGCTTGCGGATATGGAATCCCGATGATATTCCTTCTTTCCATTAGGGCGGATCATAGCTGGCTGTCTAACTTGTATATTACACAAGCGGACACGCACTTTAGGGGAAATTGTGCCGGCAGAAACCGAGATATGTTTGTGTAGGCCCGTTTTGTTGAATTTTGCCGTCTGGTGATTTCAGTTGCGATCATTCTGCGCTGAATAATATCATCTCAATATGTATTTTAGTAAACCGAAAAAGTCTCTTCAGCGAAATTCGAAATATTTAGAAAATTGAATCGCTAGATTTTCGGAGATGTCAGCAAGCATCGTAGCAATGCCGCCACAAATTCGGGGAATAAGATTAATATTAACTTCATCTGCAGATAATATTAATTCAAGTGCGACGAACAGATCGAACTGTGGCATAGTTACACAAAGATCCTATAAATTAAACAAGCGCTCTAGGAATCAAACTACTGCTTTCTTACGTGTTCAAGTTGCCCTTGAATATCAGATTTACCAGGGATTTACGAAGGCTGCATGCCGGCCATGGCCATTTAGAAGTACATCAAGAAGCACAGCAATCTTTAGAGTTAGAATTTTAGAGAAACTTACTCAGAAAGGCCTTTCAAAGAATATCTACCCAGACAAGTTAATTGAAACTGATAAACTCGGGTGAATTTATTTATAGCAAATGCATCAGATTGCTTTAATTAATCTCATTCATGATAATTGGTTCCGGGTTTATCATTCTGGAAACAGTCATCAACATGATTTATACAACTTATAAAGATCAGCGGTTTTGTTTTCTATTGCTTGATTTCACTCACGTGGCAAGGCGACCATGTTGGTGGTCAAAACAATACAATTTTGTTTTGCAAAATTTGCATGAAAATAAAGTTTATTTCCCAACGTAGAGACAGACTATTGTTCTTGACCACCAACGTGGCCGCCATGACGTCACATGCAATCCGGCAATAAGCCCGGTAAAACTGTATCAGTTAGAACCGTTTTACATTCTCTTTCTGTTGTCGGTCGACGGTCGTTGCCAGTGATTACCGTGAAACCTTGTGTTAGTAAGGAGACAATTTGGTGAAGACAAATGTTACTGTGATCATTGCGCACTGACATTCATTTTGTGCAAAGATAAGGCTACCATGTTCTTTAGCGCTTCTACGTTTGTGCGACTCGATAAATTGTCAGGAGAGTTTTATCAATTCTCTATCTTGGGGTTTATTTAAGGTTTAAGTTGAAGAGAAAACATTTTCAACTGCGGTTTATCAATTTAGCTTGTGTAGAGGTATAATAATCGAAGTTTCGCGCTAATCACAATTTCTCATTAAGTAATATTTACCGAGTTCGGTGCTACGCTTGTTACGACCGAGTATTTGCATATTTATTGCTTTTTGGGTTTTATTGGGTTTTTGTTGTTCGCTATTACTAAAGAATCAGCAGTAGCGTTTCACTTAAGCTTTAATTACGTGGGATGGGAAATATCCCACGTAGAGGTTTCCGGACTGTATTCCTTTGTTTTAATTGGATTCATAAAATGTGTTCCCTTGGGAGGTTTTGATTCTGATTGGCGATTTGATTGGCTGTGATTTTTGATAGTCTAATAGTTGGTGCTGCTGAGCTGTGTTTGCTTGCTAAGTTGGTTTGCTGAGTGTGTTTGTTTGCTGAGTTGGTTTTGCTGAGTGTAGACTTGTGTTTGGGTGTATTATTGGATATGCGTCGTTGCATGTATAGTTGTTTAAGTCATCACAGCTTTCAAACTTTGTATGTGATGCACGGAAGAAGACGTCTGGGTATTTTTTTCCTGTTGTGGGTGGATTGTCTTATCGAAACTGAAGCAGCGTCAACGATGCTGTTGCGAACTGATTTACAACAGTCGTCAGTGAGTTATTGTGATTCACGTGCGTGGCTTTCGTGAGGAATTAAGCATGGAGGAAGACGTCTGTGTACTTTCTTACCTGTTTTACGCGGATTGTCTCATCGAAAAGCAGCGTCAACGTTGCTCAGTGTTGCGAGCAGATTCACAACAGTTGTCAGTAAAGTATAATGGTTATTTATACGCTTGGCTTTCAAGCGTAATTACGTACGGAGAAAGATGTCTGGGTACTTTTTATCCTCTTTGAGGTGGATCAGTGTTCCTTACGTCACCACAAGTATTACATCAGTTGATGTTTACAAATGAGACTCGTTGCCTATTGTTTGGAATTTTGATCAGCCCATTAATTCAATTTGAAATGCTTCAGTGTCCGTTGTGGCTGCGAATAAATTAATATGTCGATGGCGACAGTATCTTTGAACCCCGATGGTGGGGTTGTGTTTGCAACTCTGTCGATGGTGACAGTATCTTTGAACCCCGATGGTAGGGTTGTATTTTTAACTTTGCTTTTGAATGTGTCGATAGTTGACGGCATTTATAGGCCCCGATGGTGGGTTGTATTTGCAACTTTGTTTTACGGCAAAAACATGTTGTCCCGATCTCTACCCCCAATTGTGAGAGATTTTTAAAAACTGTGCGAAACAATAGATAAATGGATATTGCTCTGAACAACGCAGTTGGAAGCAATACAGAAATCGCGATCCTCCAAGGGTAAACGTAATAAAGAGAATTATACAAAAGTTGCGGAAAAGACAGGTCCGTAAAGAAATAAAGAGCTTGCTCAAGAAAAGTGTTCCAAAATCTTCAAGAACATACGAGCTGGTCGTCAATTGCACAGCCACTCTTGTTCAATTTTGCATTGAGCTAATTGTTTTTAATTCAGCTGTTTCAAACAATGGTCCAGGAGCGGTAGAAAAATCGGTAATGCGAAAGTGAGATCAAAGCTAAGGTTACTGTTTCAACCAGGCAGAGTCAGTTTGTTTCACCAAAAAATGTTTGCAAAAGTCTGCGATTCACCGAATGACACCGAATGATACATTTCAAGTTTAACCTCTGTCGAGATAAAGAGAAAAACCCTGGGCCAAGTTCTCGCAGAAGACATTTAATGAATTACTGCTTTACACAACCGAGCAAGTTCTCATGTGCAGGTGATTCATTTCTTGAATTTCCGTATGCAGTTTTTAAGGATTCTCTAAAAGATATCAATAATTTTTATTGTAATGAGTTTTTTCAAGCTGTGTTAGATACATGTCTACAATTAGATAACTATGATGTACACAGATATGGCTGCGGTTCGAGAACATGTTTGCGCTTATTTGAGGCAACATTGCAACTCATTTGCTACAGTCGGAGAAAACCGAAAAAGCATTGCAATGAAGCTAGTGCTCCCGCGCTACCGTATTCCTGAACTCGAAGCAGAATGAAAAGACAGCGCAATGAAATTTTTGTTCCCGCAGTCTTGCACTCCCAAAGTTAAATAAGAATGAAAGTGAAGCTATTGGTGTTTGCGACCTGTCTGGCCTTCCGTCTGGACGGAATTTGCTTGAACAGTATTTAAAAACTGAGGTAAAACCAACAGATGTGGATATTTTCTGCTACTTCAGCGCAGGAGATAGTCTGTGAGCGCAGACGTATTTCCGGTTGTCGCTTCTCTCCGCCCGAAAAGTAAAATGGGGTTGGAAGGCCTACACGACTCCTGTTCGCGTGTTTGCCGCTTCTATCGTTTTTCAGTTCCTTACGAAATGTGTTACCACAGGGATAAGTCACAGAAATATGAACTCGTGTCTCCTGCGTTTCTGTCACAGACACCTCTTGGCATGGAGCTCAATCAAGATCTGGCTATCACCGAAGGCTTTTCGAATCAGACCTCTATTTTGGATCCCAGGTATCGGGCTAACAGATCCAAAAGAAAACCCTGGCGATCTGACAAAGGAGGTAACAACAATTCGCGGCGTATGAGTGGGGGGCCAGTGTAGCAGGACTGACATCTTGGACTTGGGAATGCTGTGAATTTTCACATGTAGCACTGGACGTGTCTCCAAATTAAAAAAAAAAATCTTGATATTTACCCAGGAAGCTCCACTTACCGCGAAGTGGTTTTTAGGGGGGTCCTGCATCCGGATCGAATTTGGAAGTGTTGGTTTTTGGGGAGAGGGGAAAACCGGAGTACCCGGAGAAAACCTCTCGGAGCAGAGTAGAGAATCAATAACAAACTCAACCCGCATATGACGTCGAGTCCGGGAATCGAACCCGGGCCACATTGGTGGGAGGCGAGTGCTATCACCACTGCGCCAACCCAGCTCCCCAAACGAGGAGGGGTCTTTTTAGCCTCTTGCAATCTTCCTGGTTCTTTAGCTAGTCTTTTGACGCGCACCAAGTCATCAGATTGATAATCTTTCTGTATTTCAGCACCGATTTCTTCAACTTTTCGAAGAGCATTTTGATACCGTACGAGCTGATTGTAACACTTCATCCGGCAGATGTAAAACCTTTCCCTCTCGACGTAAACTGTTACATCTTTTTTCGTCGCCTTGAGGCTTAAAGAGGGAATATCCAATGCACTTTCCCCTAGTACTTTATCTTAGCTTTCAGAAGCGAAAAATTGTCTTTTCATAAAAAGCAAAACATTTCGGAATTTGACAATTTCTTTGGAGTTACAACCATCACTTTCCCATCGCTTACTCGATGCCATAGCTAACATTCCCGCTTTCCACGCGCTCGGGAATCTGATCCATTCTAAAACGTCACATAATTGGTCAACGAGAAGACAAGAGTATTGACGTCATGGAAATAGTTTGTTGAGTCGTTTTCGAAAAACCGGAAATACGTCTGCGCTCGCAGGCAACGCAGAAGAAGGCTTGACCAAAGGTCAACCCGTGATGACGTGATAGTTAATGATCGTCAATCCTAACGTTCGCTGACGTACCATTTGTAATGCTACGCTCACGTTCTTCATTTCAGTTTTCGATCACTGGCCTTAATGTCTGCTGTATTTCAGATGATTTAAGACAGATGATTTTAACTATCCCGTAAGCAGACATCTCCAATATTTTTCTTGGGTGTCCGTTTTTGGGAATAAATGTTAACGTAAACGGATAACTCTACTAACAAACATTTTTTTTCCAATTTCTAAAGAATATTTAATAAGTTCGTTAATTTAAGATGCAAAAACGACTCAGCAAATCTTTTGTTTTACCGAACGTATCAACGTGTCCTTTGTTAGACAAACGAGCTAACTGATAATTTCCTTCTGCGATTAACTTTTTAAAATTTTAATTTCCTCCAACAGGAGTAACTTTCCTCCTCCCTGTTGATTGCCTCGAAAAGTGTTTACTTGACTTCCGAACGCTAAATTAGATCTTTTATTCTTAGCACATGTAGTCAGAGCATTAATGCACCAGTCATTTGAAACCCCCGCACCCTCCCCCCCCCCCCATTCGGGCTTTAGCGGGGGATTGCGGGGACTTTCACCTCATATACACTCCATTTTGATTCCCCGATAGGCGGGGAATTCGCTGGAAGTCACGGTCTCCGCATCCCCTACCGGGGGAATTGCGCGGGGCAGTCACTCTTTGGTCAGTGGTCTTCATTTTCGCGCCTCATAGTAATTTGGCATACATTATTGTCGCTTTCTTCACAAACTCGATTGTGGATTCCGGTCTGGATAATGCTTTGCAAAGTTTCTTATCGCCATGGACCAAAGAAGGCTATTGTAGCCGAAAATCTGGAAAGCTTGATGGACAAAGGTAGGCATATTTTTAATGATATTGTATGCTCTTGACTCGAAAGAATCGTTCCAGTATGCTTGCGCTTGATTTAAGCTTGTTTATTGTTCGCGAATGAAGATTGAAAGAATCATTCCGGTATGCATGTGCTTTTAACCCAAGGCTTTTGTCCCCGGGAGGCGGGGACTTCACTCACTTTCACTTGTATAAAAAGTGAATGCCCCGCTCAAGCCCGAATGGGGGGGGGGGGGTGCGGGGGTTTCAAATGACTGGTGCATAACTGTTCACATAAAGCACGAATGCAGACGGAAGCATTGCCACTTGACCTTTGCCACACTGTACTCGAACACAAACGAAAGCTGTGTAAACAAAGAGAACTGTTCAGTGTGCATATAAGCAACCGAGTTAGGCTTGTAAAATCGGTTAGTTCGCGGTTACGCCAGAGCATACAATGAAGTTACACCAGGAGTTATGTTGGTTAGTTTTGGGTGATGACTTGTATCAGAATAAACCTCTGCTGTTGAAGATTGTGTTTTCTCTGCTGTCAGAAGTTGTGACGAGCTTCATTCCCGCCCAAGTGACTTGCTCGTGAGCTAATTTCCCCCGATTGTTGCAATTTTCCGTGTCTAGGTTTCCGTTCAGAGAAAAATCCCATAAACGGGCGAAAAACCTATCTTCACAAAATTATGAATTTTTCTAACAGTGAGGCTAAGAATACTGTATAATACTATATAGTGTGCGCGTGTGTTTTTTTTATAGACAGAAGCGAAGTCGAAATAATTTCTACAAAGTTTTCGACCTCATAGTTTGAACATAAAAAATTAGAGACTAAGCATAAATGAAGGCAAAAGCGGAAAACGAGAACAAACTAGAGAGGCTTACGTTGAACCAAGAGAAGCTATGACTAAACGTAATTGTCTTTTCACGATGAACAACTGAGCACGGAAGGGAAAGTTATAATTCATACATATATATATCTTCCTTGGCAATTTTACTAAATTTCATTGTTTGGTAGAACTATATAGTTAGCGGCGGATTGCCAATGCATGACGTGCAAAACGTTGAAGCTGGGAACACAATTCAAGTTTTAAACTCGACTTCACTCACGAATAAACTGATGAGTACATGACTAGAATTCCTTTCAATCTTGAAAACGTATATGTCTCAAACCAACTGACTTACCGATTTCGCGATTCAAAATTCAGGGCACCGAAGCAGTGTCCTATGTTCCTTAGCATTTCGTACAATGTTCCTTTTCTCTGGGAGAAAACCAGGACTTTCTTGAAAGCTTTAACTGAAGAAAGTTGTACTTTTTGTGGAGGGCCCGATCAACGTTTAATGCAACGCAAACGGGCAATGGGTAAAACCGAGCAAGATATGTCCAGGCTTGCCCACCTGGGTAGCCAATCACAGGATATAATCTGTTTCATCCTGCCTCTCGCCCAGCCGGTGATTAACGACATTGCAAAGTAAATTCTACCTGTCTTTATTAAGGCTGGTTTTCACTAGCGACGGAGTCGGAGTCGGAGTCGTAAGCGGAGTCGTAAGAGCGCTTATGACCTAGTGAAAATCAAAAATCGGAGTCGTAAGCGGAGTCATAAGCGTGACGGAATCGGAGTCAGAAGAATCAGAACGTTTCCATTTTCTTCCGACTCCGCTTACGACTCCGTCGCTTGCGTTCCGCTTATGATCTAGTGAAAACCAGATTGTCGGAGTCGGAAGCAGAAGCGGTAGAATAAACCAATCACAATGCTAAAGTTTTCAAAATGTGTTCATAATTATTCCATTTACAATATGAACAAACGTAAGTCCAAAGCGAAATCGGAACGCAGTTTTCACTAGATCATAAGCTCTACGCTTCTGATTACGACTCCGACTCCGACTCCGTCGCTAGTGAAAACCAGCCTTTAAGGCATTTAAATAAACGCTTCACCGTTGATAACCAGCAAGATCTTTTCTTTAGATATAGCTTGAGACTGCTTGTCACCAATTGTCAATTTTGCATGAAAAGAATTTCGTTCTTGATAGACAGAAGCAATTACTCGACAAATGCGTTAGATTCTTGGCGAAGTAACAAATCGAATCTGGTTTAGCGTTGTCTGTACTCTTATCGACAACAAGTATGCGTCATCACAGTGGTCAAAACTCACGAGGCGCGGCCGAGTGAGTCTACAACAAATTTTGACCACTGTGATGTTGCATATCGTTGTCGATAAGAGTACAGACAACGCTAAACCACATTCATCGTTTTTTATCACAATATCAGCGTCAAAGAAAATGTTTATTTCATCGCGCGAGAGATGAAAAAGCGTGACAAGTTGACGTTAGCAGCGTTGTCTGAACTCTTATCGTAAAAACCTATATTCGTATAAGCCCGCTTTCTTTACCTCTGATTTCCCTCTCTTTACATATTTTCCCTCAGTCATCCGTACAGTTTGTTCGCGGCTAGCTGGGCCCGTCGGGGCTGAGACACCAGTTGTTTCGGTACGTGGTGCAATGTCATCGTTATCATCAATGTATGCATTTGCTATTGCGGACGCCATCTTGGGTAACCGAACTAGTTATGCGACGAGTCCTATGGAAAGAGTCATGCGGGATCCAGGCCCCATGAATGTTAGAATTTGCCTGATCTCGGGCCAAAAATTGGTTGCATGATCAATAAATGACAATTTTGTGCTGCAAAACTAGCAGTGCTTTTTTCGGAAAATCGACAAAAAGTATGTGCGTAATGACGAATTATGCCAAAATTTATGCGACCACAATCTATCAAAGCCTAAATGCAATTCTCAGAGGTTTAATTTGGGACACCAACATAGCCGCCGTGACGTCACGTGAAAACATTCTTTTCGATGAATTTATTTTTATGACTGGGGGATTATCTCTGCGGATCAGCGGATTTTGCAAATAATCTTTCCCGGAGATCGGAGGAATCTTTATGGATTGGCGGATGATAGCTGATCGCGATTTTATCTAATATTCACTATCGGATTTTGGATTTTGCTCGCAATAGAGATCGGATTCTGGAACTCAACATTCGTCAGGAATGCTTTGGAACTTGCAGAGTCTTGACGAACGTTTTATCGACGATATTAACATCAGACTCATAATGCAGATGTGTCGCCGGATATTCTGGTTTGAGACAGACTGATGAGAGCGGTTTCAGTGACGTAGTGAAACCATGGAGAAGCTAAAATTTATCACTCAAAAATTGTTTTGTTAATGCACAGTTCCAGACCAAGCAACTAGACTGACAACTCGGTATAAAAATCCACGAAATAAATTTCATGAAAATTTACGGATTCGAGAGACCGTCGAGGGATTAAATGAAAACTCATAACGCCGGATCGGTGGATTTGGTACACCCGTTTTTAAAAGAGAGCTTAAGGAACGACGACGACGACGGCAACGAGAACGCCACAAAACAATGGGATTAATGAGCAAAAAACAATACTCTGCACGTGCGTTTTACATTTTGGTACATTTCTTTGCCGTCCTCTGCAAAACAACAATGTGAAATGATCAAATTTTAGGTGAGCGCATGACGACAAGGTTTTCGTTTCGGCGTTTTCTTTGCTTTAACATCGTTCACAGTCATTTAGGCCCTGGACAGCTCGCCAGCATTTTTCAAGTTAAACAAATTGGGATAATCGCGAAAGAGTTACAAAAACGAGAAGTTATATTTTGAAGAGTGACGTTTTCGTTGCCGTCGTCGTCGTCGTCGTCGTCGTCGTCGTCGTCGTTGTTTAAGCTCCCTTTTACGTGTGGGAAGACGCCTCACATAAAAAGGCTGTCACCGTGGTAAATACCCGTGCGATAAGTCTTGCTTGAATTCTAACTTACCTTGACATTTTGAGTCAGATTGAGTAGGATTTTACTTCGATTCACCTACAGACAAAACTTCCATAAGCCAAATTATACAGTACGTTATGCTAATATTTATAAGTTACCGTTAAATAAGGGCTGTATTCCATAAATTATTATTGCAAAATGTTGACATGACTTACATAGTAAAACTGATACTGATGCAGCTGTTATTAAAATTTTCTTTGAATGATAAATGCCTGATATAGCTCTCAAAGCAAGTGTACTTCTTAAATACACAGTTTGTTTTTTTTTAGCAATTTTTGCAAACGCTTCAAAGCTCAGCTGAGAAAGAATATCCAGCTGGGATAGAGAACTCTCTATTAGTAATCTCAGTTGGATGCCATACTATTTTTCGTTGCTAAGTGGCTCTGGCTCGTTATACCGGGCTTTAAAAAAAAACATAATGAATAAAGGGGGTAGTTTCTAAAGAAACTGTGGTGCTGCGTCGGTGGGGAAGTAGTACACAAAAATTTGGTATTATCAACAGAGTTGATAAATGTAAATTGACCACCGTACAGGGATTCTAAAGCTTTTAGAATCCCTGTACGGTGGTCAATTTACATTTATCAACTCTGTTGATAATACAAAATTTTTGTTTAAAAAAAAAACAGCTAAAAGTGGATTCAAGCTCGTCAGGGTAATATAATTCACTCACTGTCTTTAGCCGCCATAATTTTTCCGGACAAAAAGAGCAATGTGGCCTTTGAATTACCTTTCGTTTTGTTTTTGCGTAATTCGTAATAGACTCGTATTTATTACAGGAGAATAATGCTCAAGCACTTAGCCAATCAGAGCGCGTTGTATCGGCTACAAGCATCAGCCATGCAATAATTAGTTTTTTTTCTTTTACCAAGGCAAAGAACTCTTTTCATTTCAATTTCGACAGGCCACAGACTCAAAATGTAAGTCACATGGGACTAGTAACCACCGATCTCGCCCATTTTAGCTGGCTTCAGGCCCAAAAAGTACTGGGGCAAGCGAGAACATCATGCGGGGCTGGCTTCGCCCTCTGCCCTAGTCCCCTCTCGTGTTTTTCACGTTCTGTCAGCCTTTTGTTAGTCAAATGTTCGCAGCTGTATTGTTCGTAAAAGTAATCTGTTCGATCTAATAACTGTTTGCAATATTCGGCCACTAACAAGACAGTCAGTAAGTGACAGATGACCAAATAACGTGACAACTTCATTGACCAGATGCGAGTATTAATATTTTATACCATCCAATCACTTGATTCTGATGATGAGTTCTGCTCAGGTCGTTGAATGGTCAGTCCCTGTCACCAGATGTAGGTGACATAAACTGACCTTGACTTTGACATAATGTTTTTGCTTGAGATCGAAAACCACATGAATAGGCCATATTCGAATTCTCGGTATTGAACTGGATTTAGCATGAAGTGGAGGCTCTTGCGGGGGAATGCATTTACATATGAAAGGATCCCCCGCAAGAGCCTACACTTCATGCTAGGTCCAGTTCAATACCGAGAATACGAATATAACACTCGCAGTAATTAGCCTCTGTCATTAATTATTCAAAACGACCGTCTTTTGAAACTTTTCAGTTCCGGGGTAAAGACACGAAACAACTTACAATTTCGATACATGTAACTTGCCGGGCTTACCTGCTATATTTTGCACAAGGCCTAATCGAAGAAACTGTTTGAAACAAGGAATGCCTTAACGCTTTATTAGTACTCATTGAAAAAGTAAAATCGTGTATCTCAAACTTTACTAACATGAGGTATGACATACCTGTCAGTTCAAACTGTTCACAAACCGTTTCCCGCAATTTTGTGTCTGGAGCACGCAAAAACGAAAGGACTTCTTCCCACTGATCTTTACACAATCGCCCCATCCAAGTTTATAGAGTCGGCTGAGAAAATCACAAGTCTAGCGAAAACAGTTTATAATGAAAGTCAACTCTTAGCATGAGCTTGGCTTGAAATCTCAGGGAGTATACAACTGTGCTGGAGTCTAAATAAAATCAGGCTACGATTATGACGGGTTTAATGAATTTCATTCTCTTAAGCACACAACACAGCGTGTCACTATAATCCCTAAAATGATTAGCACTAAACAACAATAGGGCGAAAACAGAATCCACGTTATGGATTACTTTCAAAGATTGAGGAAAAGTAGCCGGAAAATCATGAGTTGGTGGTGACAGGATAGAGGCCGCGAAATAATTTTTTTTTTAATTTATCAAATTTCGAGTTACTTTGACACACTTTCTGCCTAAATAATTACAGCTGTTTAGTTCCCATAATATTTTTCTTGGAGCGCCGGATTTCATCTGCATGTGATAAGAACTTAGATTATAAGTATCTCAATATAGGTTTGAGAATGTGGGCATTGCTCTGAGGGGGTCACTCCAGATAATAACGAAGACAAAATGCTTTTGTAGGCTCGGCGATGAACAAACGCTTTGAATCTTTCATATCTTGATAACTTCATTTCTTATTTGTTGGTTTTATGCACTTTATGAAAAATACCGCAAGTTTTCCTAAAACCTTCAAAGTGGCCTTGAATTTTCAAGAATAAGCCGCACTCCATCAGTGGAGCTATTCTTATTTTCTGGCTCTATAACTTTCATAAAATGACGTATGCGACGTACTGGCGCCAAAATGTGAAACAAAAAGCTATAAAGAGAGAAGGGTGACTACTCTCATGGATGCTTAAAATTGCCACCGGATGATCGTTAACCGCAATAAGAAATATTAAAGACGCAAACTGAAATGCCGAGGGACTTAGAATGATATTCTCCTCAACCTAAATTGAACAAAATAACTTCTTTGTCTCTCTACGGAAGACACCGCTAACTATGAAGTATATAATAGGATTAGCCGATGAGTTCAGGATGACAAAAAGCGACACTGCAAACATTAAATTTTCATAGTATTGCTGCGAGGAGATGGCTGGCCAAGATACAATGGCCAGACGAAAAATATTTACCGGTAGCATTGTCACTGCAAATACCAAAACAACTGGCGTAATGATTTTCTTTATGCGTTCGTTCCTCTTAAGATGAAGGCTTCTTTTGTGGATGTTAAAGTTTGAGTGTTGGTTTCTGGCCAAGTTCCGCTGCCCCCAAGGTTTGGCTTTCAAGAACATGCTGCTCTGATTAATTGCGCGGGATATCTGGAGATATGCGAAAGATATGATGATAAGTGGTAGGATGTATGAGAGTAAAGTCAGAAATCCGACGTAGACTCTTACTAACGACAGTGAAGCGAAAACTGGGCCACACCATTCACCTCCGTCCGGGAGCTCGTGATATTGAATCATAAAGTACAGCGGTAGAGAGAAAATCAAGAAGGTCACTACCCAAATGAATGCCGCAAACATAGTAGCTCTTGTTATTGGGGACTGTTTTCTGTTTTCGCCAGGTGTCCCAGGTCGGAGTATTTTTCCATATCGCACTATACTGATGGCCGCTATAAACCACACAGATGCACCATGGAAAATCTCAGGAACAGGGCTGAAGTAATGGCAAGCTAATTCCCCAAACGTCCAGTTAAAATGAGCGTTTTCCTTGATAGCGGTGAGAGGAAATGTTAAGATCAGTATACCAAGGTCCGCAATAGCCAAATTTTGTGCGTAAAAATCTGTTGTTGTTTTCTTCTTCCCCAGTCTACTTATGACAATGACCATTAACACATTTCCAGCCGCCCCAACGAAAGCAATTAGTATTTGAATTGCTAGTTCTAGGATCTCATCCAGCGGCATCTTCTTTTCACCAGAGGTGCCGAGTGAGGTATTCGATACTGAAGCACCAGAAGTGTTTTCAGATCGATTCCATGTAGAATTTTGAATAAATTTAGCTGGCATTTCAATAAGCTTCTTTGGTGATGTCTAGATTAGTCGCACTCATCAACCGGTTTTTTTAGGTTGTCGTAAGAAAATGTTAAAGGAATTTGCCAAATGAAGTATTCCCTTTCATCTGCAGGCTGTCTTTCAGGAAAATAAAACTTTTTTCCAAAAGTGCTTTTCTTAAACTGTCCGAGACGAAAATTAAACGATCTTTGGTGCCATTTCTTCGTTGATACTTCTGCTGTTCCTCGTGTTATACACGCAGTGAGTCAATTCGATAAGCTGCGAAAGACAAGACAGGAGTTTGACGGACAATCGTAACTGCACCGCCCACCCGCTGATCTTCAATGTAAGTTATGGGTTTTACTAGCCTCGGAGAGTCCTCTCCCTACCCTTATCACCGTGACAGATCTCTAGTAGCAGGGGAATGTTTGAGTTGTCTTAAATAAAGTCCCCATTTTTTTCTTCATTGTTTTGAGGAGTGAATATTTAATAAATAGTCAAATTTAAAACTAGAGTTTTGGCGTTAACTAATTGAGAGGCTGACAATTCTGAGAGCATATTTTAATGCAATCATCCTGGGAACCGTTTACTTATGCTCTCCTACTTAGCTTCAACTTCCAGTTGGTGATGGCTACAGGGAAAATCAGTTACATGACTCCGGAAGACTTGCTTGCCCTGATTAAAATCTCTCACAAAAATTACTGAAACTTGATTTAAAAAGATTGTAAGTTTTTTTATAGTCTGAAAAATTCAAAATGTGTTATGTTTCACTTTAATATTTGCATTCCCTGCCAAAACTGTCTAGAGGCTGCGATTGTTGTTACCGGCCGTCTTCTTGACAAAACGTCAGTTAATTCAAAGTAAAACTTGCTAGATGTTGTAGTTTGCATTGGAAGCAAATATTATGAGATAAAAAGTAAACAATGAATGTCCATAATTTAAGGAAAAATTTAATAAAATCTGAGAGGAACAGAAATCAGCGGTAAAAATGAAAATATTATGAGAAATTAGTGGCAAACAGATCGTTTCAACCAAACTGATAAAGGACCAGCAAGATAACAAGATGCATTACTTTTCTTTGTGCGGAAACGCGTTTCATACATGAGCGTCTGGTTCGGATTTTAAGGGCAACCTGAGTTATCCTACGTATTGACGTTAATAAATTGATTGACGATTGATCGATTGTGCTTTGTTGCTTCTTGCTATGCTAAACGTCTTTGCAATTTTTTTTATTGTCTGGTTGAAACTCAAAACACACCAGCTGGTCTTGTGCATGTATGTATTGTCAACTACTACACATTTCGAATTTCAGTCAGGACTCATTTACATGGTCTGTATTCGCTTATGCTATGCGTATATTCCAATACAGGTGAGTGTCATAGCGACTCATTGTGCTGTTACCGATCATTTTAAACTCTTTTTTTTTTTTGAAACGTCAAGGCTGAGATTAACAAAAATTTTAAGAACATTCTAAGAACATACCCAGGCTGAGAGGCAGTTCAGGACGTCTGTATTTTGCTCAATTATCGGTTTCCAACGCGTTTTGTAAATAAAGTCTTTTCCTTTATTTAGTTTTACTTTATTCTCTTTTAGTTGATAATATCAGTGCCGTAAATTAATTTACTATACATATGCCTAAATGGCTTTAATTTTCCATATTATTGAGAAATTCATAGTCTCATGTTTAATCACCATTCCTTAAAGGGGTCCAGAAGGAGATGTGACAATATTAATGAAGTACTTAGTTTAAGATTTTTATCGAGGACACATGTATCGCAGGCTCGAATAGTGAGGCTTTGGCTACATGTGTGTGTTGGTCACGTGGTTGACTTGATGTTGTTATTAAAGTTATTGGTGACTTTTACTCGGTGCGAGTCCCAAGATTTGAGGATCACCACAGGAGAGAATGCGGATCATTTCGGGGTCGGGATCATTTCGGGGTTTGATATCATTTCAATTCGGGGGCTGTACCGGCCTCGACCACGCAAAGGTTTCCAAGACAAAAATGGCTGGAATTACAACAATGGACTTACTGATCTTTCATACAACTCTGATGATAACCCTTCATCTTTCGACGAAAGTACCTGATTGCTGCAAAGCAAATAACAAAGTTCGATGAAGAGTGTGTTACTTACAGAATTAACAAAATCTGACATGTCGGCATTGTCGTTCGACGTAGTGAAATGATGGGCGGAGTTCATTTATCTCGCGAATAATTGAATCTCCGTCTCAGAAATGTTTCATCCAGTCCTTGTGGAGATCTCCCAGCAATTTACAGTACTTGCTTTCACTTTGTTACTATAGTTTGTGTATTCCTTAAACAAACCAAGGCATTGACTGAGAACAGTCACTGCAATAAAGCACTCATGCGTGTGCCAAGATATTTCGGCACAAAGGGCTTCAAGATCGCCGATCGCCAAACTTAGTACAGAATGTTTTTGTTCATGTAATCCACAGCCTTACTGGCTTTCTGAACAAAAAGTAACATTTGCATCAAAATAGAGTTTTTATTCCCAAGAGAACCCTTTTACTCCTCCAACATGTCCGCCGGTTATTTGTTGCACTCCTCAAACATGGCAACTGTGACGCCACTCGAAACACTCTATAAGAAAACTAAACCTCAAACAGTAAAGCTACGGTAATACGAGCAACAAAAACGTCCAACTTGTCTCGCAACATTGCTGCAAAATTAGTTGAAAAGCGATGTTGCGCGTTTTACATCCCACATACAACTTGTCTCGCAACAAAAAAAATGTGTAGCAAGTTGCTGCAGCATGTTGCAGAAAGTAGAACGGACCTCTACTCTCTGCAACACGCTGCAGCAACGGCTACCCACCCAAACCTCTTCATCGCTTTGCGAAAGCCCCTGCTTACTGTAGAGTAGATAACGGGATTCGTTGATGAGTTGACAACGGCCAAAACTGACAATGTAAATATTAGGTTTTTATAGTATTCCTGTGCTACGATGGCTGGCCGAAACGCGACAATCAGGCTAAAAAGATTTAACGGAAGCATTGTTTCTGCAAATACCAGGACAACGGGTGTCAGACTTTTCTTTGCGCGTTTATTTTGTTGTATGCGCGCACTTCAGTCATCACCACATTGCTCAGTTCGCTTCATAACTTTGAGATACAACGTGTTTCGAGTTATTGCAAAAAGTGTAAGATATGACCATGAGAGGCAAGATGTAAGAAAATAAAGTCAGTGATGTGATATAAACCCGCACCTATACCAGTTTATGATCCCACAATGGCCACACTGCGCCACACCATTTCTCACCGTTGGAGAGTTCCAGATATTTCACAATAAAATACAAAGGAAAAGAGAAAATGGAAAATGATGTCAGCCAAAGAGCAGCTTCCACAGCCATAGCTCTATTCAGTGATATGTTAGGTTTGTTTACACCAGTTGTTTTCAGGGTGAACATTATTCGATATTGCTCCACAGCGATGACTGCGATGATGCAACCCAGAGAAGCACCGTAGAATGTTTCGGGCACAGGGCTCAAGTAATGACAGCTAAATTCTCCAAAAGGCCAGTTTAAGGGTGCCCTTTCCTTGATAATGGCGATCGGGAATGCTAAAAGCACTGCACCGAGGTCTGAAATAGCTAAATTTTGTATGTACAAATCGCCTGGCTTTTTCCTCCTTGCCAGTTTGGTAATCACAATGGTCACAACAGTGTTACGGCCAGTCGCACCCAAAAAAGGGAGTAGCACTTGGAAAATTAGTTTTACGACCCCATCATCAGACATCTTTTCTTCAAAACCTATCAGTAAATCATTCATCAGAGAAATGTTTCCAGCATCAGGGGCTGCAGAGCTGTTCAGGTAAGTGGATTCGGTCGACATGTCCCGCGTACTAAAAAGCTGTTGACACTGCACACAGTTTACGGGCTGCTTCTGATTGTTATTAGTTCCGAGATCATTTCGAGCGACGAAAGCTCTATCCGTAGAGAAATTTCAACAATCTTTAATCTAAAGCAGTAGACGGAATTATTCTTAAAATTATTATGGTTGTCTGCATAACAAAAAAGGTAGTTGGCAGCTATTTAACTTCTACTAACGAAAGGATAAATAGCTTATATTTGGCTACATGGATGTATAATTGCTTTTGCAAGAAAAACATATGCGGATAAACCGCCTCACTTTACCCTTCTTCAGTCACATATATGTATAACTCTGATGCAAAAAACAAAGCGGACAAGACATGGTTTCTACATTAGGATTATAACCTAATTTAGGAATAATTACAACCTTTACTAAGATCACTGTAGCTAATCAGTGTTATGAGGTTTACGTCACGGAAGCAGAATAGCAATCAGATCAATCAGCTGTCATGATATTTGATCGAACAAGCAGAGGAAATGTTCCATTAAACCATTTCGACAATTCCGTTTGTAATCATGCTTTCAAGATCTCAGTATAATAAATTAAGGGCCCGGACGCACTGGGCAAATTTTTGTTTATTTTGTGAAAAAAATCTGTTCCCTACCAAATTTTGTCAAGGCTTACCAAACTTTTAAGACGTCGTCGTCCTGCCTCGAAAATTTGATCTCTATTTGTAGTCAGAGTATTTCAGTAGGAAGCCCGCCAAAATTATTTCATCGCGGCAATCAAACGGTGAAGACGGAAGATTCGTCTGACCTCGGTATGCTGCATAATGATCCTTCTCAGACTACAACTATTACGGTTCCCAAGTCTACGTTCCAGCTGAGTACTGTTCAATTCGTACATCCCTATGCAAACCGACCAAATACACATCCGTATGAAAACCACTTGAGTCAGCCGAGTACATGTACAAGTTACATCACGACTAAAGAAACAAGCGGCAAAGCGATGGTATTTATTTCCGTGTGATTGACACTTGTGGTTAACAAATATTTTGCTGTGTCTCAGTGCACCCTTGCTTGACAAATTGAAAATTTGGCAGAGACAAATTTTGTCGAGATTTTTGGAAGGACCAAACAAATTTTTTCTGTCCAGTGGCTCCGGACCCTAAACTGGAAAGGAAACAAAGCACTTTCCAGAGACTTGAGCTGGTGTCAAGTTGAGTGACAGCTAAAATAGAAGAAAACAACACATGGAAAGAAATGGAAGACATCAAAACCCTTTAAGATTACAAGTACAAGAAATCAGTGAGTGGACAATTAAAAATAGACAGTCAAGGACTGCATGTGGCTACAGTTAAAGCTTTTTTTTTATATACACGAGTGACAGGGTGCGAAATGATTATAAGCTGCTGAAGAAGAAGAAGGTGAAACCTCAAGATTAAAACCAAGATTTACATCATTTTGTCGGCTCGGGCGGGCATTGAGGTGCAACGAGACAGATGATTAGAAGCCATGTCTTGAAAATCCTGTTTGCACCGTCAAAAACTCTGAAATACGTTTTGCGAGAAAACCTGGACATTTTATAACGGCGGTAGGTTCGTAGCGAATTGAACTTCAACTTCAATTGGAGGTTTAAATCAACATCTTTAATGAAATCCAACACGTAAAAACTGAAAGAAAGGGTTGTACAACCGACTTCACTAAATGACATAACATAAACCAATGGACTATTGAAACAACGCCCGGGCAGTCGATTACCTATAAATGACATCATTTACGTCTAAAAACGATTAGAAACGCCGAAAGAGCACTATAACTTGTATGATAAAGTTCTCAACATACCTCTATCCTGTCTCTAGGCGAACAACAGCGGTATCATAGAAAAGGAGACAGAAGACTGTGAAGTGCTATCGATAAATTTTGAGCACGTTCTGCCACAATAGTACACCACGAGGAGATCGATATAATCTTGACAGGCATGACGCGACAACGCAATGAAACAACGGAAATATCTAATTTAGTAACGCCAACAATTTTGCCTAAATGCTGCACCTGATTACTGACTCAAAATAGCACGAAAACGCTGATCGCAAACATTGATTGTCTTACCTTTCTCGAAGACGTGCACAAGTCAATCATTGACGTTGACAGATCGGTTGAGATCGCGGCGTTTAGCTTCGCTCATTTCTCGGCATTGTTCGGGATAACCGTTGTTGGTCCGAAGAAATAATAAATTAATATCTTGGGTTATACGAAAGATAGAAAGGTAGAAAGGTTGCTTAAGTAGCTTCAGTTCACTAATCGAGCAACAAGAGGGTCGTACAGGGATGTTCTCGTGATGCGTGATTAGCTGATTTCATTTTCCGTGAAACGTGAATTTAATCAATTATTCTTCGTGATCCGTGACCTTAAGGTTTGCGTGACCCGTAAAGAACTTGAATTATTAACCGATATTCGTGATTTTACCACTCTATTCTGCGTGATTTTAGACGATTTAGTGTTTCTTCGAGCAGTTACAACGCGAAGTGAACCGAATGGTCACAGTCGCCCATCGAGAGTGATTTCCGATAGGCAGTTTTTACTTAGCCTTTCACGATTTCCTTCAAACGCTCTTTGTAGCGTAAGAAAAGGTTATTAAAAAAAGTACCTGACTTGTTTATTTTCGTGATTCGGAAAATTTTGATATCCGCGATCCGTGATTCGCTGTTTTTTCTGTTCGTGAACCGTGCGAGAGAACCCCCCCCCCCTCCCCCTGTACGACCCTCCAACAAGAATTCTCTGTAACCACTTAAATTGATAGCATCGGCCACCAGCCAAAAAAAAGTCAGTTAAAATGTTCAAACTGGAAAGCTTTGTCGCAACCACTAAACACATTGTCATAATAGCACCGAATAATACTACCAACGCGTTGCTACTACACAATCCTCAATATATACTTCACTACACACTATGCACACGGTGCACTATACAGTCCAGTAGCCACAACAAAATAATGAAAAAAGACAAAAATGACCATGATTATGATCAAGTTACGCTATTGGCCACAGAATAGGGTTAGGATCTTTGGAAACCTGTGGCACAACCTGGCAACCAGCGAAAGCTGATCCCGTGCCATCCCTCTTTCCAAGAGCAGAAGACGTTTTCTTCCCTGTTACTGTATGAGTTCTCTATCATAAAGCATCTGGTATAGAAGCTAGTTTTTGCAGACTCGCAACATGTACCTGATCCTGGGTGCCAGAGGTTTTTTTCCTCGTTTGGATAAGGGTAGAAGCGCCGAGAGGAAAAAACCTCATTAATTTTCGTTAGTGTTTTGTGTATCAATCCCACTGAACAAGCTTTCGATGAGCGACAACACGTTGGTAAACCTGAACACATATGTGCACTTTATGAAGGTCAACAGCGCTTCCTCTTGCACTGGTTTTATTCAGCGATATCTAAAAATTTGGAATCTAACGCGAACTGAACAGCATTTCGAAACGCACAAAAGAATCAGGGTGCGTTTCTTATTTTCAACGGGCTTCTGAAGCCAGGGTGAACATGTACAGTTTTGGAGCCTGAAATGTATTTTGTATTATGTTTTCTGAGTCGGAAGTAGTATTTATTATGTATTTTTTCTGTTCAAACTTGCCGAACTATTTTTTCGCAAGATTCAACGTCTTGCTCTCAGAAAACGCTTCACTGGACCACAACATCTGCTGAGAGCCCTGGGTTAGAATTTTCGCAAGTTCGTGTCAGCGGTCAGTCAGCGGTGTTGCCAGTAAACAAACATGGCGGCCGTTGAGGATGTGACTACAAATCTTCCTTCACTTCAGTTTGAAGCTGCTTTAACTCGCGAGGAAAAGTATGTCTTAGCACAATGTACGATGTAATAATTCCTTTGCGGTTTAGATTAACCCCTATGGAATTTCCTTTCACAGGGAGCTGTTGTATTTGCGCGGAAGAAGCCATGCTTTGACTGTTTCTGCTTGTGCTCAAGCGTAAGTTACTAAGGCCCGTTTCAAACGTCGTGCTAAAGTCGTGCCGAACTAAATTCAATTCAATTCGAACTAAATTACCTTAATTAAGTCGAGTTAAAAGCTGTTGCTGTAAACATGCGTCAAACCATAACAAACCGGTTTTGCTGACTTTTAAAATGTATTTATAATTTATGAATTCAGTTCGGCACGGCAATAGCACGCCGTTTGAAACCATGCCGTGCCAAAGTCGGGTAGCACGACAGAGCTTGCCGTGCTACACGGCAGAGTCGAACTTAATTCTTAAATGGTTTCAAACGCCGTGCTACAGCCATGCCAAAGTCGAACTTAAATAACGAATTTAGTTCAGACGTCATGCTTTTGCCGTGCTTAGCTGGCTCGAATTTAGCACGACTCCAGCACGACTTGGTTTCAGACGTCGAATTTAATTCAGTTGAACTAAAAACTGTTGCTGTTAACATACGTTAAACCATAACAAACCGGTTTTGCTGGCTTTTAAAATGTATTTATAATTTACAAATTTAATTCGACACTGCAGTTCGTATAGTCGCCTTCGCAGCCGTTTTTAGGCTCGTGACGAGCCTAAAAACGGCTGCGAAGGAGACTACAGTTCGTAGCACGACGTATGAAACCAAGTTGTACCACTGCCGCGTAGCACGACAGATCCGCCTCAATTAAGGGCGGCTCTGTCAAAATTTGACATATTAACCCTAAAAAACGTGACGATTTGTCTAGACAGACTTGAATGTTTTGCATGTGTAACTTTGCGTAAATGTGTTTGCGGTTCACGCTAGTTCGAAAATGGTAGTAATAGTTGATGATGCGAAAATTTACCTGGTTTTGGAGAACTGTGGACCGGCAACGTGTCAGTAACTGACAACTCGCTTAAACAGTTTAGAGGTAGTGCTTGTAAGGTGACCCTAGCACCATGTTATTGTTGACAATAGTCGTGCAAAAAACACTGGAGTGCTAAGCAAAATTGGCCCAATCTTAAAGTTTTTTGGTTTTCTTGTCAATTCTCTTGAATGTACTTTTGTTGACTGCTAAAGAATTTTTCATCAGACTTGTCACTGTTGATAACTGCAGAATTATATTCTTTGCAGGGCTTTTTTGGTAGCTGTATTAAATGATGCAAGGCAAAAAATAGTGGAGATTAGATTTCCTGTGAAGAAAAGGGTAAGGGGAATATTATTGTATTCTGTATAAAGTGCACAAAAAACATGTAATATTATTATTTAACAATATTCACATTCAGTGGTTGAGAAAAGGAAAATAAGGTTCTTTGTTTTTGTCCAACTTTGTTGGCTTAGGTACATGTGCTTAAGAATGGCTGACAATAAATATCATTTGAAGATGTGAAAAAAGAAGAAATGAAAAATCCCCAAACTTTGCAAGAATGTATGATTTACAATGTCATTGAACAATTTCTGTAAAAATGAGAATGGTGGCAAAGTCTGTTCTGAGGTGAGGTTTTCATGTCAACTTTTTCAGGGTCCACACAATACATTGTACATTACTTGAATGAAGCCAAATAAGAGACTTAAAGGTGAATGAGAACATTGAACAAAAAACGTATTGAAAAGAAAATTTACAGCATTTACAAACAGTTTAATAGTCAGTTAAGTTTGCTGAATTCCACCACAGGATAAATACTTTTGGAAGTTTTGGCACTGGCAAAAAATTGGAAAATTAGTGGACAAAACCTCTCCGTATGGCTTGTACATCAAGCTAACTCAGCAAAAAGGCAAGGCCAAAACATACCATTGCATGTCACAATCCTCAAATTTGGATTAACTTAGCTCTGAGTAAACTATTTCACTTGTTGGCTGCCTCTGTGGTTGTGTGAAAGTTTAAATTTTAGCGGCTGTTTTCTCACTGCGATGCATAATATTTATATTTACACTTCTATTCAAGACTGATGATTGGAAAATTGTACACTGAATATGCCAAATAGTAGAAGCCAAGCATGAAAATGGTAATTTCCTTAACAGCCCATGGCAATAATAAATTTATTTATCACATTCTTCCAGTGCAAACTATCCAAACAGTAAAGATTGTGTGACCTTGTTTTAAGTCACCACTCATCACAAAATTCATTATGGCCAGTTTGGTCGCACAATCACCTTCCAGCAATGTTCATGGACAAGCACTCTTAAGAATTGGACACTTCACATGTTACAGAGTACCAAGTGTTTTGTGCTATTTGTATCTAATGAGCTTTAGATTTTGAAGCCCAATTAAATGCCTCAGTGCAGGAAGAGGCATACACATTGCTATTACAACCTCATATTTCTAAAGCCCTGAGATTGTTTCAAGTCCACTTTTTGTGTAGTTGTGTCTTATAGTTGTAGATAGCATTATTAATGTTAATTGGTAAGCTTATGCATGTACACTGTAAGTACCATGTGACCAAGATCTTTGTGTAACTGCCGGTCTACTGAAAAATAAAATGCTTTGAACAACTAACTGTAATCCATACAAGACAAATTTCTGTTTGAGATACAGTGGTGGAAAGGTTAAAAAACATTTGTGATTATGTGCATTTAAGTGAGTTGTGGGAGTCTATGGCTTTCAAATTTCTGCCCTCAAGTGATGTTCATTGTACATTAATAGTGGAGTATCTTTCATGATGTTTTATCACACTTCTTGTTCAGTCATCCAAGCTTCTACAAGAGGCGCCAAAAAGAGATCCATTGTTGGTAGGGATCATTGGGTGTGGTCGCTTGGGGAAACAGCTTGCAAACACTCTGTTAAAATTCTGTGAGTAGCTAAAGAAACTAATAATTTGCTCCTGTACAGCTGTACTTGCTGGCCACTCATTACTACATGTTTACCAGCCACTTTAGTTATACCTTCATAAGAAACAGTTACATTAATTTTAGGTTATTGAGAAGTTGTGGTGTTGCGGGTCTAATTTAGAAGGCATATAAATACCCTAGCAATTCCCTCCTGTTGACCCGTGGCCCTTGAGGGCAAAGGGTCTAATTGTTTAAGTATCACCCAAGTAGTCGGACAGAAAAGGCAGTAATAAATCTAGCAAATGCAAGTTGAAGAAATACATGTATTTATTTGGGAATAAAACGAAAGAAAGTGTCACTCTCGATTGCTACTTGAGGACCATTACTAACAGTCCTCTAGTAGCGTAGCCAATCAAAATGCAGGATTTGCATTAGTCCACTTTCGTCCACTAGTTGGGTGATACTTAAACAATTAGACCAGTGGCCTTGAGGGCAAAGGGCCTAATTGTTTTAGTATCACCCAACTATTTGAACAGAAAAGGCAATAATAAAGTTAGCAAATGCAAGTTGAAGAAATATTTATTTGGGAATAAAACGAAAGAAAGCGTCACGTTCGAGGACTATTACTTAGTCCTCTCACTAGTAGCGTAGCAATCAATTAGTCCACTAGTTGGGTGATACTTAAATTGGGGGGAGGAACAGGGGAGTAAATCTCCCTTCTCCCTACTTTCTGAGCCAATTTCTCCCTCCTCCCTACTCATCCAGGTCCATCCAGTTCAATTCTCCCTACTCCCAACTTTTCTTTTTCTTCCTCCTCCCTACGTTTTCCCCCTATTTCTCCCTCCTCCCAACTTTTTTTGGGCCATTTCTCCCTCCTCCCTATTCTGTTCCTCTGCTCTCTTAAATGCATTTTTCATATTGGGTGTGCACTTGTCTCAGATAATGAGAAACACATGTGATCAACACATTGTGGCAATGTGCAAATGTGGCCATGCTCCACTCGTTATTCGTCGTGCCTTATGGACAGATATCAGTCCTTTGATATTGCCGGTTTTCACTATCACACCGTCATCAAAACCATTTAACAAATAAAGATTCAGGTCTGTGCGATGTTTCGTGCGGGAGATATTCGAAGAAATGTTCCACTTAAATTTTAAGGCTTTTGTATGGAGACGCCATGTTTTTGTCCCTCTGAGGGGCACAAATATGGCGACCGGAAGCTAACAAGTCATCGAGTTTTGCTATAAAAAGCCCATAGTCGTCCTCTGAGGGCTCATAAACATCTACATGAGTACTTATTCTCATTCAAGGACTGTTCAGTTTTCGAAATCTCAGCGGCTAAGTCACTTTTTTTAACCTATGTGACACTGGGCATTCTCGGCCGCCAGTTTAACATCGTGTCACACAAAAGCTTGGAAATTCAACCTTGCTTTATCACAAGACGAAAAAAACAATCAAACTGAAAATTTGTGAAAAGATAAGTCTTCAGCTGTTCTAATTACTAGCTAAACTAAAATCTAAAAAGGATAGATAATTCCTTATTTTTTTCATTTTGATGACGTCATGTGAAAACCGAGAATAGTTACTTAAATTCGTCTGTGGGGAGAAAAATGGCCGGTTTTCTATTTTTTCTTCTAATAAACTGCTGTAAACTGTGCTTTGGTATCAATGCAGTGTTGGATATAATATTTCTTCCATAACAGGACATTTGTCCTTTCAATTCTTCGTTTTGGTTGGACATTTTACAAATTTGACGGGATATTACAGTATTCAGTACAACGTAATTCAATAAATGGAATTTTGAACGGTGTCTTTAAATTTATTTGGACATCTTGTTCGAACATCATGTCCGATTGTAATTGTGAAATGAGCGATTGTTATTTCTAGCTTTGCAATATGCTGAATAATAAAAAAAATATGTTGCTCAATGATCAGAAGTGATTTACTGAAGGATAAATATACAAACATATATACATACTCAAAGAAGCTAATATCTTCGAGAGACCAGCAGTACTAGGGGTGGTTGCATCCAGAGTTCGTTACGTCCCTAGTGGTTCTTTAACGTCCCACAGAATCAATTATGAAGAGTTATGAGACGGAACCTCCGGTTTATCGTCCTTATCCGAGTAAGACTGGAAAGTCTAACCATTTGCAGATGTCATTGCAAAGGAAGCACTTTCTCCTTAGCTATTTCAGTAAAGACCCTGAGTGTTGGTCCGGCTGGGGTTTGAACCCGCGACCTCTCGCGCGTTAGTCCGGCACTCTACCAACTGAGCGAACCAGTCGGCAAACATGCAAAATTAAATGTAAAAATCCGACGTTTCGGCGTCGTTATAACGCTCTTACCAAGACAAGTAAAAAAAATATGCGATGTACAAATAATTTGTATGTTTCAAGTCTCTATTTATTTATACATCGCATACTGTGATTTTGGTACTTATCTCGATAACGGCGTCATGACGATGCCGAAACGTCGGCTTTTGATATTTATTTTTGCATCGTGCTCAATCTTGCGGAATATCCCTTGATTTCAGCCAACTCGGCCCAGTATCAGGCGGGACTCCGCGCCATTGCGCTGTATACTTGTTAAATATAACAATTGTTACATGAATGTAATGATTGTTTTGTATACGATGGTAAGTGAAACCTATCTTCATGACAATAATATTTATTGTTTGGAATCTTAGCTGATGTACATCCAGAAGAATTATTTCTCTCAACAAGAAGACCAGAAACATTGTCTGGCTTTCAAGAAAAAGGCGTCCACTGTGGCTTTGATAATGTAAAGGTATGTACAAAATGAATTCGTGTAGCTATCATATGAGACTCATGCTTTACCAGTATATAAGAATATTGATTTTCCGGCCAAACCTGAATATTCTTATTTTTCTGCCGATTTGATGCTGAAAATATTCTTGTGTACCTTCTTAGATTAGAGCGTATGAGGCCTGATATGACGCACCTTACTTCTTGCAGACATGTCTTTAGCATCAAACGTACGGCTAATACTTGTGCTGTTTTAGTTTTTTTGGCTAGTTTTGCCGTTCAGAATAAGGACGAATTTTCTACGGTTTAGTTAAAAACGGATATTGTATTGTATTTACAAATTTAATGGTAAAGATTAAAGGTATAGTCACAACAAACGTTTGACTTTACAATTCTTCTGTGTGTGATCAGATCGGACGTCAGCTTACAATGGCGCCGCTGGTCCATATATATTTGATCTCACCCACCCCACCCGACCCATGTAGGAGATAGATCACTACACCGGGGTTCCTACTCTTTGCGAACAGTGTGTGAGTTTAACGTCCCACAGATTATTAGGAATCTGAGTTGTGAGACGGGACCTACGGTTTTATCGTCCTTATCCGAGAAGACTAGAAAGTCAAACCGTTTGTAGATGTCATTACAAAGGCAGCACTTTCTCCTCACTTTCTCCTTGTGTTGGTCCGGCCGGGGTTTGAACCCGCGACTTTCCGCACGGTAGTCCGGTGCTCTACCTACTAAGCTAACCGGTTGAATTTGCACCACAAAAAATTATATTCTTTGCCGAATCTCAGCCTCCGGTTTATTCTTAAAATTTCGCAGATTTCAGCCTCGATATTCTTATAAATATTATATAATTATTCTTATTAAAAAAAAAGTGTATGATCAGTATTGCTTGGTTGTATTTATGGGCATGAAGAAGACCAAAAATTAGCAGTTGGTTTTTGAGACTTACAATCATTTTATTAAGAAAGATAATTGTTTCTGGAAGCAACTGCTCTGATTATTACTTTCCTCGTGCTGTACCCATACATGACAGTAAATTTGAACTAAACTTACCTCAAGGCAGTTTGGAGAACTCACTGTGCGACTACACTCTAGACTGTATAAATTTGTGAATGTGTAGCCAGTAGAATTCGGACTGCGGTGATTCAGAGGCAGTGTATGCAAAGTGTTGTATCGAGGCGTATGTCTTCTCTCTTCACTGACACACGACGATCCCGAGAATAGGTTTGTTTGGCTCGCAACGCTCCAATATGTTGCTCCAAATTGGCAGACTGCCAGGCTTTGTTCAGTCTTAATGGCATTCACATTAAAACTAAAAGTTCTTCCTTTCTAATCTGAATATTGTCTTTGAATAGTTTTCCAGGTTTCGTTTCCGTCCCCTGATGGGAATACATCAGGTGCTTCAAATGTCTAGGCCTTTATCGGAATAAAATCGCTTTAAACGTCGGAAAACTCTATAAATCAATGTACTTGTGGACAACAGCTTTTCAAATCGGAATGATGGAAGATCACTTTAACTTCATTGGTTCTGACAAATAACTTTTTTCGGACTGCATTGAATGATTATTTAAGTGTCGCCATCAACCCTATCTTTTCCCAATACCGCTGTTAATTGTAATAACGTTATTAATAATTCTTGTGTTTTATTAGGTTTCCATGAAATATTGCAATACGTCATTATACGGGTAATGTTTAACTCATGGAAGCGATAGCAAGTTGTATTGGCGCTTTGCTGTATTTCGTTAAATTCTCTCGAAGAAGCAATTTAGCTTCTTTTTGACACAACTCGCTATAATAAAACAATATTTCAAGGCTTGTCATCGTCCTGAGTTCTACAATTTACAAGTGGACAACAGCTTTTCAAATCGACATGATGGGAGATCACTTTAACGTCTTTGGTTACAACAAATATTTTTTTCGGCCTGTATTGAATGATTATTTAAGTGTCGCTATACAACCAAATCTTTTCCCGCTACCACTGTGAATTGTAATATTTATTAATCATCTTGTGTTTTGTTAAGTTTCCATGGAAAATTGCAACACGCAATGTGTAACTCCTGAAGCTTTGCTGTATTTCGTAAAGTTCTCTCGAAGAAGCAATTTTCAGTTTATTGTTGACACAACTCTCTACAGATCGTTTTGACGTGACGTCATCACTATCTAAAATCCAAAAGTAAAGAACCACGAAAGTTTTTATCCTCATCAGACATAAGAGGCAATAAATTTATATCTGTTTAGAATTTTACAGCTCAATGGTGTGCTTCGTTTGGAAACTAGAGCATTTTGAATTTCAGGGTTATGGCAGTGCGTGACACAAGGCTACGATCGAGTTTTTTGAAAAATGTATACTTATCTCATGATTTTGAGCTTTTTTAGAAGTTAAAGCATTAGGAAAAGTGCTTGTGGAAATACCTGTTTGTTCAGTACTGATGATCAGTCGCCCAGATAGCTAAAGTAAGTTCCAGTTGTTGACACTATTTTCCGGCCGCCATATTGGTGCACAACAGATGTGCACCAAGATGGCGTTTTCATACTGGGCTCTGTAAATTTCTGCGAAACATTTCGACGAATATCTGACGTTTGGTGAAGGGCAAAGGCCTAAAACTTGGAGAAATGTCTTCTTTATTTATTGTTTATAACATCACAAATTCTTGACTTTTTCCTCTGGCTGGCTTTCGATTTATTTATTTATTGCGTGACAGTGAAAACGATCTATAAAGATCTGTTTCAAGGCTTGTCAACGTCCTGAGGTTTACCCATCGGAATACAAAAGGACGATTTCATAGTTTTAAAGTGAACAGGTTCTTCTACTCTACATTTTTTTATTTTAGTTTTATTTGAATGCAAAGTGGTGTTTAGTCTTCCACGCAGTCATTTTGTGGGTAGGAGATAAAATACGACTCCCCTAAACGCCTGCGTGGGACGCCAAGATGTGTTTGGCCCGTTTCAGAGGACGTTGAACTCGGCCCGCAAGGTATCACGGGGCCAATTATCGAGTGGATCGCCTTTCAGTTCACTTGCAACGAACCTTCGAGTAGTACGGACCTCCGATTAACGACAAATTTCAGCGACAATAAACACTAAATCGGCCTGGATCGCTGTTTTTACCATTCCACTTGGCAAGCTATTGTTTAGTTTCAAGTAAGCGACATCGCGGTTTCATCTTCAAGGTAGCTTTTGCTCCCATGATCGACTGAAGAGCGTGTGTGGCGAAATTCCATTGAGAATTGTATAATTTTCGATGGGAGCAACTTCGCAAGGAAGTTGAACGTTTATCGTGCATGATACCCTGACCAACTGCCGCTTTGAGTGTATATTTTGTGAAATCAAGCGTTGGTGATTATTGCTGGTTACCGTTGCTGTAGGAAAGTTTCGGATTATAACCTTGACAAGATCTTAAATTTGCATTTGAACCTGTAGTTTTCAAATATGTTAGTAAGTTCTCATCATAAAATCGAGATTTTAACGATGAAGTGAGACTATTTCATTGGACTGTTTCGTTGTTGGGACAAATTTGTCTTGAGGAAAATATAATGATAACTCCACTTGAAAAATTCAAATCTTTTTTATTGAAGGGGTCATATAAAATATAGTTTATGCCATAAACTATATTATATGAAAGTTATCTGGAACGCTGACATTGTAAAGATATTCCAGTGACCATAATAATTATAAATATGGAGTCTGGCATGACTGGCTGAAATAGGAAACTGAAAATTAGGACAGTTGGAATGAAAGTGTAGAGAGGGGTTTAGACACTGGGTGAACATTAATTTCAGTGCAAGACTATTTTAACAAGGAAAGGTGTTTCATTATTTGCTTGTGCTCAAGTTGTAGGTAGACCATTAAACAATATTCTAGTAAAAATAGAACTGTAACCAGGATGAGACCTTTTTACCAAACAATATTCTGTTGCTTTTGAGTTGCATATTTATTCTTTGTATGCAAATTCCAAGTGCCTATGTTGATTATTCTGAGATCTACTTTCACATGGACACCTGGATAATACAGACACTTCTGCTTTTCACTTTGGTGCATGATTCTACTGGTGTCTACTTTACTGTAAAACGTATAAACCAAATCAGGCAACAAACAGATAAACACACCACACTAACTTTAACTCATTTTACACACCTGCATTTATGCTTTACAAAGCAAAACCAATCAAGATAAAGTAATATTCATTTATATGAATACATGAGACAAGAGACATATTTTGGTTAAAGAAATTAATAACATGCATTTGGAAATCATGTTGACATCCTTGAAGATACAAGCTTATGGCCAAAAGCACAGACTGAATTCACATTTTGATGTTAAACCTAAAGGCTATAAGAAAACAAAAAATGAATAAATGATAATAATCTATATTAAGGAAGCCAATTTCACTGAAGTAATTTCCAGAAGGGTCCTCAAGACTAAACAAAAGAGAAAGAATCGTTAAAATTGGGAAGCCAACCCACTCGTCTATTGAAAGAAAATATAACTTTTAGATTTTAGATTTCAAGAGTACTTGAAAAGCTCTTGAAAAGAAGAACTTCATTAAATTCGACTTCTGCTGCATCTTGGAGTGAGTGAGTCGAATATTCGACAGAAGTTCGACGGTTATTTCATTTGCCGAATGAAATGTATAAATTATGATAACGTATTATCAGCATTTTTCATTGGCTTACACTTAATTAACGCGAAACAGTATGCATGAAACTCGATCCGTCGAGTTGGTTAGGATAAGAAGCGCGGATACAGGGCCCGAATTTAATTTTTGGATCACTAACCCTTCGGGTTAGCAGACATCTAACAATATCTCAAATATTGAACATTTTGTTAATGCTTGCATGTGGTTTAATGTTTCCAATGTGAAAAGCTTGGCTTCTGGTAAAAAATGAACTGTTTTTATCTGCTAGGGAAGAAAATTCCCGGAAGGCGGTGCAGGACATTCCCTGTTTAGTCTCGTCGAGCTGAAGCCACGCAAATGTTTTCTTCCACTCTTTTCTTCATAACCCTTCTGGGAACTCGAGCTCTGTTGTCTTTGGTTCCTTTTCTTGACATTTTTCCTCTTCACCACAGCCATGCACCTATCAGTGTCAAGCCCGAGGGGGGGGGGGGGGGGGGTCGGGCATAGGGTAGGGATTTTGACATTTTCTGAAAAAAATTATCAAAATCCCCACCCCCGGGCAAAAAATAATTGTTAAAAGTATCAAAATCCCCTTCAGTCCTTGTTGCACACAAGAGGAAAGCAATAACATTCTCCATCCTGTGGCCATGATGTCCGATCAAAATCCCTACGCTGGGGATATACGTGACAGTCAAATTCCCGTGGTTTGCCCGACCCCCCCCCCCCCTCGGGCTTGACACTGATAGGTGCATTACTTTCAGCTGGAGCTTGTCTTTTATTGGGAGATCTATCCAAAAAAACTCTGCATAATTCAATGCCGAACCTCCAGAACCTCGTGAACAGCAATTTCGAAGCGAAGATGGATTCGCAAGATGGCGGATCCGATAAAGTTGTGTCCAGATCCCCACATTCGACACAAACTCGTCTCCATTGCCTTAGGGCTCAAAATGGCTTCAAAGTTCAATTCGATAACAAAGGCGGCAAGAAGAAATTGCGGTTTGAGACAGAAAACAATCTCATGCGAGATAACAACACATAAACCATTCCTAAAAATTAACATTTATTTGTAAAAACTTTATTTCCATAACATAATTTAAATATGTAAGAAAATTTTTCCTGACCATGTCGGGTTAGTTGGACACATTTGTAGTAACCAAACGTCGAAAATTACAAACCATTGGTTAACGGGTTACCGTTAATTTCGAGCCCTGGGATATATCTTGGTTTCCTCACCTAATTCAAAGCTATTTTTTCCAGTGATGAGATAACGTCTCTTACCTACAAGTCGTGTGAATTTTCAGTATCACCAAGGTGCAAAATTGGCTCATTGTTAGGCGTGAAATTGAATTATCTAGCCTATTTGTTTGATTTTCTATACTCCTCATTGTATTTCCTCGACTTCTATTTCTGCTTTTGGAATTGGGATTGCACATCAATCCGTGACTGTTTTAACCAGGAGGCAGTAAAAACAGGAGGCAGGATGGCCGAGTGGCTCAGGGCGCTGGATTTCAATGCGGTGACCCGGGTTCAAATCCCGCTCTGGCCACTAGCTGGTGTTCGTTGTTCTGTGTAAGTGCCTGGTTCAACTCCTCGGTCATCCTTGTAAACAGCCAGCTGGTTTGCCTCTCGCCAGTTGGGATTCTTATCATATTATGTCTATATGAATTATTTGTTTCTTGGGATTTAAGTGGAGTGCCTGTAAACTAGCTTGGATAGCTAAGTGCACTTCCACTATAAACACAGTATTTATTCTATTTTATTTAAGTTCGGCAAATTAAGTTCGGCGTCTAAAACCACGGTCGAATTTAATCATGTGGGTGGACCGAAATACGAGTTAGATTCGGCGCATGTGAAATGCGACGTTTAAAACGGGCCCCAGAGCGGTTTTCCATTGAGGGTCGAAGTAATAGGCCATTTCCGAATTACCTCAGGCCTCTTATTCAATGCGAGTCGTAGGGCTCATTCTTTCATATGCAAGTTAATAGCCCATTTCCGAATTACCTCAGGCCTCTTATTCAATGCGAGTCGTAGTGCTCATTCTTTCATATGGAAATCAATTTTCATTCACATGAAAATGAGTTTAATTTGCCTGTGAATGCATGAAAATTGATTTACGCACGAAAGGATGAGCACCAGACTCGCTTTGAAAAAGAGGCCTGAGGTAATTCGGAAATGGCCTATTTTCATTCACACGCAAATTAAACGCATTTTCATGTGAATGAAAATTGATTTGCATATGAAACGATGAGCACCAAGACTCCCTTTGAAAAAGAGGCAGAAGGTAATTCGGAAATGGCCTGGTACGTTTGCTCTGCTTTTGTTTTACTTCGCTCTGTCCTTCGGTTGACAAAACTCGCACCTCTTTGTCAGTCTGTGAGAAGCGAAACAGAAAGCAGTCGCGAGTTGCACGCGCGTATTTGGCGCCGTTTGCATTTTCATTTTGTGATTGGTTCACTGAGCTACCTTCGTCTGTAGTCATTGCTCAGAGTAATACACCATTTTACAAATGATCAGTTCCCAGTGAATTGTGGGTAGATCCAGTCCTCTGTGGGGGCAAACGGGTAAAATTTGAATTTCAAATTACGTCTTTAGAGAGCTGTTTGCCCCCACAGAGGACTGGATCTACCCACAATTCACTGGGAACTGATCATTAGTAAAATGGTGTATTGCTTTCTATCTCGATATTCAGGGCCGCCACGAAGCTCTCGGAACGCAATCACACAGGATTGGTTGAGAAAACAATAAATACACTGTAAACAAACAAAAAACACAATGCACCCTATCCCTGAAACAACAGAGCTTCATGCCATATGGGGCAAATGAAATTAGAAGAGCTAATGAGCTTCGTGACAACGGGAGATTCATGGTATAACTTCAGATAGCGCCATGCCGGGGTGCAGAACTTTTATGGGAAAGAAACGTTTCAGTAATAGTTATTAGGCTGATGTACTATTTGAGCAGTCATGTTTGTTTGTTCAGTCAGTATACGCAATATTTTATAAGCAGCAGTCAGTGTTTCGGTTGGACAGTTTGATACTTTTGAAACTGTTGAAATGAAACATTGGACAATAATTTTGCCTCTTCTAGACATGCTCGAAGAATTAAAAATTACGACAAGGTGTCAGCAATTTCCGATAGATACCTTATTGCAAAATAGGCGCATGAAAAACGTTATTACCGTTGACTGTTTGGTGTCGCATTTCATCCACACCAGTCACGACAATGCGCGCGAGGTACAGCAGTTCACATGTTTTGAACGGTTTTTTCCGCTTTTCAAATGATTGGATCAGGAGTCAGATTGGCGTAGCAGTTATCAGTCGTGCCTCCAACTTTTACGATTAGGGTTCAAACCCTGGCCTCGGCCATGTGGTACAGTCGATCTCAGTTTGACTCCGGCTCTCTGGGTACTAATTTTATCTGCATTACATCTACACTAGTCATGTCTTCGTAAAAAATCTGCAAAGTGTACGAAGTTGTGCAGTTTATTTTCTTTAAGTCACATTTACTGTGCATTTCCAGTAGTGGGAAGCAAATCAAGGGAACATACATATCTCGAAATGATTTCTTTTCAAATCTGCTGCTCTTGACTCGCTTCATTTCAATCTCAGGTATGCTCTGCAGTGCACATATTGTTCCTCTGTTGTTTGCCATCACAGTTTGCAACAGTAGCTAAGGTACGTCAATTATTAAAAGGCCAATGAGAGAACCAAGGGGGTAGTTTCTAAAGAAACTGTGATACTGCGTCGGTGGGGAAGTAGTACACAAAAATTTGGTTTTATAGTCAACAGAGTTGATAATGTAAATTGATCACCGTACAGGGATTCTAAAAGCTGACGTTTCGAGCGTTAGCCCTTCGTCAGAGTGAATCGAGGAGTTATGGGTTGTGTGTAGTTTATATAGTGGGGGAGGAGCTACGCTATTGATAGTAACATGGCAACGTGAAAAATAGGCTACATTAACTGAATGAAAAGCGTTCGTTAATACCGTGGGGATTAAGGGTTCGGATTTGGAAGATGTAAAAGCCATAGTAAATTGGTTCATTGATAAGTTGCGTTATGGAACCAATTTATTGTTATTTTGTCTTTTTACTTGGTAGGAAATCAGAGGACATTTAAACTGCCCAGTTTATGTTCTGATTGGAGGTACACACCATTAGTTTTGTAAATAACAGCCCTTTTTCTGGCGAACATCAGACGATCAGAGAGGTCTATTCAGGATGGTCACGTACAATGAGCCGATTCATTATCCTTAATGATGGATATCACAAAGTGTCTCCTAGCCCTAATCCTCACCCAAAGACAAACAATAGGCCATTTTACAGTTATGTGTTCAGTGACCTGGCCTTTGGGTAGAAGTGAGGCTAGAGTTGACCTTGTTTTGATACAGACCTCACTGCTTTTCTCAGGTAAATCATGTTGTCGTGAGAAAGACAGAGAGAAAGACAGAGAAGTTTGTATCAAAACAAGGTCCCCCCAGTCTCGCTTCTAATCAAAGACCAGGTCACTCAACATGGAACTGTAAAATGGACTATTCCATCAAAGAAGAAGTATATGGAAATTATAAATACTCAGAGTAATATGAAATACCCAAATTCAGACTTTCAATTCAAGCCTTGATATAAACTCAAATCTAAAGGAAACAAAAAGATGATTAGAATTGACATTAGAGGAGGTTGTAGAACAAGCAGGGTTGTAGCTAAGAAATTACTCGGCCAGTTTAGGTAGCAGTTGAGCCAGCTAAAGCCGACATGGGGGTGGGTTACTGTGTGTTCACCGGCCAAAATCCAGCTGGAGATCACCTCTTTCTCAGCCGGCGAAATTCGCCGGTAGCTGGCGCTTGGCGACAACCCCACACAAGTAGGTGCGACTTAAAACAGGAAAATCCAATTATAAACATTTATTGGATGAGGTTTTTGTGATATCCAGAATAAAGTGTCCTTGACAACCTGGACGTCATTTTGCTTCTACACAGACCGCAAGTCACACAAAGAAAACGAGCATGACATGATTATCCTTAGAAACCATGCACCGTGGTTATACATGACAAAATTACCAGTGACCTTAAGTGTCCCTGACATGATTGTTGCGTAATCTGGAGCGCTGATTTAAAAAATTACGCTTCCGGCCAATTAGAAAAGATGTTTAATAATAAAGAAAACATTCCTCGGCGAAACGTTTTCGTTCATTTCCGTAACTGAATGCGGACACCTCTCTTTGGCAGACACTGCCAGGTTTGTTTGAGCTTTGCTACATGTTTGTCCATTATTTAGGGAAAAATTGTTCTCTGTCTGTCTAAGATTTCAAGCCAGCTCCATTTCCTTTAAGTCCAGCCGCTTCAGTTTTCACAGCAATAGTTCATGGTCTGCTTATGTAAACCTTTTCTAAATTCTTGGAAATTATGCATGTTAAAAGAGTGCGCATGTGTCATTGACGGGTGTTGTAGATAACCCTGATCCGCATACCACTAGTGTGCAAAAGTGAGGATCTAATTAATACTGTTTCCTTCTTCAAGTCAGTTGATCATACTAACGCAGCACTAAAGTGAGCTCCTTACGTTTGTACACATTTGTGAAAACGGTTCCATGGTAATGTTTATTTTATTGCACAGGAACACCATTGGCAAGAATATGCCAGCTGCTGGAGTACAACCAAATCATCAAACCTGAATTTGTATCCTTAAATAGTGCAAATATCACCTCAAAGTGATATTTTGTAAAGGTGTACTCATGTAAAAGTATAAAAACATGTTCAGTGTAGAATACAAAAGAGCTGCGGAATTACCTCTCATCTTCGTATATCCTTCGAGGCATTTAGCCAGTTCTAAACGAGTGTAAGGTTGTGAGAATGTGGCGCGAATTTTTTTTATTCTAACCAATAACTTACTAAAGTGGAGCACCTTTCAAATGAGAGTCGTAAAATTAAAACCAAAGCGACTACTTCAACCAATCACAACAGACCAAAACTAAGTGCAGTGAGCCAATCAGAATTCGAAGCAATTACGTGCAACCGGTGTGAAGCGCGGGAAAATGCGCGCTTGCAAGTCGCGCTTGGTTTTGATTTTGATTTTCATTGGTTGAAAAAGTGGCGCGAGTTTTGCTGGCCAATCACAGAGCGAAGCAATGCACAACCAATGCAAACACAATTACGTTCGATGCTCAAAGTAAAAGCTAAACTACTTTTCATATTCAGATAAAACCGTTCTGCCAACCGTTTTAGCCCAACTTATAACGACATCTTTCTTCTTACAGCTGCAGTACGTAATGAGGTATATGGGTCACGAGAATATAAGAGGTGATCACCAGAGTTGAGAGGCCTCAATGCTATTATAATTTTTCCCGCTAGTGCTACAAGAAATACATGCTGATCATGAGGAAATCACGATCTTGTACGTTTACTTAATTTAGTGGTTTTGTGTTTATCCTTCGTTAACCGCTCCTCAGTCTTGGAAGAAACCGGTTGTAGATGACGAGCCAAGTAACAACTGGAACACTGGCAAAGAGGTGAGGTTAGCCTTGTCAATACACATAAACAATGTTTTCCATTTGGCATGAAAATATGCTCGGATATTTGTTCGCGGACATTATCTGTTCCGAGAAGCTCGAGGAAACTGCGAGTTTCGAAGAACTGTTAATGTCCGAGGACAAATATTCGAGCTTTTTTTAAAAGCCAAATGGAGGCTATTGTGTTTATTCTTCAAATATTTTTCGCAACACGCATTTGGGGAATATCATCGGATATTCCCCGGTTTTCAGTCGCGTGGTGCGTTTAGACAATGAGAGGTTTTTACGGTAGAGAAAATCAATTCGACTTTATTTAGGCATGAAAAGTCCTATTCCCTTATAATAATATAATAATAGTAATAGTACACAAGAGATTTATTGATAACAAACACTAAAATTCTATATACAGTTAGTAAAAACCTAGTTAGTCAAGATACCATTTACAAATTCTTTCGTTTAAAAAGAAGAGGACTTGGTTTAATAATAATAATAATAATAATAATAATAACAATAAGGTAATAATCATTGTAATCAACAATTTAAAACAACTTATATTGCATGTTGTCACAAGTCAAGCTGATGTTGAGAAGAATGACAAGGATGCATCTAAGCCAGCCGCTCGTCATTTTAATCTCCCTAACCACTCCAAACAACACATGGCTATCTGCAGCCTTTCCCTACATCAAGGTACGACGGAAAGCTGCAAGAATCTGGAACAAAAATTCATCTTCCAAATCGGCACCCTTAATCCCCACGGTATTAACGAACGCTTTTCATTTAACTAATGTATTCCTATTTTTCACGTTGCCATGTTACCACCAACAGCGTAGCTGCTACTCCACTATAAAAACTACACACAACCCATAATTCCTCGATTCGCTCTGACGAAGAGCTAACGCTCGAAACGTCAGCTTTTAGAATCCCTGTACGGTGGTCAATTTACATTTATCAACTCTGTTGATAATACCAAATTTTTGTGATTTGCTCTTAACTGACCATAGCCTCTGCAAACTTGGATTGTCATTTTTTTCTTATGTAACAGGTTAACGAAATCCTTCGGGAGGATCCATCTAGTTGTGACGTCACCTGTCCACTCAATCTACACAAAGATGGTAAGTGGTTTGTTCTCCTCCTCATGCGAAGATATTTCAACTCCTAGATTAAATTTTGTACAAAACGCAGGAAAAGTTACCAATTGCAACTTTAAGCGCAACGGATTGTTTATGGAGATTCTGACACTTTTTTAGACATTATCGTGTTTTATCACCTATCATTTATTTTGCATCAGATTTCAATTTACCAGAAACTGGTATTTTTATCATGATCTGCGTCTTTTTATTAGCTACTTATCAGTACAAATTGTTTGATTGACAGTTGCAATCGTGCGGACTAGGGAAGACTGGGCCGAGCTAGCAGTTCTCACCTTCCTTAACATGTGTACAGATAAAGGACTGAACAAATACGAGACTGTAAGGTACTTTGTCTCCACGGTACCCACCGATAGTAACAACAGTTTAAAGAAACGTAACCTGCCACTAAGGCGGAGGCGACAAGATCGTCGGTGAAAAGAAAAGAAGAAAGAAAAAAAAAACAAAAAAAAAAGAAATAGCTTTGGCCAGTTTACGCCACCGGTCGATCGCGCACGGAAAACATTTAAAGAAAAATTTGGTCCATAACGTTTCCTCGACACTTGTTTTGCCATATTGCCATATTGCAACTCCTGCACAAGCACTGGGCGAAAAAAAAAATCAGGCAAACTAAAAATCCCCCACTGCATCATTTCTCTGATGGTCCATCCCTAGTTATCCCTTAGCTCCCTGTGTATGCTTTATTTGAAATACGATTCGGTTATTATCTCATTCTTAGATTGTGTAACTCAATTATGTTTGGTCTGGGTCCTACCGACCATCCTGCTGATGGATTGAGTCTGGATGATCTTGAAAGCACATCAGTAGTAAACAACAGTACAGAGGATAGTGTGTGAGTTTTTTATTGGGCTGCCTTTTTATAAAACGGTCTGTAGTCTGGTTGGTGGATACACCGCGTGATCTCTCTGATCAGTTCATAGGTTGGCATGCGGTGTAACGAAATTATGCCACCGATGCTTGCATTCCCAGCATAAAAAAAAACAAAACAAAACAAAACAAACAGAAAAGCCTTGATTATTTAGCAATAGGCCATATTCGTATTCTCGGTATTGACCTGGATCTAGCAAGAAGTGGAGGCTCTTGCGGGGGAATCTTTTCATATGTAAATGTATTCCCCGCAAGAGCCTCCACTTCATGCTAGATCCAGTTCAATACCGAGAATACGAATATGGCCTATTATTGAATGAGGCTGAGTAGGATATGAAGAATTCTGCAGGTCGAGGAGGGTGTTATCCACCAAGGCCGAAGGCCGAGGTGGATAACATCCCCGAGAGCTGTATCCTGCGAATACAGCCGCCTCTCATCGCTCCCGGCCCCGGAGGGGCGTTTACGTCTCTCTCGCGAAACGCCCCTCCGGGGCCGGGAGCGATGAGAGGCGGCTGTATTCGCAGGCTACGAGATCTGCAGAATTCTTCATATTCTACGAAAGCCGAATTCAATAATAGCTTTATTATTCATTCAAAATATTTTCAATATTTTCTTCGCTCAAACTTCTAAACCTACTCGCAGCCATTTTTCTGCTCAACAAAAATAACACAATCTCGTCCCCAGCTTTTTTCGGTCAACGGTTCAATAATTTGCAACGGGCTGCACTTTTGACGTCATTTTGACGTCATCGGTTCAGTAATCTGCAGCGGGCTGCACTTTTGACGTCATTGATTTAATATGACGAAGTTTCTTTCCAAATTTGGTGAACAGCAGCTGGTTATGGTTAATTATGCGTTTGGTTTTAACCTATCAGAAACGGGGAAATATTTTGAATGAATAATAATACCTCATATACATGGTTCGCACAGGCCTGGAAAACTCCTTGATAAACTGCTTGGTCCTTGAAAACTCCTTGAAAATGATTTTGTCCTTGAAAACTCCTTGAATTTGTAGGTGCAGTGCTTGAATGTTATGAAGAAGTCCTTGAATACTTGAGACTAAAGCAAAATAAGTTCATTTTCACATCAAAAAATGAAAAAGATTGTATCACATCACCCGAGAAACGCTTTTGAAGTCTCAAAAAAGACAAAGCTTTTATATCAGGACAATTCAGTGTTTCTTATTCAATAGATCTAAGTAACCGCGCCTACCAATAGGGTTTCCCAAGTGTAATTGTGAAGACCCCCTCCAAGCAAACAAAACCACAAGGGAAACGTAGCTTGACACGTCGCTCGAAGCGTGAAATTTATTCAACTTTGGCGCTCTTCATTTTATTATCAAATGAATTCAAAAGGTCAGAGAAGAAACTGCACATATTTAATCGGCACTGGGAACGTAATTCTCTCTACGAAGGTTGGGTGACTGCATTCAAAGGTGACAGGAAAAAGGCCTTATGCAAATGCTGTGATCGGATGGACTCCTTGAATTTTGTGATAAAGTCCTGGAAAAGTCCTTGAATAAAAGCTCTTTTCACCTGTATGAACCATGATATAGAGGTTCACGTACATATATGCTGACAAGCAAAATACCTACTCAGCGTAAGCTATGTGTATTGTAAATTTTACAAATGATTAAGAACATCACCTACATTTGTTAGTCCCATGTGGGCCCATGTTATTTATACTTAAATTTTGCGGGAATTGTCCACCTGATCTCGTATCTCTTTGCTGTGCGAATCCAAAAACCGTGGATACTTTACTTCGATTCTGACATTTTCCGTTGTCCAGCAACCAATCAGAAGCGACATGAAACCACAAACTAATTACCGTTTCCGTTTGAGGTTTAGTTTTTCTTGCGCGTGATTGGCTTTTTACTTGAAACACAATAACATTTCATTAAATATTTCTAGTGTTCACGGTTTTTGGATTTTCATAAAGTCCAAACCTATAGATCGTTTTCACATGACGTCATGGCGGCCATATTGGTGTACCTACACAAAGGAACTGCGGCCATATTGGTGTACCAGGCTGACCCTCTGGAAATTGAAGTCTATTTTTAAGCAAATGCTTTCTTTTGTTTCATCAAACCAATATGGCCGCTGGTCACGTGAGTGAAAACGATCCATAGTAAGTAAATTTGACAGCTTTTTGGAAGCGCGGATACCAAGCTATTATAATGCAATCTGGGATCATTCAGGTAAAATTGACACTCGCTCATAATGTGATCACAACAAGCCTTTCTTCTAATGTTCCTCATTACGTGGTACAGGTTTTTTCCACGTTTTGATCTCGGCAAGCTGCATGCCAGTGAAAGAAAACTTGAAGAACGTTTGAACGAACCAAACGGAAGCCTGAGACGATTGTTTGTGAAGAGATACAGGGCTGTGTTCGATAAGTAAGTGTTGCTATTGCGATGGAAACAGGCACTTTATTATCTCGAACACCACAATATCCGGTCTGAACTGATCGTTTGTCGTGAAAGTCGATTCGCCGTACGATCTTTCGTCACTCGGACTTGAAGCGATTTTCCAAGAGAGATGCTAGCACAGCCGATTGCTATTGTAAAAACTTTCAAGGACTTTTTTTAAATAAACATAACCTTATTCTAATTCTTATTATTTTGGTTTATTTTTCTGCCTCTCTGGCAGAAAACGTGAACGTGAACGTGAACGTAATTTTCGGCGTCACGGTAAAGAAGATTGCAGCGGTAACTTACACTGGTTTTAAGGGTGTATTTCCCTGGTAAAGTGTTTATGATGCGCTGTCTACTGATGAAGCTTGAACAGAACTGTTTTTGCAAGCAAAAATTTATAAAGTTTTGTTATTTTAATGGCGCACCGGGAAGCGTGGTTTGTGGCGGCCTCACACTAAACACACAAATATTTCCACGTGGCGCACAGAAACATCGGAAACGACAGAATACTTTGTCTTTTTAACGCTACACTCATTTTGCTGAATTTCGATCCACCGTTTTCGTCTGGGCGTTTCGACTGACTCATCAATATCAGGTGTCGGGACCTCAGTCCGGGTGCAGCGCCTTTGGGTGAATCGACTTTCGAGCGAAACGATCGCAATTCGAACATACAGATAACTCTTTCCATTATATAAAGGAGACTTCCAATGGACCTACATGAAGCTGTTATTGCAGATAAGGTGTAGATATTTTTAACTCACCTGTAAAACATTTATGTTTATTCTTTCTTGTTTTGATACTTCTTTTTTTAGGTTCCAGTACTGGAAAGGTGTACCGACGAACATGTCTTGAGCGTGAGCATTATCCTTTAACCACTACTACACTTTTTGTTCGTTATTGGTTGTTTTTGGTAGTGGACTTGCATTGTCATCCTGAGTTGAGGAAGACAGTTAGAGCCGATAATATATATTTCATACTCTTTATATTTATTGCTAGCCATGAACTGTTAGCTATCGGTCAATTTTATTTGTGTGTCGCTGAACTATATTTTAGTTCATTCTTTATTAAATATGACTCGCTATGAAATTTAGTATTGCATCTTTTTTTCGGTGGGAATCATACGGTGGTTGTTGACAACTGTGCAGTGTTTTTGTTTTGTCACGTTGACTTTGTTAGCTATATGGCGCTGTTGTTCTGTCTAACTAATGTCAATCCATTAAAACTAGGGACTTCTGTCAAAACGTCTTTAAAGACCATGAAAAAAATATGACAAGAATGAGGAGATTTTGTTCTATAACCACCAGATCTCACAGTCACATACCGCTGCTTACAAAGAAGCTACAATACTAAACAAAAAATAAAGAGACAAATAGTGGTGATAGATACACGAAATCTTACTACAAAAAGAAATAGCCGGGCACGGCAATACAAAAACTGCAAGAGTAGACTGAAAGATTATCACGCGGCTCAAATTCCTATCCTTTGAAAGCTGCCTCAGCTGTATTCGCAGGCTATCTGGTATTATTACATTCTCAACCTCGAATAATGCAATTCTAGCTTTTTGATTGGTTCACTAGATCTCGGTTACCAGCCATTATAACTGCGTTTGACCTTATATGGAAATGAATGCGTCAAAGGTCGCTCGGCATAAAATTTTTCACGAGAAGTAAGAAAGAAAGCAAGTTTTGTCGACCAAAAAAATGGATGAAAAAAGCAGATTCGGTAAGCTCTCCACAGAGGAAATTCAATAAATTATGGACAAGGCCGTCCCAGAGACAACAAAATAGCCACAAAGTTCGGGATGAGATAATTTAACGGTACGTATCAGTTAAGCTTTCCCAAGTATTTTTACAACTGTAGTGTAAATGTCCACAATAATTACTCTTCCCGATGAGTTTGAGCTTTGAACACTTGAGTTTTACCCGTACAAAGCAGTCCGTGAAGTTTGGATTACTGTAATTTCAGTTCACTTTTGATTTTTCATTCAACTGTTCGCACGGCGGTGAACGTATCATGCGATCATGACATCATGTCGTTTTGGCGCCCGAAAGTCACATCACTTCCTGGTCGTTTCTTACACTTAAATGAAATTTAGCAAATCTGAAGGTTGAGAATTTAATAAAACAATTATTCCATTCGCGCTTGTTGGATATGAGATTGGTTATAGCCAACTCAGCCCTACGGGCCTCGTTGGCTATTTACCATCTCATATCCAACGCGCGCGAATGGAATAATTGTTAAATGTCCGTTCATTTTTGTCGCATTATTTGCTACGGAGAAGAAGAGGAAGAAAAAAAAAAGAGAGAGACCGCTTTCCTTTCAGAGCTATCGCCTGTAGGTATCAGTAGACCAGTATAGTACGCAGCAGGATTCTGCCGGGGAAAAAATATTATTTTCAGACAGACAGCGCCAACTCCACGTTGTTATTGTAGGAAGATTATCTCCGGCGTTTTCGTTTCTTTCAGCTGAACCAGAAATGCTTGACACGGATGATCAATATTAAATAAGCCTGAACGATATCACGAAAAGTAGATAACAGTTTAAAACGACGAGAGGGGACAAGTTTCTAACGCTTCAGAACTTCAGTTAACAATCCGATTTCGACGCTGACACGTATCAATGAAATTCGGCACAGATTGACGTTTGTGCAATCAAAGCACTCTTCACAAGTAGCATGTGTAGCAAACGTGCACCGGGGGGGGGGGGGGGTAGGGAGAAAGGGGCGCATGGAAAATAGTTTAGATATTAAAAAGCGGAAAAAATAACTGTCAAAAATAAAACCGGAATACCACAAATAAACTTAAACCAGTTATGATCTGAACTTAAAAAATAAAACCTAGTCAGGAAAGAACAGTGACCTGTTTATTTTCAGCCGCCAGCGAGGTTAACAAAAAGCATTTAAAACTTAAACGATTGTGAAAAAGTTCATAGAGAAATCGACGAGGATTTCAGAGCCAGGGAAGAAGTTTTACTATGAAGAGCGACAAATTTGCTGTCTTTGTTGACTCTCTGAAAATTGTTTGGGATAGTGCCAGTGGGAAAAGAAACTTGGTACAAAGATGGTGCTTTGAGAAAGATTCCGGTTATTCCATTGGGTCAACTAGTAAGGTCAGATCACGAAGGTTAAACTGACAAGTATCCACGTACTGTAGTCGAGCTCGGTCTTTGCAAGCAGATTTCCTTTTCTAATTTTGAACAGCTTCTCTACGCTACAGTGCAATCTCTCCTTTCAGTGGGACACCTCCATTAAGGGGACGCAAACTTTGGTCCTGAAAAACATGTTCATAATTTATAATCTTTGCATCCGTTACTTTTATTGAAGACAATTATATTCGGGGTTTTGCTGTGATTTGCATTTTGTTTCAGCAGCTTATACATAAATTGATGACAGAAAACCCACAGCTTTAAAGGAGCTAGGGCACTTTGTTATTGTAAAGGCAAGGGACTTTCAGTTTTTAAGCTGAATTTAACAGTTAGCAGGAGTTCAGAGTAGATGGTCTTTTCTAGTTGAAATTAACATTAAAAGTTAATCCTCTAAACGAAAGAAAGGATCATGAACCTGTTGGTGCTGTGCATATTGTACATTTTGCAGTCTTGAGGAACGTCAAGTCTAGAAGCTCAGCTTCTTATCAAAGATTAACAGTGGTCTCTGTGGCCGGAGAGTTTACAAGATGTATTCGCAGGAAAAATTCAAATGTGTGCTCACAGCATAGGCGTACGGGCCGGGGGGGGGAGCTGGGGGGGGCTGCAGCCCCCCCCCCAAAAAAAAAAATTTGGGGCAACCTAGCTTTTTTGGGCAGCAAGAGAAATTTGGGCAAAGCCAATTACTTATTTATTCATATGTAGGCCATTGTTAGTACATCGTATGACCCTCGTTTCCTTTCAACTGTTTCGTAAAATTTGGGCAACTTGTAAGAATTTTTTGGGCAAATGGTTCACCGCCCCCCCCCCCCGTCCCCCCCTGGCAAAAAAATGCCCGTACGCCTATGGCTCACAGTTAACAGTATCAGTGAAACTCAACGAAATAACGTTTCTGGCGGATGTCTATCTTAAACACCGGTTGTCCATTTGTCGAGGAAGGCAGGTGAGGGAATCTCATCTGGCTGAAAACTAACCGAGTAATGGAAGTAAAATATATTTCCTTTCCCTTCACGGTTCAGCTTGGCCTATTTTAGAATATTGCAGCTCTTTTTTTAGAATTTTGGAGGTAAACAAAAATTAAATGGGGGCGTTAATGCTTTGTTGATTTGTTCCATGCGGGAGCAGATTTTGTGCTTGAGGCTGGCGCGAAAGAGATGCAGTATCAAATATGAAATAATTAAACTTAACCCATTCGGACCACGACTATATGCGCACTGCAAAAATGCCAAACATGTCCGTTAAGGGCATATTTTGAGATAAAAATCGCCCCCATAAGGGCGAAAAGCATTTTTTCTTCTTGGCAGATGACTTGTTCTCGTCCCCTTGTTTGCAGCTTATTACTAATAAGTTGAGATAAACATAAATTTGCCCAAGGCGACTAATGGCGATATGCTATTCCAGTTCATCGTGTGCCTTATTAATATTATTCAACTTGCAGCTGAACTTGCAACATTTTAACAACCAGTGTGTCTCACTGTGCAACTTCTTCTTTGACTAAATGACAGATGAACATCAGAGTATAGCTCAGGCTGCATATTATCAGATAAACCAGAAAAAAAAACTATCTACTGTTTAAGTGTGCGAAGCAAAAGGGACTGCATTTTGTAGCGATTTTTCCCGTTGTTTCGATTCACAGTAGAGCCTGGCAATTCATCATGGGGTGTTGGCCAACACAAGACTTTTTAACGTTAGGCTTCGCAATGGACCACATTCACTCAGTATGTAGGCGGCCGAGACTGCCTGTCCCGACAGCAACGACCAACGGGTATAAATGAACAATTTTACTCTAGCGATTAATATAGAGTGTAAACAATAAACTGTAACGTCGCTAAGTGCTTAGACAAGATTCCACTTTTCTATAATTGTGCTACTAATCCGCTGCAGGAGAAACGATACATGTATTATTAACAACTGTTTATTTCATGTAATGCGCTGTTGTCGATAACCGCAAACATTTCCAATTAGTGACTTTGAAAACTCTCCAAAATTCGATTTAACCACCCATTATTAAGAATGCAAAGGACAAAATTCAATCCAAAGTTTTTCCGAGATAAAAAACCTCCTAAAGGTTACGTCCGAATACTGTCTACATTGCCAACTCACCTACTTTACCAACAGAGGTTATAATTTTTAATAATTACTATTGACTATTGGAAACGCAATTTGTTAACGAAGCGCAGTTTCATTCTTTTGGTTAAAATAAAAAAAATTCTGTTTTTTTTTTTACTTTTTTTTGGTGGATACCATGTACATGTAATTCTTGTGATAAATCCCTTTGTTTGTTGAGGCGCTCCAACGGTTATTCAAATTTTTCACTGAGTTGTCATTCGTTATTTTTGTCAAAGAGGATTACCCGTGTCAAAAAGAGACCTGTCTTCCTGTTTTACATGTGAATCTGTCCAAAGTCCTTGCCAAAATTTTCTATTTAGTAAACTCGACGGGAAACGCTTCTGATAATGAATGTATTATGAGAATGACATTCAATTACAGTTTTCACTGGAGCAATACATATTTAGATGAAAACCTTTTGAAACGCCTCGTATCGTTTTCTCGTGTATGTCACACGGTGATCTACAAGGGTTTGCGAACCAGTCGTGAAAAGTAAGACGGCAGTCCAGTCATTCATTATATTTGTCAATGAAATATCGCGTTGCTTTGAGATTAGTACAGCCTCTACAAGCAATAAAGAGAGAAAGTTAATAAACAGAAACTAGGAGAGAAAACTAAAAACGTTGTTTCATATTATGAACAGTTTTGATACTGACCGGCTGAGTCTGTCATTAGTTCAAGCTTGAAAGTATGTCGTTTATAATTTGCGAGGAAATTTTGCCCTCGGTTTTTTTTTCTGGAAAAAGCAAGTGAACTGTTTTGCTCAGTTCTTCAGTTCTTTATTTTCTTATAAATATGGTTTACAAATTTGACATGCCCACAGGAAGCTTATGCTGGTAGCTAAAAAGCAGGTGTTGCTACAACCTGATGTAATTTACAGTAGTAATAAATTCTTTAAAAGATCTCTGTTTTCTATTTTTCGGTCGTTGAACAAGGATTAAGAAAGTTTCAATAACACTAGAATAAAACAATCGTTTTATGTCAAATATTATTGTTTGTATGAAAACTTGAGATTTTTATTTTTCAATATCAACGACATGTTCAATGTTAGCTGCGTATTAATACTGTAATTTCCACTGTTTTTAGCAACATTTTAACAGGTATGAACAGCTGAAATTTCCAATCCGTGGAATATACTTGTCTCCCCTCTTTTAGAATTTATTCCTTGTTTTAGTAAATGTTAGGCCTTGGTGTGTCCTTGTTTTTATGTTTTAACCATGTTAATTGACAAAAATTTGTCCAAGGCGTTAACGTACATTCCGTTTCTTGTGTTAATGTGTTTGAACAGTTTGGGTTTCGTGAAGATTAGCAAATGAATGTCGTTTATTGTGCCTTAATATCAAATCGCAAATTTTAAACTTAAGCGTAACTCGATACCAAAATGGTAGTTGTGCATTTGCAACGGGCAATAATATATTGTACATTAAAATAGGTTATACTGTGATATGAGAGTGGGATTGTTTTTCCATTCAATTTTAGGTCGATTCTAGACAGCGTGCCTGCAGACTCTTCGCCAACTGTTTCAGTCAATCAAGCATTTATATAAGGAATTTTCACGCATTAGCAACGCGAATGTTGTGAGAATTCTTGAAGGGCGAAATTATTGCCTGTTTTAAATTCGTAACTGGAAAAGCATTAATTGTTAATCTGGGTTGTGTTTTGGTGAGCAGTATGTTCAGCTTTTTTTATTGAGCTGTTGCTGAATAAAGTTTGGCAAAATAAAATTCGTTAGAACAAATAATTTTTATGTGTATGTCAAAATTGCGCGCCTTTCGGCATTTGGTTGCTACCTCGTTTATCGATAGCTCGGCCTCTTTCGCCTTATTTTCGGGGATTTGGATGTTACACCACCTAAATGAAAGGGACATATGTCTCTGCCAACCTGTATTATCAAAAGAAATTAACTTGCCTTCTCAAGCGGCTCCTCATCACTTAACAGCTCCTAATAATCAGTGAGGACGTGACCTGCTTGTCAGCGCAAAATTCGCATTTTGAAAGTCTCCGCTCTGTTTTTGCGACGCTCCAATCATACTCGTACTTCTCGGATTAAACACAGTGATCACCAAGTTTCTCTAACCTGAAGAGATAAAATGAAAATGTTCTGTTGAAAAAGGTCTGATTGGCGATTTCACTGTGAATTCAACGCTTCATTCAATGAATCGCGAGGTGTGGGTTGCTGTATTGTCTTGCCATGACATACGTTCAGGTATTTCCTTTCATAAAGACAGGTAGAATTATTTCGCTATTTTACCTTTATTGCCCCTTTGGTTCGCTGTGAACATTTTTACAACATTTTTGAAGTGCTCAGTGATTACAGTTATGGACGAGATGCCAGCTACTGAAAGACGTTTGCCCTAATGTTAACATTAATATTTTGCGCACGGTATTGAGCAGTTGCAATAACGATTTTGACAACAGTTCCCTACTATTTCCCTGTAACTATATATCTATATATGTTTTCCGGAAGTAATGTAACTTGTAGCTACATACAGAATATAAATTGAATAAACTCGACCAATAACACATGCAGATCTGATTTTTATGTACATGAAGGACTTGATATTTCTCGTCCAGAAGGAAAGTCCTCATAAACAAAGATTGAAAAGAAAAATGTCGATTTAGGCTTTTTCCGATATCTGATATACACGGAATGAATTTAAGTTTTCCTCTTGGTGTTTACATGCCTAGACATCATTTGCAAATTTCTATCGCGGCAGATTAGCTCCAAGCGGCTGACTTTGGGTAGCCATAGGGCATTGGCCGTGTCCATAGTAAGACTTGTAATATGAGCTTTGAAATGCAGAATACACGGGTGCCTTTTCTGGACCTCGTTCAGGCAGCGTATGCGCCTGATACCCAGAGTTTGGCGGAACCAAGGCCACTGGTACGTGACTGTGATGGTAGTCGTTTGGAGACATGAGAGAGTCTTGCCCATGACCCGACAGAGCGTAGCCGCTTGGAATATATGGACGCTTGGGTGCACCAGCGGTCGAACCTCCAACCAGTGGCATCACAAATGCCTCGCTATATGGTGAAGGAACGTGTGGGCTGAGGTAGTGGTGCATGGAGTACCTGTAACCCGGTGAAACTGCGTCAAAATTGGAGCTGTACCCAAACGTGGCGTACGTATCCTTGCTGCGGGCAGTTTTGTTCTTCCTTCGACGCGGCTTGTAGGAGTAGTCGGGGTACTTTTGGCTGTGAATAGATCGCAGTCTCTTGGCCTCCATCACGAAGGGCTTCTTCTCCTCATCGCTTAAGCGGCTCCACTCGGCTCCAAGAAGTTTGCTGATCTCACAATTCAGCATGTTCGGGTATTTGAGTGCGAGTTTGCGACGCTCGGTGCGGGACCAGACCATGAATGCATTCATTGGGCGTTTGATGTGCTCGTCTGAATCTGCCATATTCAGTGATATCTGAGTAGACTTGTCTGTGGTTTCGTCGTTGAACGTTTTTAGAAAAAGCACTGGTCCCTCTCGTCAGTTTTTTAAACGCCTTAAAAAAATACGAACACTTTTTAACAGCCAACCTCGAAGTGCACTGCGAAGCTAACGCCAACAGAAGGTGCAATTGTTCGCGGCGTCTGACTTACACGCGTCGATGAGTGGACGGCACTGAAGCGAGATTTTTCTAACGCCACTTCGAATTTTCGGTACTTGATATAGGAGAGGTTAAACAATAAATTCAATGAGGTTGTGAATTATTTATACAGTTCTGTGCGGGGAGATGAACCCGCTAGGGTCAGCTGCGGGGATGTGAAATACAGCTGGCTTGCGCAAAACAATAGCTTTTTAATGGGCTTAAATTTTGCTCAAAGCACCTATATTTAACTGTTCCACGGGCTATGAAGCTATTAATTTTTGAAATTAATCCTTCGTATCATTTTGAGGTAAGTGGGAATGCGCGGAAGCGCGATTTTGCTGTCAACGATGGAGGAGGACGCAAACGGTTCTTTAAAAATAAGCTAAAACGGTACCCTTTGCCAAGATTTCCTTTTCTTTCATTTAGTCAGTGGCCTTAATTTTTTTTGATACTTTTCTTAGATTGTATTTTGAACTTTTGTATTTTGGCATTCAATATCAACTGACAGCTTGCCGGTAAAGAGCTTCATGTTTAAAGAATGAGAAGAAAGTAAACAATGAACAAGACAAAAACTGTCTTTGATGTTCACAAACATATGTCACAAGGATGAACCAAGGAAAATTAAAATTTGAAATTGAAGAATGAGCGGCATAAGCGCGAGGCCATACAGGGGGCGAAAAGAGGGATAAACGTTAGAGAATTGTTCCATTGACATTTTGCCATGGATCGATAAAGTTTTCTGTCGGGCTATCCCGTTTTCAAAATTCTTCTGCGTTATCCAGGGCAATGCAGAGGTTGTTCATGTATGAAACTGTCTCATATACTGCTTCGATTCAAATTGAAATGGAAGTCTTTTGAATCGTATTCAAATAGTGCTTTAAATACATCTCAATGCCTTGAAGGAAAAAAGCTTCTCTTTGTGGCACGTTGCGGGCATGGAAGCCTTAAGAATTAGTGCAATATGGTCATGACAAGAAATCAGGGAGGTTTGGCCCTCGTTGAAAACCAATTATCAGGAATCCTTCCTTTTGAGTGGTACCTGCTATCTGTCCTTTCATTAACGACCGTGTACAAAGGCTAAATAAGCATAATTAATAAGCAACGAGACAGCAGTGACGATGGGCTTCCCAAACACTGTTCAGAAGTGTATGGGAGATGAAATCGGCCATGATCTTTGTTTGTACGAGAAGCTAAATTTGGCTCGGAACCGATGGCATTGACAACGGCTTGCTGGCTTTTTTTTGCGAGTTTTTTTAAGCGCAAAAGAGCAGAGTAAGTTTATTTTTCAGAACAGTTGTTAATTACGCGTGATTAAACAAGGAATCACTTTTGTGCTAATTTGAATCTCATTTCGGGACAAAGTTGTTATTTTCAACACTTTTCATTATGGAGTACACAAAGGCGAAGTTGCCGTCAAATCACTTAACAACGAAACATCAAACCAAAGCGGAGACTCCAGAACAATATCCCCGCGTTCTTTAAACATTGCTAAAGCCTGACATTGTCTCCTTTACCACCACCAAAACAAAAAGTCGTTTTATCAAGCAGTATCGAAATGAAATACGAGTTTACTCACGGAAAATTAAATTAGACCCCCTAATTCGAAAGAGAGAGATAAACAAGTGTCAAGAGCTGGGCCTGTATCCGGTTATCTCATCCACGTGCTAAAACACGTGAGGCCGCATTCGCTGAAATTTCGCGTTAGTTTCTTTCTTAATTTCTTCTTTGTGTTTTGTATCAATCACGTACCCAAAAGTAAATACTCTCTTTAAGTACTTTTGCGGCTTCAAATTACAAGATAACAACGTAAAAAGTTGCATACCGTAATCAAAAACAGTCTAAATGTGTATTTTGTGTTAGTCTGTTAAGTCGTTAAATTGCTCTTTATCCGTAATTATTGTTAAGCAGAAAACAATATCGAACCTCGGAGACCGCAACATTCAATAGTTATGTAGTTTCAAAAATACAAGATACGCACCCTCTATTTATAATAATGGATTTAAAAGCTGAGTGAATATGACTGTTTGGTCGTTTGAAAATTCTGTGTTTTGACACTTTCACGCATCTGGCACTTTCGTTTTGCAATGCCGCCACAAAACGGCGTTAATAATAAATACTGCATGTAAGTCAAGGCGTGGTTTATATCCTCCTTTGTTTTCTTTTCCTGTCTTTAAGCTCTTGGGCAAGTTCCATTTTGCTTCTGGCTGCTGCTTGCTCTGTTTTGTCTTTTACTTACACAACAGCTCGTTTCAGAGAATCTTAAAACCACAAGTTAACATTAAGGGTATTCGTCCCTGGCAGGACCAATTAGAAATGTCGGCTTGTTTCCGATTTGGGAAGGGTCAAGCATTTGCGAGAACATAACGAACCATTGCCCCTCAAATCGGTCATCCCAGCGACTTTACCCTCTAACTAAAGTTCTTGGAGAAAGGAGCACCGTTTTTTCGCAGGCTTTTATTGTAAACGTCCATGGTATAATTGTTCAACCAAAGCATAAGCCTTGTCTAGTTCCTTACCAGATGAACAAACCGAGGGAAGGTGCTATGTTTTTTGCGACGCCGAGTAAGTTTGTTTAGCAAAAACTAACAGAAACCAATGAAAGACATTGTTCATCTTACATTACGGTCATGCTGGTTGTGAAAATTTGTCGATAAACGCCTACACAAGGACGAGTTCTGCCCACATGGGGTGAATATCAGTGCTTCAATTGAAATTCGGTAGACATGTACAAGTACAAGTGGTTTATGACGAAAGCTTCACTTCGGTTGCGTCGGTAAAATATTGGGGCCTTTTCTCTCACAGTTCATCGCTTTTCGTTTGTTTTTGGTTAAATTTGCCGACACACTCTCCAGAGCAATGGGTGGTTTATTTAAATTCAAGGTTAGTTTATGAGATTTAAACTCGTCCACCTTTTCAATATTGCTGCCCGTGTTTGCCTTGCCTGCCGCATCGTCATGATTTTCTCTTTCTTTTGTTTTATTTCTTTTATTATACGCTTTAATTCTTTTCTTTAACATTTTAGTGAACGGATGCAAAGATTAAATAGCTGGTTGTACCTTTCGTTGCTTTTGGCAACCGCACACTTTAAAACGTTAGTTTTAATATGAGTGGGAAGGTATTCCGATTACACTTCAAAGGTAAACATGCTGATCGCAAGATCAACATTTTAGCCATAAGCCTTTGTTCCACTTGCTGTCTTAGAATGACCTGATTTATAATAGCCATCGCCAAATGGGTTAAACTCTTTATTTAAAAGGAAAAAACGACGGAATAATAGTAGGAAAGAGCACTCTCAAATTTCTTCATATTACCGTTAATCTGTAATAGACTATTTTCTTCCGATGGACCAATAGTTCTAACTGTGCTTTGTTGTTCATTTGTTATTTAACGTTGTTAAATTCAAATGAACCGTTTTCATTAGCCTTTAAGTCTTCACTGAAAAGAAATGAATACACCCTCTGGCCGTAGCATTTGTCAAACGCCATACTTTTCGATGAAAGTGCCCTCTTTCAAGTTGTCGTTGGTATCCTATTTTAGCATTTACGACTGAACAATTTTTAATTAGCTATCAATTTTGTATCAAGGACATAACCTTCCGTGGCGCCCTACCGCAGTGTCACGGTCTTCTTCTCTACTGATCTATGTTCGCAAACTTGAAATCGTGAAAGCGTAATACCACTCAAACACCTAATGGGTGGCGTGGGGGCTCAATATCACGTCCAGGCTTTATCTTAAAATCATATGACACACAAATGATTGTGTGCTTAGCTACATGATATGTAGCTTAGCTGTTAGTATTGAACTTGATTCTTGTGTAAATCGTGCTAAATGTTGCACTCGCATGGAAGAGCACTCGATTGTGCTTAAGGCCCCCTATGCACGACATCAAAGAACAGATGGATTTTAGCTGCAGACAAAAAGCACGATCTACTGTCGATGTATTAGTAAGCCACCTCAGTAATAATACTGTTTTTATGGGCCACATGTTTACTTTCATAAAAACAATAAAATCTATTATTTTTTTTGTATTAAAAGTCACTCCTTTTGAAAGGACTAAATACCTTAGTGGGCAAACTGTTGGCTAGAAAACCGTAAGTCCGCTAAGGAAAACCAAAGATATTGAAAGATACTTTGAAGATATCTCGGTGAGAAGAGAACTGTTTTTTGTTTATTAATATTCTGATAGTATAATGAATTGTAGATTGCTTTTCCCTTGGAAAGCCTTTAACATTTTCTTGTACTTCTTTTAAGTTACTGAGTTACCAGCTTGGTTTTTAGTAGAATTTGACGTGAAGCACGTTTGTCCAAATAATGATAAGTTTAAGTTTAATTATGCATCAGGGACCATCGATACCAAATTTGTCGCGGATTTAGACGAAAAACGGAAAGCACAACTTTATAGGTCATTGTACATTTGTATTTTCTTCAGTTGACAAATGTTTACTCGTTGCTCTCTCTGAAAAACAAAGTCTTCTGTGGACGGCGTAACGTAAAACTGACCATCGATTCGGTAAACAACTCCTTCAAACCGGAGGATATTCATCCAGACGAGAATTACCCAAACCGGTTAAACCACGAAGTATTTTTTGCACAATACGTATTGGTGAATTCGATTAAAATAATCGTACAATTGTGCACGATAGTCTCCGGTTCTTTTCATCATTATTTTTGACCCACGGGTTCTCACACTTAGCGTCCGCTTCTATCGGGCTAAACGCATGCAGTGATATGACAGACAGCAGAGTTAGTGTGACGTACAGCCAGTGTTAGCGTGTTTGTCTGAAAAAAAAACAGTGGTTTGCCTCTCAGACACATGAAGTGTTACAAAGTACACGTGTAGTACCATCAATGCATTCAGTCGCGGGCGCTGTTTTGTCAGGGTTTGGTTCATAAGCTAATGTTTGTTTTTGTCGCATGACTCTGACATCCGATTGACAATTAATTTAACTCGTTGTTTTCTTAAGCCACGCGCTTACCTGCTAATCAGTGCGCCTTGGCGCCAGAACAGAAACCCGCAGAAAAATGATGAAAACTGAAATAAGAGGAATTTGTACGTCTATGAGAACATTTTGTCCGTTGATGGTTCAACTTAACGTTCTAACTTTTATTTGCGCATAAGGATACACGCTGTCGTTGAGAAGGAAGGAAGACAAGCGAAACCGGAAAAGGATAGCATTATTACAGAGGGGATCCAGTAGACAGTTCATTTTCTGTTCTCAGTAAACAGGCCATTACGTTTTAAAGCTTGCAGACATCTACTGTTTCCTTCGCGTTTTCACATGTGTAAATAAACACTTTTAAAGGGGGAAAGCATTTTCCGTAATTCAGTGCTAAGAGTCTGTTAGGCACTGTTGCAAATCAATAGATTGTATGCTTCATATAGCGTGAAGTAGCTACAGCTATTTAATGGTCAAGTAACCCCTTTATGAAATATAACCTAAAACCATTAATGTGTTATCATACTGACTGACCAAAATTTGATGATACTCTTTACAAAAGTGGTTAAAGTTTTGATTTCTTGCACTTCACTCCGACCTGCGTTTATGAGTTCCTAAAAAATAGGCACTTTCATTTGCGGTTTTCGTATTTTAATTGTATTATTAAATTAACAACATATTAACCTCGAACGTTCGGTCTTTACGGGAAAATCTCAAACGAATTAACTGAGCCCTTGCCATGTTGACCGAGCGATACACCAAGGACGAGATTTGAGATTTTCCTGTAAAGACCGAACGCTTGAGGTTAATAAGTTGTTTATTATAATTATATGGCTTCAAAAAAAGAAAACCAGCTAAGGGCCTGTTTACATGGAGTGAGGGTTCCCCGACTAAACGAGCTACCCTGGGAGAGCCAACTTCTCCTTCGTTTCTTCATTCTCGTTTCCAAAGGCCGCGATTCTTTCGGTCAGCACCAAGAATAACGACCTCCGGCTGGTTCCAAAACAGGAAGTCCGTGAATCACGGGCTTCCGACTCTTCTACGCAAACTCAGAAATTTGAAACAAAACTGGTTGCCAACGGTTAAGCTTAGTTCCCACCAGCGACATAAGGATCGCAAGCATAATCATAATCCTAAACATAAACATAAGCTTCTTATGTTCTAGTGGGAACGCCCGCTATTTTCATTGGGCAAAATACAATGACCCCGTTGCGTCATTATGTTTCTCATTATCTCGTTATGATTTTCGCGTTCCCACTACAAAGAAAAGCAACATAGTCATAGTCAAAGACATAATCATAATCATAAGAAAATAGTCGATCATGTTCTTATGATTATGATTATGTTGATCATAAGGGCGCCTACGATTATGTTTCTAGACGTTCCCACTAAGACATAAGCGACATAACAACGTTATGTTTGTGCTTATGATTGTGATTATGATCATTATGTCACTAGTGGGAACTAGGCTTTAAAAAAATGTACCTTCACTGAGACGGCGCATATTTCGGAACTGGCCAGAGCTCTCGATCCGTGCTGCAGGCCAGAAGGATCGTGGGCTCTGGGGACGAGAATGACGTTTCTTTAGAAAATGCATTGAGGCGTTTACATGGTAGACAGGGTAACACGCCTTCCCGGGGCGCCCTCTCTGCCTGCCCGGGGTACCCTTTTTGGCGGGATAGCGAAAGTAGCGTTCTATTCCAGGGCCGCTTTTAACGTTAACTGTCTCTGGTAACTACACTCGATTAGTCAAGTACAGCCTTCAGTGATAAAAATGTTGAACTTGTTGCCAAAACCTTGCTTTTGTCCGCCATTTTGTTTATAGCGGCCGCTCAAAAGATGTTCCGCTCAGTTGAGTTTAACCCTCCTAGCCAGCTAGCCCGGGCACCCTTCCTGCATGTAAACAGGCCCTAAGACTCGGTTTTAGGCACCAACTTGTTGGTACTTTGACCCTGGGCCTTCGCTTGTTTTCGGCCTCTTTCTTTTTTGTTTTGCATAATTCGTAACCGACCAGTAGGAATTACGGGAGAATAACGCCCTGGTACTTAGCCAATCAGAGCGCGCGTTATATCAGCCATAATAATAAACAAGACGCTGTTGGCGTTAACATGGGATGCACTATTTGATGACTCACTCTAGTGAGATGTTGTTTCTATTTGCGACTAGTTTGCGTCTCGAGTTTTCCACTTTTTAATCGAAAATAATCTAACTAGTCTCCTTGTTTGTTTCAAACTTGCAGCCGTTTTCCTTTCCGGCTGTCACTGCGGTTAAAGACAATACAAAGGAAACTTATCTTTTATGTATTCCCCGGAAATCAAATGTGTACACTCAGTTAAAGCGGGTCACAACCTCGGTAAAATTCCGGCTCACATGTACATAGTAAATTGTCACAGTCATTTCACCTTTATCGTGTTACGACGCTACCTTGAACACGATTGCTCTTGGGAAACAATCGAATCGCAAAGTAAATACTTTAGAACTATGACATAATGCTTTCATTGTTTTGTTGTTTCCGGCTGTCACTAGCAACTAAGGAAAATACAAAGCATTTCAAACATTTCAAATTTTTCAACAATTAAAAAAAAAAAGAAAAGAAAAGAAAACGGTTCGATTTGTGGAGAATTTATAACGTGGTCTGCCAGAGGCATCCCACGTAATAATACATTAAACGAAGGCTCTACAAAACCTTAGAACGCATGCTCAGAAAATCCGCTGACTGAAAATTCAGTATGGCGTCCAAACTTGCGCCTCAAACGAAGAGTTTCAGCATTCAGTCTCCCTTAAAACAGTGCACTAAGCATCCTTGCGTTTTGGTCTTATTCCTGGATATGGACGAAGCTTAGTGTTACAGAAACTACCCTGGTTTTCACTCGTAGTGAGGGGGTAAATTGTTGCCCCAATGATTGCGGGTCACCTTTGCTGCCGCTAAGTGAACTGTTTTCGTGCCAGTTTGTGCTCGATCGTTTGGTTAATCGATCCCTTGTGTATCATGCAAGTAATTCCTCCAAAATACAACCAGTGATGCTATATACTTTGGGTTGCGGAAACAAACGACTGTAATAATTTTAGTTATTTTGCCTGATGATAAAACAAAGCACAACGGATGCACTTTTATTTTGAGGTGAATGGCTTAAAAGTGGAACATTTTTACTCGTGTTGCATTTGCCAGACTTAAAAGGCAACAAAAGGTGTTTTTATCCCATGTTTCTTAACAGAGGTTTCTTATGACGACTCTTTTGAAGGTAAAGAACAATGGAAAGTATTTGCATAAAAAAATCCATGCAAAGGAAAATCATTTTATTGTTTTGTACCTCCAAGATGGCTTTCGTGCTGAGCCGTCTTTAAGTACTTGATCTTAATCTTGAAAGGGAAATAAAAATCTTTGATCGTTGTTTACTCATGAATTAGCTTTAATTGACTCAGTTTAAAGAACCGAATTTCCAGGAGTATCAACGAGAGTATGGTTAATATATACGGAGGACCAGCTGCTCCCCCCGGGCAGAAGCGGGATTATTCCCCTTCTGACAAACAGGGAACATTCGGACGAGCTCCTTAGATTTAACTGAAGAAAAACACATTTCCCAAGTTTCCATCTCCTCTACGAATGCTACACCCTTTATTCTCTACCAGCGTCTTATTAATAGATATTGGTCATCTGCTGCGAAATTTCCTGTTTCAGGTAAAATAATCACTTCATGAGAACGAAAATAGCTCAGGGAATAAAGCTGTTGGAATAAATCAGTATTAAAGCCAAGCTCTGAATAATACGTTTGGTTCTTCATAGTGTGATCCATGATGGTTCGTTATTTTTGCAATCGATGATCGGCTAATGAAAGTGAAATCGTAGATTGTAGTTGTCTTTAATTTGAATCAATCCGCCAACAGCACTCAGAGATCGTAATCATGACTAGGGAGAGTGGAGTTCTTCCGCCTTTTTACGTAACTGGGACATAGTGACAACTAGGACACCATATCGGTTACTGGATCAAAACTCTCTAACCAATCTCAGATTAACAGTTCTTGCTAAACAGCTGGGCTGCTGAAACAGATAATGGATTAGTGACCTCCTTTTACCCCCCAGCAATACCGTGTTGTCTAAAACAAAACATAGTTGAGTGGCCCACTATGAAGGTATAAATAGTCATCGATGAAGGTGCCCATGGCGATCTTCCCATCGTTCTTCACGTGGACGTGCGCAATTGCGAAACTGTTTTCGAATATATCTAGCAGGTTTCAGTAACACCTGCTCTTTGCTATTTTGGCGTGAATCGTTTATAGGATACATCTCTTTTTTCTGTATAAGAACGTCTAATTTTAGATGTGAAGCTGGACGTTCTCATTTATTTATTTATTTATTTTTTTTGCGACTTGAGCCTGAAAACGCTCTTAAGATGTTCTTATGTTACATGGTAGTACTTCAATAAGTCATTGCCGATGCATCGAGTACGTTGCTTGTCACATGTTTGTACAGCTGGCTCTGATGCCGCAAACAATATGTCGTGTCAATCAACTCTTAATTGGTATATTTGGCTTTGCAAAAAGCATTGAACTACTGGTTGTTAGCATGTTCTTAAGATTTTGGTTGATCTCAGCCTCAAAGTTCTTATGAAAAAGGTTCTTCTAAAAGAAAGAGTGTACGATACTGACAGAGTCTGTTTGTTTAGAGTTTTGGTGTACGACCATCGCAAGACGTTAAGTGCTTGTTAGTGTTTTTCATTGGAGCATCCCTTGTTGGTGCCAAGGCGCTTTTGGATGCCCTCATCTCCACAATTTTATCTAGTGATACTTCGTAGTTTAGGTTTGAGGAAAAACGTGAATAAATTAAAATAAAATGAAATAAAATGTTTCGGCAATGTTTCGATGGATGCCTACAATAAGAGTACTGCCGTCAGAAATCTAAAATAGATGTCGTAGAGAGGTGACACAATGACTAGCCCTTAGCCTATTTTTTTTAAAAAAATCTTTTTTTCTTTTACCTTTTTAGCTTGTACATTTCATTTTCATTTTGAGCACATGCTTCCTTTTAGCAAATCCTGGCACTTGAACAGACTCAACAGTAACTTGATGTTTTATACGTATTTATATATATAACTATACCACTTGGTCTCGTGGTGAAAAATGGGTTGATTTGATAAACAACGTATTTCCATAAACTGCCATAAAATCTCAGAGATAACACCAGGATAACACAACAATTTTAAAAATAGATTTTAAAACAAAAATTTTACTGAAAGTAATTTGAGCATACAGACAATGAAAAGATAAAGAAAAGAATTTTGCAGACCTTTGCTTCCGCTCCCTCTCTGCGAAGGACCAAATATAAATGAAGCTCGGGGGGATTAGGCTAAGCTTTTGCCTAAGCAACGCAAGGATTTAAAATAGATTGGTTTAGTCCCAATCCATCTTAAACTGGCGTTTCAATCTTTACTTTGTTTCTGTTTTCGTCATTAAAGTCGTTTGGCCACGCCCTTCATTTAGTGGTTGACTCCACCAAAATTTCTTTTCCAATCACCGTTTGCCTAAGCAACGTAGAGGTTTTACAACAAAGGTATTAAATTATGAGAACTCTTTTAATGGCAGACAAAAATTCTCCTCAAAATAGCAGCGAGATTGTTTCGCTGTCTTCATACATTGACAACTACATACAAACAGAGAATCTCAAGTGCAAGACAAACACTCGTCCAAGTTATGCTTGGTTGAAAGGTAAGCTTTGTAAAAACTGCCTTTTAACATTTAATCCCTTGTTTAATTAATAAATGCTCGGGCAATTTTGAGCTTTCCATGTTTGCTTCACCTGAAATGCATAAATAAAGCTGCCTTTGAAAGCAAATCGCCCGTAAACTAACATGAGCAGGATTCACCTGTGGCACTAAAATAGTACCACATGCCATGGCACGTGAAAGCCTTTTGTCTTCACTTTAAGCCTTGGACTGAAATTAAAAGCCTTAACAGCACTCATGAAGGCAATTTATTCGTTTTCATAACTGTTATCTGTAAGAAACCTTGAGGTAGAATGGAGGGTTTGGAATAAACACCCATCTGTGTCTGTGATGTTTGCCTCAGTTTATTAGAGACCTAAGAATGATGGATCTCTGGTGAAATATAATCACCGCACATGCTTCTTTTGCTACAATTTGACTTTGGTCAAACAAACCATGTAGACAAAACAATCCATCTTCACCTGGTTTATGAACAATTGCCTTCAACAGAAGGGCTACAGCTGCAAGTCCGGTGGTTTGTAGGTGTGCCCCACCCATCCCCCATACACGAATCTTTTCACCCCCAGCTCAAATTCAAATCTCTTTGCTAAGTCCCACAATCTCTCATTATTTCATTTCAAAGGACCATTCTGTGCATCACTTCGTTATGCATTTTGCTACCTTCCTACAGAAACAAAATATTGTCATTGTACGTAAAGAAATTAGAATTTGTATTGCTGCGTCTTTGAATATGTTGCTTCCCAATCAATCATTGCGAACGTATTTAAAAAATAATTAATGGGACGTAGCTAAAGTGAGGTGCAATTTATCATCCCTCCTAAATCAGTACACTGCTATCAACAGTATGCGGTCAATTTTTGTTTTGCGTGATCAAAATAACGGTAATCACGAGTCAGAGGGAGGATTTTCCAGAAGAAAGCACATTTTTTCTGTTGCTATGCTAAACACGTACAACTCTAAAAAGCGTTTTGTAGTTCAATTGTTAAGACGCACTACTGTTGCCTTTCTTTCGAAAATATCTTGGACGCTTAAGTGAAAAATATAGAGTGGTTTTCCTTTGACCTTGAAAAGATGAATCGCAACAACAAAAGCACTGGGAAATGCCTGTTTGGTTGGTTCGGCGAGCAGACAAAAACCCAAGCTACTTAAGGTTGGTGCAGCGAAAACGCTTTCGGGTAATGTTTCCCTTCTTCTACATTAAAGTATTCTCTGGCAGAGTGTTCTGATCTTTTGAACTGGTGGCGGACGGAACGTTAACACCTCGCAGACTCTAGCAGATCGCGTTGTTTATTCGCCAAGAGAATTTGCTAAAATCGACTTTTTCCAATTTTTATATTTTCCCATTCTACTGAGATCGTTTAGAAAAGAACTGTTTCGTACGTGCTTTAAGTTTACAAACACAAGCAAGCTTCATTAAAACCAAACGTCTCGACATTGGCTATTTCCGTAATAGTGAAACTCCTCAATCTGGTATATAACCATCAAAACGTTCCTGGTACTTGGCGATTTCGTTTAGTTTGCGATAATAGAACACACTAACCGATTCCAGCTTTATACAAAAATCAGTGTAAGACCCAGTTGAAGCGTCACTGTGTGAGACTGGATTTCAGTGTTACAAAATTGAAATTCGCTTGACGTTTTGGTCACATTGGTTGAATGATAGTCTCACAAATTAAAGGAGAGGCTTCATAAAATCCTCAGATGATGTCTGCTCTGTGTAAAAGCATTTCAGGAGAGGTCTTTTATTTTCAACCAGTTCAATATATATTAAATGTAAGTTACCCGCTGACGACATGCGACTACATTTAACCCTCTTTATGCTCAAAGGCGTAAGGCTTCAGGGAGTGTTTAAGGTTAAATTTTGAGAAATTAAAATGGGGAGAATTGAGATTTAAGGATAGATAGGTAGACAAGGGTATACACACGTATTTCGTCTACTGTCTAATTATTCACTTAAAATTTTAATTTTGAACTACCTTCAAATCCAATATTATCCCAAATTTCCATAACTTTCAACTTCTTTCCAATAATTCCAAAAATCATACAGAAATTCTCGAATATTTATTGGACCAAGGACTCCAACCTGATGAAGACAGTTTTCGATTCAATGCGGAAATCTTGGCGAGATCCGTATTTAAAGAAAAGTGCTAAAATGTACGGAAAACAAGACATTAAATTGCATTTTGAGTTGCTGTTTTGAAAAATCGTTGCTTCCCTGGTTAGAAATGTCTCTTAGCTGTCATATAAAATGCCGACGAATACAATTTAAATTTGCTTCAAGATATGAAAGTTTAAAAGTTAGACCTCGTAATTTTACCTCATTGCATAGGACAAAGGTACTGCCTAAAATCATTATTTCGCTTCTATAGTTTGGCTTTCGATCACATGAAGGGTTGATCCGTAACGGGAAATGAATTATAAGAGGATAAGAATGTCGGGGCCACTGAACTAAAATCTGAACTACTTTTTTTCCTGGAAATCAGTTGGCCCAGTGACTACTGTGTGTACAAATCAAATTCGTGAACAGCAAAAATAGCCTGAGTATGTATTCTTCTAAATAACAGAAGCATTGAACGTTTTCCAAATTAACCTCTTCTTAAACTGGAATAGGCAATGTCAGGTTATGTTACTCAATGGCATTTAAAACCATCGTGAAGGCAAACATTGCATTACAACCACACTTGCAAATTATTCGATAGTGCAGGGGCTTTGCGAGCCAACACCAACATCAGCATCATTTCATCATGATGATTCAAAGTGCCTATAACCCCTATTTTTTTTGCCCAGATGAGTCGTTGCGTCACGCTGAGCAAAATGTCGCAAAAAAACGTTTTGTGTTTTGTGCAGCAAATTTAGAACAACTTAGGAAATTTTGTTTATATAAAATACATGAGGTGGGTGGTTTTCTGTGAGCCCATGAAAACATGGCTACGTGTATGTTTCCCTGCATTTTGTTTACAGGAATTGGAAAATGGCCACCTTCTGATACAAACACCATAGCAAATTTGGGATAACTTGAAAATATTCCCATCAAGAGTCCTATTTTTTCACACTCCCTCTGGTATTTGCCCCAGGGTCTCTAACATGTTCGTACCTCATTGCATTGAAATAAAATTAACAAAGAATAAAAAAAAAAATAGAATAAGTAACAAAGTAATAAAACAAAAGCTGAGGATCTCAAGGATAAACCACAAGATTTTTATAAAACCTTTATGCCCTTCTTATCATCAAAGTCAAAATGCAGGCAAGTCTCAGACATTAAGCTTAACATTAATGGACAAGCTACAACGAGTTGCAAAAATACTTGAGACACTGTACGCCATTTGGCCTTAAATGACGTTTCCATGATCTTCCGCTTTCCCTCCCCCTCCCCCTCTTATCAAAGT
>OX419339.1:29882846-29960346 GCA_948470475.1 Galaxea fascicularis
AATATCTTTAGCATGGGGAATTTGATGCTTCGTGAAGCCCCAACCGGTGGGGCATTTGACCGTAAAACTGGCAACATAGTGGGGTATTTGACCAAACATTTTCTAATAAGTCATTCTCAAAGGTTTTCCGAAGGGAGTGGGGGAGGGATGGGCGTTCTATCTTGCAACATTCTCACCGAATGTGCTGTTACAAAACCACTTTCGCTTAATTAATCGAAGAAGATAGCGATGAAAATGTTCCAGGCAGTTTATGAAATACTAGATTTCTTCAGGCCTCGAACGACTTCAGTCTGGCTTCCAGTTCAGATTCTGAAATCTCAGAAATAGAGGATATTACGAGTTAGAAGTCGAACGTTCGCCAAATTAAGCGATCACGCCACCGATGTGGAAGAAACGCAAGAGTCCTATGCTGACAAGCCGGTAGAAGACGCTGAATGGCGAGCGTTATATGAACAAGAAAGAAGGAACGAGGAAGAACGAGAGAAAACGCTCCAACAGCGCCTTAATGGAACAGAAGAAGGTCCGATATTCCGGGTAAGTTCCTCCGATTAACTCACTGCCGTCGTTGCTATCAACAAGTGCGAGTTTGTTGTTGTTATCGGGCACATCCAAACTATCACATCAACATTTTCATGCTCTGAACATTATTTCGACAGGTATTTCATTATTTTAATGTAGGTGTCGGTGTGGAAATTGTGACCTTCACTTGCTAAATGTGAGCGAGTGTTACTGCTGTTGTGAGTCAGAGGGATGCGTCGAAGCTCTGACTAGCGACGTGGTGCTTCAAGACCTTCCTGAAGACGCCAAGCTCACGTGCATTACACAGCATCCAGGGTTTAACCCTGTCTGCCTACAGGAATGGAGCCTGAGAGGTTGCCATCCCATAAATACAGAACAAAAGGAAAGAAAAAATATGGGCCGACAGGATCAGAGGAAAGGTGCATGAGCAATGATCGAGGGCAGTGTTGTCAAGTTGAATCACGGAGCTTAGCTCATCCACTTTAATTTTTTTTACATTTTTGTGCGAGGCACAAATGGACTTTCAAGAAACTGCGTAAATCCAGTGCAATACAAAACTAGCTGGCCTAATGAGCCCTACTAATCGGGGACAATAAGCAGGAAATGCGCTTTAGGCCACAACACCAGGAACTACTATCCCTAGGGACCGTTCAATTTTTTGATGAGATAGGGGGGTCGGTGGGATTTGAAGGGCCACGCCCAAAAACTGGGGAATGCCAAAAAAAAGATCAATGGGAAAGGGGGGTTTCGAGATAAAATAACTTATGACATGACTCCTGGGTTCAAACCATTTACGATAAAATAACTTATTTTGTTAAGGCAGGGTGTCATCCCAAAAAATTCTTTATTAGGAGGGGTTAAGTGACTAAAACTGGTTAGCTGTGAGGGTCATACAATTTGCAAATGGCACTCTTCCAAACTTTGTTTTTTGCTAAACTTGTGAGCAATAGACAGCAACGGAACTTGTAAACTTTGTTTGTAATATCCGACCGGTTTCGTCTGATCACGCAGACTTCATCGGGGATTAAACAAGACCAGGAGCCATAAATATGGGCTCCTGACAAGACCGGGAGCCCATTAATGGGGATTTGCGTTAAATCGTGAGTCCCAAATATAATGGTGCAGATGACAGAAGTTGTTTCATGGATATGCCAGCAAGGGTTCGAAGAGAATCGAAAGAACAGAATGCCTAGAGATTTTCTTCAGTCCAGTTGAAGATTCATGTAGCAGAACGGGGCATCAATCAACGCTTTTAATTTATTATGCGCATCAGTTTGCAAACAACCACAAGGAATGGCATTTCAGGTATTGTAACTGAAATGTGAACCAAAATTAGGCTGGGAACTGGGATTTGGTACCCACTTCATAACCCTGTAAAAACCGTGATGAAAAAAAAAATTATTACTCGGGCCCGTAAGGGGACCGAGTTATAAATCATAACAAACAACAACAACAACAACTTTTATTTATAGAATGAATATCCAGCGTAGAAAGGACTGTTCCGCAAATAGCATTGCTAGTCTGGGCGGAACAGTCATACAAAACAATTACAATGAATAATAAATTTACAAGAGGAGACTTACATAATTTTTAAACAGATTGTACCAAATCATTAAATCGTCAAATCGTTAACATAAATTACAAGTTCAATGACTCTTACAAGGTTTGTTTGAATGAAAAACTCAAGTTCAATTGTACATTTTTAGGGCAGAGGTAATTTGGGAGATATCAATATAGTCATTATGCTTCTTAAGAATATCGACAAGGAAAGAGTGGAGTTTTGTTTGGAAGTGTTTCTTGGGGAGCTCTCTCAATGATGCTGGCATCTCATTCCAAATTTTAGCTCCTACTCTTGAGAAAGCTCTTTTTTGGATTTCTAACCTAGATTTCTTAATATAGAATTTATTTGCTGACGAGGACCGAGTGTTATAAGAATGAATACTGGTGTCGCTGAATAGGTTTAAAATGTTACTAGGTACCTTCCGGTTTCGTATATCATGCATTAAGCAACAGACGGATTTGAAATAAAGAAAATTTAGAGGTAAAATATCGGCATGAATAAACAAAGGGACTGCATGTTCACATCTCTCCACGGAAAATATAAATCTAAGTGCTCTTTTTTGAAGAACTAAGATTTTTGTCAAGTAGGATTTACTTGCAAGACCCCATGCAGACAGGCCATAAGATATGTAGGGCCGGCAATATTAAAGATTGATAGATGCGCAGTAGAGTATTTCGTGGCACAAAATGTCTAAGTTTCGCTATAATCCCAACTAATCTACTTATTTTGACTACGATGTGTTCAATATGAAATTTCCAGCTTAAACTGCAGTCTATTAAAACCCCAAGGTATTTTACATAATCTTTGCATTCAAGGTGAACGGATTTGCTCAGTACATTATCATATATCACAATTTTCGGTTTAAGCGTTAGTCGCTTTTGGTAAGGTCGAAAAATAACATAATTAGATTTATCAATGTTGAGGGTTAACCTGTTTGCTGTTAGCCAGTTGCATACCTTACGAAGTTCGCAGTTTACAAGGGTTTCAAGAGATTTAATGTCTTTATGATTTCAGAGGGGTATTTACAACAGGAGGTCGGTCATCTTCATGTAACCGCACGTGGTGGTCATTGACACAACTGCAGTTGCAGGTCATGCCGGGTTCGACAGTTAGTAATGGCCTCTATCGCGTTTTTTTTTCTTTTCTGGTCTTTTCTCGCTTTCTGCTTTTTTTAAAAGTAATATTATATGTTATCAATGGTTAAGCTGTAATGTAATTCTGCAGTTTATTATACAATTTTAATGTCGATAGGGTTACCTCCAAACAAGTAGCGCCATGTGTCCGATGTAAGAAGGACAGACTTCTCTCTTTTTTTTTTCTTGTGAGCACTAAATTAGGGATACGCACTATATTTTTGTAGGCCCTAGTTTAGGCTAATTGTATCATCTTGTTATTCTAAATTCAACATTATTTTGTACATGAAAGGAAAAATTAGGGATTAGACTGTCAACAAATTTTATCAACAATCTTTCGCTATTAAAGTTCGCTCTTATCTCCTGGTGCGGATCATTTTATAAAAGAAAAAAAAAAAAACTTGTTCCTCGTACATTGTTGAGTGATATGAGAACTTGAAAATATTTGCAGTCTTATTATTCCAGAATAGGTTTGATTAACTGCAGACAGACTGCATTATTCATCTCAAACTTTCAAATTTAATTTGAATATTGTAATCACCCAGCCATAGCCCAAGTGTGACTTAATTTGAAATAACGATCGTTGATTGGTTGATTGATTAAAATTATTATCATGTTTTAAATATCCGCTCTTTCCGTACAAATATCAATTCCCCAGAAACACAGCAGACACATTTCATTTTATGGTGTTTTCAAAGCTTACAGAGTAGCTCTTGTTAATTCTGCGTCATCTCAAGCAAGTTTTCCTTGACAACAAACTATCAATGCTCAGAATTGATAAGCATTACTTGCGCCAGTCTCCCTCTAGTTTCTAAAACGACTGAAATAACATCAAAATGCGAGGGGCCTGTGAAGGAGGCACGCTTCTGTCTCACTTGAGTCTCTCACTTAGAATTGCGGCGCGCTATCCCGACGCGAAATTGGTTTAGTCGCTCCGGACATTCAACGTTTGGAGAGAGGAAGCGTACATTCTGTAATCTCAAGCGTCGTGCGGTTTCCGGACGTTATCCGCTAGTCATGACTCGAAAGAATCCATAAAATTCGCATACTACTTTTTTCTCGATTTGGAAAGCGGTAATAACCGAGTACAGGAAACGCTCATCTCGTGCCAGAAAACCCCGACCAAAAAGCACAAGAAACAGTGTGGATAATTACCGAAAGCCAATGAACCGCCTAAATTATCGTATAGTTCCTGCAATCAAAACAAAAGCCTTTGTCACGGAAACTTGGTCCGGGCCGATATGCAAAAGAAAGAAAATTACGACCTTTGTTCAAGCAAGGCGGGCGTGTGTGAGGGACTTGAAACAAGAAGCTGATGGTTTACTCATGACACTGTCATAGAGGACAGTACAAGAGAGGAAAAGAACAGCAAAACCCAAAGTAAAGCCAATTTTGCAGCAGTGTGCTCACAGTTTGAAAAAAGTGTGTCGCGGATGTGTTTAGAAACATAATTGAAATTCTGCCCATTGTTAAGTGGAAAATTCATAACAAACCAAAAAAGCCAACTAATTTACATTCTCCTCATGATCTGACCAGTGAAGGATAAACTAACATGCATCGTGGTATTTTCAGAACCTTTAACGACGTGTATTGACAAGTTTTATTGGCCGGATCCGCAAGTTGTAACGACTCAAAAAGCTGCCACCGTATCAGTAATTTAACCATCAACCACCGAGTCGCAAGTTGGCAACCTCATTTCCATTTCGAACAAACATGTCTAGAATAGGTTCAAGCACTGTGGAAACATTCGAAGTTAAACTCGAAGAGGTAAGCCGAGTTTTCTATCCCGGAGAAAGCGTTTGCGGTCGCATAAATTTGAAACTAAAGGAGGATTTAAAAATCAAGGAACTGCGGCTGGAATGCAGAGGGGAGGCTTATGTTAACTGGCCTGAGTATTCAGGCAGCTACACGAGGTATCACTACAACAGGGAGAAATACTTCAATGCAATGGCTGTCGTTTTCGGCGGAGGTAAGCCTGTTTAATAAAACCTAGTCACATACCGCCCACAGACTTAAAAAATCAACGTCGCCGCTTCAAGTTCAGTATTGACCGGAAAACCTTCTTCATTCGCAGAACCGATGAAGATTCAAAACAGCCGAGGGCCAACTCAATGTCGTGCTCGGTGAAGCTTGATTATGTAGCCTGATGCCTGAAACGGATTTTAATCTCGAGGCCTCGGTTGTCATTGAACACTGCAGTTAACCAGCTGGCTTGAAAGTTGTATTTATCATGTCATAAATACAACTTTCAAGCCAGCAATAAGCTCCAGGTTGATTCATACTTTGATACGCAAACTAACATGGAAGAGTCATGGCTAGTTAGCACGAAAAATTGAAACTGGAAAATCGAGCTGCACAATTAAATAGTGAAAACAGGTCTTGAAATTCTACAAGATACGCAACTATGCTTTTATAATTTGCGGCGAGAACATGAATATTTTATAACAATCGTTCACCTTGATATCTTCATTCATGGAATTGACCGCCTAAGTGTCTTGACATCTAAAGAGACTGTTTTGGCAACATCATATTACTTTATTGAGTTGCTTTCAAAATATGTTCTTACAGTTTCTTCGTGAAAACCTTAAATTAAACTTTGTGATTTTGCGCACAAGTTCAGCGCCGATGTACTTACCTCTTATATGGTCTAAAGAAAGCGAATTGCTTTACAAGTTTTGACTGCCACTTAAGATGAATTATTGATACCGATATATAACACCTGTAACACTATATCTCGAGATATATATGAGGTTTTTGTCAATATACTCAGCCAGTCTTACCTATAATTGAAAAACATTATTCTGTTGGGCAAGATGTGGTGAGTCATGACGGAGGTGCGCCACGTGACTGTTAAAATAAAATCATAATTTTTCTTCGCTGGATCGCTGCAGGCTGGCTTTCTTCCCGACTGTCTAATTTTTTTCAGCAGAAATAATCAGTTCTGGCTTTCTTCTACCCAGGAATCGTTGCTATACCTAGTTTGTCAGTAAAATGCAGGTATCATTTTAGAAGATGCAAGTTACGCTGAAATTTTTACTGATCAGTGATATAAACGAACTGCCATCGGGAAGTGAAAATCCCTAGTCTTTTTTCGTACTGTTTCTGAACATGACATTAATTATAAATGCTGACAATGCAAGGCCTAAACGAAGTTGCCAAAATCCATGTGCACAACACCACTGCCGAACCGTATTCCTGAAGAACCCTTTTCGTATATCATTCCGACTGCTCAGCATTTCATATTCGTACCGACTGAACTAAAACGACTTAACGTTGTTGTTTGAAATATATGCCCAAACTATCCTATACTTGAGGCGCCTGGTCATTAGAGTTAAAGCAGAAGCTGTAATTGACAAAGTTTGTCACTACGTCCAAGTCTGGTCATAGACCAGGGACCTGGTTCTTGCCAAAAGCCCAGACTGATCACCTGCTACAGAGCCCGAAATTTTGTTTTGCATGCACTGTTTGCCTATATAGGGATTCAATCTTTAAAAGATTCTGAAAACTTGGTAAATGTGCACGCCGGCTCGTTCTCATTTTTTGCAACGCACGAGCATTGTTTGCTAAATCTTGGTATCAATCCGTTAAGTGCGGATTCCACAAAAATAACAACCTCTGATAGGCCTTTTTGAAGGCATGACTTGAAAAGAAATTTTGTTATCAAGCTTCACATGTCAGTACCTTTGGAAAAACAACAACGACAAAAATTATTAGAATCTCAAGAATGAATTAACTGTTTCAATAGAGTTTGATTACTCTTTAATGATACTTTTATTTGAATGGGCAAATGGCCCCAAATATTGGTCAAATTGTCCTAACGACATCTCGGTATTGCCCGCATAAGGACATTTGGTTTAGCGGCCGGTTTGAAAAACAAGAACCTTAAGAAAATTTAATTAAAAAACGAGGAACGAATGACTGATAACAGATTGGGTGTAAACCATAAACACATATGAAGCTTATCTTGCATTATCTATATTTTTACTTAAAAATGTAAATGCCATCATATCGGTCAGTCAATGTTGGCTGTCGAGGTGTACTCAAATATGCTCTTGAAATAGCAATAATGCTTTTCTTGGCTCAAAAATGGATTGCTATCGACTTCAAAAGCCCTAATTGCCAGCTGAACGTTAAATATATCATCTCTTTACAACATGTCAAGTGAAGGGATTGTAATGCAGCTCTTACGTATACCACGACGCGCGCGCGCGGTCGATAATTTGTACCACACTTTGCTGATATGTAGCTCAACGCGATGCGTGCGGTCCCATGAATGAATAAGAAAAACATCTTGAGTCTGCTATATTGATCTTTACCCCACTTATAATTGCTTATCGTACTTACATGAACTGTGAATTGAATCATTTTTGTTTAAGTTTCGTTCTTCTTATATAGTTTTGGGTCGTGCAGGCACTCCAAATCAATTCATTTCCAACTCTGTTTGACAAAATTTTCATTGTTTGGTTTATTATATTCACAAACAACTGTTCAGTACCTTTTTAGGCACAAATTGAAAATGCAAATTTTGTGATTAAAGGTTTCTTGAATGTTTTGCAAGTGCGTTTGTGATACGTGTTACACTTCAGAAAAATAATTTGCGTTGTTAAGTCCCGTAGCTGAGTGACCACGTGCACCAGGTTTCTCTTTTGTTTTCAATTTCATCATGTTCTGTTCTTTACCACTCACGGTTGTCATCGCAACAGCAAAAAAAAATTACGATTAGCTCGGTCTTAGATTATGAGCAGTCTCTCATTTGCTCTAAAATCTATGAAACTAACGCGATATACGGGTCGTAACTGGCGCCCACGAAACTACCGGCTTGCGGATTCGCCGCTCGCATATCGCGTTCGTTAAACAGATTTTAGAGCAAAAGAGACTGCTCGCAGTCTAGCATGGTCTTTCAATAATACCGTTTTATTTCCTTTCATAGGCAATCAGCAACAACGGAATGGAATAAACTCTTCTGCATGCATTTCTCAAGGACGTTATAGTTTCTCTTTTAAGTTTATCATTCCCGACAAATATCTGCCAACTTCGTTCGAAGGTCGTCATGGTAACATACGATACTGGGCACGCGCAGTCATCGATAGAGGTCTGGGTACAAAAAATGTCAAGACCAAGCCTGCACCGTTCCTGATCGGTGATTACGTGGCTTTGGAGGACTTTGAACACGTCTCGGTGAGAATTAAGATTGATTATTTTTAGCTGGCAATACGGTTGTCTCCCATGTACTTTCCGCCGTTCGTAAGGGGGCATTACGGTTACATTTTTGTGTGGCTTACTCGAATTGTCTAGCCACATTATCGCACGATCGGATTTATTTATTTGTCCACGAGAGTCGAGCGTATGTCACGTGGTCTAGTAAGCCACACATGTACGTATCAAAGAAAGGGAGTGATTTTATAAATTAAAATGACAATATCCACAAAGGTTAGTTAGTCCACTGGCTGGCTGACATACAGCGGACTGACGTAAGTGTTTGGCACAGTCCCTAGGCATGATGCTGGATGCAGTGGAAGCCGGGTAACAGGTATACCAAAGTTTAATTGATTTATTTCGGCGTCTTTTTAGGATGCTCTTATGGAACAAGACTCCCTTGCAACAGGCTGGCCTTGTTTCCCATCCGGCACATTAGAGCTGAGGGCTGAGACTGACCGAGGTGGTTTTAAGCAAGGAGATGACATACATATATCAGTATTGGTTACCAACGAGACAACACGAGATGTAACATCCACCGAAGTGTCGCTTGTTCAAAGGACTCTGTTTGTGGATATTGGAGGTAGGGTTAATCATGGCACTGGAAGGTAAAATAACTTTCAGTGTAGATTAAAAAAAAAAGACAGCGTTAACAGGAAGCAAGGACGACAGCAAGGACGACGAGAGCGCCACAAAACCCCTGAGTAGGTTTAATGAGCGAAAAGGATCGCTCTGCACGTGCATTTTACATTTTGGTACATTTCTTTCCGTCCCCTTCAAAATACCAACGTGAAACTAGAGGACCAAATTTAAAGTGTTGTTTAGAACATGAACATAGACCAGAAATTTTTTTCCTGGTTTTCTTTTATTTTCGCCGCTCACTGTAATTAAGTCAATCCAGAACGGTTGCAATAAAGACAATTTGTTTTTTACACATGCGTACATGTGTGACATTCGTCACCGCTGTTTGAGCTCCTTGGTAGTGAGCGAAGTTTGCGTGACTCGTCTTCTTTGATACTTAAGCTGTGTTAAATTGATTGACCCATAACTTGTTTCATGCAGGGTCACCATATTTGCACCCCTTTCTATCGCTATCGCCATCCCTCTCCGCCGCAAGGGCAACTGCAAACGCCTCGCCCCTAAGTGTGGGGTGTGATGAGGGGCAACTGTATTCGCAGGAAAACCACTGTACTAACACATTATTTCTCTGAACATGAAAATATACTCCACATTGCTCCTCGCTTCTTGGGAAAATCAGTGAGACACATGGCACTAACATGCCAACCCATCCAGGCCAGGGAAGGGTAGTAGTACTCACGGCTCCGACCGGAAATTGGAAAAAATAGCGGTATTATTGTTTGGTTTTTACTTAGTATTGAATAAATAGAAGAAATTAAAAAAAAAGCATGTTTTGTACGATTATATACATTGAGCATAGGAAAAAATGATTTTTGACTTATCCCACTTGAACTATCATACTTTTCCAACAAGTTGTGTTTGTAAAGCTACAATGTCGTCTCGAAAACAATTGTAGTTTTAAAATAATATAATAAATAATATGCGATATTATCTAAATTAATTATCTTAATTTGTTCATTATTAATGAAATAAATGCTTTTATTTCGCATTTTTTTGTTTAATCATCTGACCAGGTGGCAAGACATTCTCCGACCACACCATATGCAGTGTGAGAAAAGAAGGGGTGTTCAGTGGTTGGGAACAGGAATATCCCAAAATAACATTGGCTATTCCCCCTAATACCTACCCTACTCTTATCTCGTGCAAGTGCATTGCAGTTTTGTACTTTATACTGGTGAGTAAATAACAACTTATGTTTACCTAAACTAATTTTATTCAGAATTTTCTTTCTTTTTAGGTCAGTCGTGATTATATGTTGAGGCGCGTTCTTTTGAGATTGAGCCTCATATTTTAAGCGGTCCCATTCAAGACTCCTCCCCCCCGCCCCAGCCCTCACAAAAACAAAACGCATGCCTGAAATAAATTCACGATAGAGGGAAACAAGAATCACTGTATTTTCGAGAGTACTTATCAACTTACATTTTAGAGTCCTTCCTTCCTTCACCCCCTATTTTTTCGAGACGTTGGTTGCTTTTACGACGGAGCAAGGCCGATAGAATATGTTTTGGCAGTGAATTCTAAGACGGTGGATGACCACCATTGCTTACCTCAAGGGATGGACCATTGGAAAATTAAGGGGGGGGGCATAAAACATTCATGCAAAGTAAAAGGACAAAAAAGAAAGTCGTGCAAGAAGAAGGCAAAGGAAAGAAAAGTCCTACACCTGCAAACAAATTCCAGCACAAGCCACAAGCAATGGGCGAAAGAAAAAATATGCAAAGTGAAAATTCCCCATCAGTCGTACTCGATCTCGTACTCGTACTCAAATTTGAAGGTCCCTAACAGGTTCTTGTCCGTCCGTAATTGCACCCTTTTACCAGGGCTTTTACGAAAAAGAACTTAAACTGTTAACATCAGTGAACCTTTTTCAAAGTGCTTTCTTTTTCTTGCAGGTCAGGTCAAAGCTGAAAGGAAAATTCAGGAACGACGCTTACATTGAAATTCCAATTATCATTGCATCCTCCGATGACCAGTCAATAATGCTGGCTCAGGAAAACAAGCAAGCTCTGCCGACGTCCCAGCGTCCAAAGCGTGGAAAAGGGATGTTCTTTTGTGTAACAGGCAAGAATAGCTTCCCTCATGAGGAACACGTTCAGGATTCAAACGTTGACTTGTGCGAAGTGAATGGTTTTATTATCAGCCTTGATCACAAGATGGGAAGGAAAAACTCTAACATTTCATCAGACAATTCCAAATCGGGTCATATGTTCACACCAAGAAGGGAATCGGACGACTCTGTATTTTTCCACAATAATAGTCAGTTTAAGCAAATAAGTAGAGTCTAAGGAAGGACATGCGTGTTGGGACATTATACGCTCTGTTTTTTTTTTTTTTTAAGAACGTTGAGGCTGAGATTAACCCAAATTTTAAGAACATGCTTAGAACATAACCCAGGCTGAGAGTCTGTTAAGAACATATTTATTTTGCTCATTATTTTTTTTTTCAATGAGTATACTATGTACACATGAACTTTTCTGCGTCAGTTCACTGCAATGCAAAATCTGGTGACTTTATGTCGCGTTGTGAACCTCTATGTTCAATGCTTTCTGTAAAGCTAAATTTACCAGCAGTCGGTTGGCGCGACATCGTGTTCATACCATCGTGTTCAGTTGGGCGCTCTGCCAGAACTTTGTGTGCAATTGAAATAAAACTAAAAGAATTCGAGAAAAAAATCGGTCTTGGTGCAAATTGAAAACGCTTACATTGACGTCACTCCTAACGAGAGGCTTTGGATACAATCAAGTTAATTTCTTTTCATACGTGACAATTTTTTAAATCAGTACTGAAAGGAACGAATTGAAAATCGATATATTGATTTCAATTGAGCAACGCAAAAACAAAATAGAGGCATTTACTTCGGCCAGTTTCGACAGACGAAATCAGCTCAATAAACCAACCAATCAGAATTCGAAGAATTACTTGCAACCAGTTCAAAGCGCGAGAAAATGCGAGAACGCAAGTCACGATTGGTTTTAACTTCAGCTTTTCAATGGCTGAGAATGGCGCACTGAGCTCAATGAACCAACCAATAAGAATTCGAAGAATTACTTGCAATCAGTTCAAAGCGCGGGAAAATGCGAGAACGCAAGTCACGATTGGTTTCAGCTTTAGCTTTTCAATGGCTGATAATGGCGCACTGAGTCTTGCGAACCAATCTCTCTTCTCATAACATGAAAAATGATTCATGTTCCTAAAAAACGGTTATTTGCAATTGCAGTTCCTGGTCTAACAATTCTATAAGAAAGTATTCATTATGCGGTTGCTGTTCTGCTTTTTAAAGAGCATTGTGAGTTTTGGTAATTTCAGTTTAACTTTATGCGAAAACTGGAAAGAGAGGTATTTAGGTTTGATCAATTCATTAAAGCACGGATGACAAAAGTTCCATTGCAACTTTAGATCACTGTTGTCTTGTAGCAGCCAGTACTGAACCTCGATTTTTGGCAATAAATTATAAATGCAAATTGCAGTTGTCAGTTGTTTGATGAATTGGGATGTCATTAAAACATTGCGACAAGAACAACCATACATAGCTATACACTATTGTACATTTCTGTGCAACGAAGTTTTCATTCCCCTTTTTCCCACTTCAAAGAGCTTCCGTCTTATGTAGGTCGAGCGCATAGGAAAAGATTGAGAGGATTGGTAGAATAATAACTGAACAATATCCACACAGTGACTGTAAGTGCGACTAGACTGCGACCGCGACTACGACCGCGACTGCGGCTGAGCGCATGTGACTGTGATTTGGACTGTAACTGATCATAGTGCTGATGAATACTGATGATGATTACGATAATAATTACAGTGGTACAATAGACAAACATGTTGAGATGCTGTTAAAGAAACCATTGAGTTATTGTACACGATACCAACAAGCCATTATCCGACAATTCTGGTCAAAAGTCAATTATGACACTAAAACCGCTCATTATCAGTTGTTGTTGCTGTTGTTGTTTTTACTATTTTGCTGATGGGAGTAATTAACTGATAGTAATCGCTATAACGTTGCTCCGTTGTTCCAGAGTAGAAATAAACAACGCGACCAGAACGATTCCTAACTTTTTAAACTTTTACTGACTTTGCTTTTTTCAGCTTAATATTTTCTTTATCGACAAGTGGAAGTTTTATTTCTTGGATGCTGAATTCATTAGAATAATTTTTCTTAGCACCATGTTTCGTCCGATTGTTCTTCGGTATGTAGGAACCGATATTTTCTTCTAAATATAGTGGAATCATTTACAATAACATACACTTCTTCAATAGAATTCGTTAGTATGCGTTGTTCTTGCGTGAACAGTATATATATTGGAAATATTTTACCTGCATTTAAGTGTCTGCAACAGGGAACTAGAATTATCAACTTATAACTAATAACTAATGTGGTATAAAAATTAATGCAGATTTCAGTTTTGCTGAATAAATAGAGCGCGTTAAATTGTCATGTCGCTTGGCAACCGAAAACAATGCAGACGATACTTTTCTTTTCACGAGAATAGCCGCTTTTTTTCCTGCGAATAATTATTAAACAAATAGCTTCCACAGCTTTAATTAAAATGTGAATAAGAAGAAGTGCAGGGTTTATAATCTCCTATTTGCGTAAATTTTTTTTTTTCGCATTTACAAGGTTAACTCTTTCCAGAAAAAAATTTTGAAAAACCCTGTGAAATTAACTGCTTCGCTTTTTAATAGAAGCATAAAGGTGAACTTTAACAACTCCCTCTGTTTGGCTTAACAATGCGAACGGTCGAAAATCGACTCCTACAAATCAAATAATAACGTTTGTTTACAGAACTGACATAATTAAATTACACAAAGTATTTGTAAACGAATGCCACTGAAAATGATTTCATTTCAGTTTTTGGCAGGTGTAAATTATTCATGCTCGCTCCCTTCTCAAATTTGAAACAAATTTGACATAAATTTTGTGGATTAACTCTTGCTCTCCGATGCGTAAAGGAACAAAAATAAATGAATATTTAATACGCATTAGATGGGATTAAAAAGTTCCTTTCAATGCCTTTAGCCAAAGCTTATAATTTATTTAAAACCTAAGGCTTTTTAACTCAAAACTTTTCTGTGACACTTTCCTGTGGCGCCGGATTTTTAACCGGAGGTACCCCTTTAAGGTTTACACGGGAAGGCTCAGGAGGTTGGTTAAACTCCCTCCTTTAATATTAATGTAAATACGGGAGTTTCAGAGAATCGTCTTCCCTTTCGCTCTCATCATGAACAAAACGGCCATATAGGCATTATGAAACCGAATGGAATGAAAAGAAATTAAGCCGGTTAACCCTTCTGTTTTATTGTTATTTTTGACGGGAAACGCATTGTTTTTTTAATTCTTTTTCTGCTACTTTATCAGTGTATTGCGACGGGAGGAATTTCTGGGGCAGCTCTCCGTAACAACTCGCTTCATGTAGCACCGCTCCCCCCTTAATTTTTAAACAATCTTAAAATGCAAACTCTGTTTCAGAATGAAAAGACTTACAAATAGTGACTTCCTAGTCTTCATTATTCTTATTACCATTCTGGTCCACAACAGAGGGCCGTGGGTTTCCCCAGTGAACCGAACTCATATTCGTCATAGCGTGTCGATTTCCTGAAACAACTGTACGTACGTAATAATTGGCTGTTTTGATTCTACGTTACTAGGCGAAAAAGTAATTATTTGTACGCTATTCGTCTATTTGAATTAGAGAAGTCACTAGAATACACTAACTTCAACTCTTTGCTTTCATATATACTCTGTGCGATATAAATAATATATTATTGAAAACCCGGTCAGGAGTAAACAATTAAGTAGAGGTGACTGGTGAATGAAAAACAGATGCCAGTTGCAGCGACCGTACGTACATTGCATTCTCTTGGTCAGTGGACACAAAACCATTACAGGTAAGGAAATCTTCTATATCAAACCTTTAGCTCCCAGAGTCCACCATGTTCAAACGTCGAGTCGACATGAAACAAATTTCATATTAAAAAAATATAAAAAAACACCGTAAAGTTAGAATACTGTGTACATTATTAGCTTATTTGAACGGGAAACATTCGCACAGAATCTGATTCTGACTTACTAGAGTTTCATACCGCTCGTAGAATATCGAACTATATCAAACCCTTTCATGATTTAATCGCAGATCGAAAATGAAGTATTATTTTAATTCGATACATTCTAACGGAAATCTCTCAACTTTTCAAACTTTGGAACTTATAGAAATCCCAGGTTTACAGTTTCATTTATGACAGCAACACAAAATTATCGTGTATATGGTTAAATAAAATTCATAAAAGCACAAATCGTAGATGTTTGACGCTTCTTACAAGCTCAGTATTGTTCGTCGAAATACCTTTCCGCTACGGATTTTCCTTTGTAGCAGGCAAAAACACGATTTTTTGAAATAGATTTTGATGGGAAATATATGAAACACTGATGTACTTGTCGGTAACGAAAAAGTAAAAAACATAAACGAACAGAAACATTCACTCAGTGAATCAATTTCATTTCTTTGATTCGCTTTGAAATCAGAATTAATTTAATGGGATTTTCATTCCTGTGTTTTAATCAATAATTTAGGTCGAGTTAAGCTGGTCCAATTTTCTCGATTCTTTTGTTAAAGCTGCAAAAGTTAATCAAAATGCCAACCTAACAATTTCCATAGTTTACTCTGGACCCATCATAATTATTAAATGTTGTATCCTTAATTTTAATCGTGAGCTCGAGAAGTCATTTAGTTTTGCATTGATCTGCCAGCCATTGTAAGAAAGTTAACGACTATATGCAGAGATATAATTTTTTGTGCGTGACTTTCTTCATAACGGGGGGCTAAAAAATCTAATGTCTTAAATTAAAACTGACAGCTAGCTCAATTATTCATGATCTTTAAAACCCTTTAAAGCCCAATTTCCTGACATACTTGTTTGCAATTTTTCGAGTGCATGCGATCAAGACGACCTCGTCATGCCATATAAGAGGTTGCCATCGAAATTTTCACTGATCCACATCACCGTGGGCTCTGCCTCTTTTGTCACCGGCACGTCACGCTAGCCGTTACTTGCTTTGTAAGCAGGCACTCGAACTCCAATTTGGTAAGTATGGGATTTATAAGAGTTTTTGCGAGCTATTTGCCACTTCAGTAGCCCCCAGCCTAGCATCATAAAGTTGGACTGGTGGATAGAGGCAATCTTCTGAACGAAAACAGGTGAAAAATTATTTCACAGCGACTCTATCGTTAAAGGTGTTCGAGCGATTCACGAGTAAGGTTGTCTTTCTAGCCGTTCTGTGGATGGATTCCAGGACCTTGCATGGCAATTTTGGCAAGCCTTGACTTGTAAATAATGCAATCGGAGTAAGATTTCACCAGAAGTACTGGATAGCTCGATATGAAGCTAAAATACGCAGACTTGCCATACCGTCGGAATGACCGAATTACCCAGAATTCCTTTGGGGCGTGAACGTGAAAATTTCAGACTGTCGAGAATAGCTGTAATCAAATAGCTTTTCCCCTCCGCACTAAAGGAGAAAGCAGAGATAAAGGGTACCAATTCCAAGAGCTGGAGCTGGTGTCTGCTTCCAATGTAGATTTTGGGTTTTACATGTAGTTTTTCTATATTAAAACCTTTACGACAAAGATGCGTCAGTTTCTGTTGTTGTCTGAGGTCGTTAAAAGCGAACATCTTTGGCTTTGTAGCAGAACAAGCAGTCATATTCAGTAGAAATAGGGAGTTGTTCTCAATGAATTGGGTGTTAAAGATTAAAAAGCTCAGTATTTAACAGTAGCAATGGTCCATTTCAACCCTAGCCCTAGATCTGGGACAGTGACGGTGCTTATGTTCGATATATCGGACACTAGGCCTTAAAGGATTAAGTCAGCCACTTGTTAATTTCAACTCAGAAACCATAACAATCGGCAAACAGGATGGCTATTTCAGTGCTTTCAATAAGCACCGACGGCCGACGAAAAGCGTCGGCTACTTCGCTCAGAGAAGTAGGCTACTCTTTCCCCTAAATGTAAGTAATTAAAGAAAGATTCTTTGAAATTAAATTAAAGTAAAGTCGGTTATTTTTCTCCAACCAGCTGCCTACTCCAAATGTTAATTAAACCCCTACTATTAGTATATATTTGCAAAGGTTTATACAGATATGAGAGTCAGAAAATTAGAGCTAGAGGGGGAGACGGTAGCTGACATGAGCCCCAAAACGCCTAACATTATAAGAAAGGACGAAACCAGTGAAGGAGGGGTGGATATCTTGAAATTCCGAGTGAATTGAAAACTCATTTCAGGCTGATGATAACTGGAGGATAGCAAGCATTTAAACCATAGTACACACAAACATCGCCCCAAGTCAGTGCTCGACCTTAGCGGTAGTCCACTGGCCCAGGACTGGTAGAAATTTGGTTTGGGCTAGTAAAATTTGAGAACCACTAGCCACTGGGCTACTTGTAATAGAAGAGTTTTGGAGATAGTATGATGATTGGCTACCAAACAACACCATTTGGTTAGTATATTTTAGACTCCACTAGCCCTTGGACTACTTTGTTAAAAAGTTAAGGACGAGCACTGCAAGTACAGAACTTCACCCTAACCCTGGATCTTAATCCTGGTCCAGCAAATCCTATCTCCAACCTGTGTTTCGAGTGATGCTTGAGTATTGCTTTCATGTGATGATGTCACTTGACCTTAATTTTTCCATTAAATACTATAAAATACTGAACTATGGATGGGATGGAACATTTAACTTTTGCTAGCTTGTTCAAAAAGTTGAATTTAGAAAAAATGAGAACAGGAATCTAAAGAGTTTGACGCATAGAGTTTTTACAGTATGCTGTTCGCAAACACCAATGAACGAATGCGACGAAAACAATTAGAGAGAATGCTATAAAGGCAGTTTGTCATGGTTTAGGGCATCACTCAATCGTTGTAGGCTGAAACTTATTCACAGCCTCGACATTATAACAATTCTAGTTTTACTAGCGCCAAATTCATGTTTCCTAATACTTGCTCTGCCAAGCTAAACACTAAAATGTCACCTGGTCAATTTGACTTACGGGAGAAAATACGATGATTTAAGGAAACTTGATTAGAGACTTGAGAAATCGAGAAACTGTCGTATACCTCATATTGCAACTGCTGTTTCCAGTTCACCCAAGCTTTCACAAGTGTACGGACAAACAGTTCCTCGTTTCCCAGCAGCCTAGTACAATGAATGTTTCCATTGGGATATGATGGTTTCCAACCAATTCGCAATCAGAACCCACGCTCAGCGTAGGGTGTAATATTTCATTGAATGTCATGTTTCCAGGCAATCAAGTTGTTGGTTAAAAACGGTTTCTTAGCGTTTAGGTTATTTCATAAAAAAGATTCTCATAGCCTGTGATAACGGAAAAATAGAACAGAAGTTTGCATTGAAAATGTGAATGTGGGCTTTTTAATAAAGCGTTAACTACTTTTAAAACCAAAAATAGAACGTAAGCAGTTTACTGTCAGTTACACTAGTTAGGGAAACGACACAGATTTCAGTTAGATACAAACGATTCAGTCATTTACGGTTTTTGTCAGATTCACAGGATCAAACTGCTACGGTTTTTTCGAGAGCACTTAAAGCGCGTGTGTGTAAAATGAGTCGACAGTGCTTTATATTTTTCTTACTTCAATAGTAATCACTGAAAGTGGATATTCTACTCAGACATTCATCTGTACTCTCCAGGAGCCCATAAATAGGAGCCTCCCTCTCCCATACAAGCCCTCTGAGTCAACCTTTGCGCGTATCTTTTTATTTTTAGAACACTGCGGGAGACTAGATTCGCGCGCACAGTTTAGAATGTCCAATCAGAATAAAGCGGCATGTTTACCTCACATGACGTGATCTCGGCGAAAAGTCACAGTAATGGCGGGCAGATCGGAAGACTCTTCGAGTTATGAACTCTGTGAAAGTTCGGATTTTTGCGACTATTTTTGTTGCCTATCATTTAATGGCATACTCAAACACAGCCAAAACCACTGACATAAACAAAAGGGGGAAAATATTATAACCGCAGTCACAGAGCGGAGCGAAACGATGACAAAAACACAGCCGTAATTAGAGCGGATTTTAGCGGTCAATTTCACGTGTTGCATAGCTCTCTAAGAAGCTACAACACTAAAGAAAGAATAAAGAGACGAATAGTCGCAAAAGAAACGCAACGTCTTGCTACAAAACCAAATAACCGGGCCCGGTATTGTACAAACACTGCAAGATAAAGATTATCATATTACGCAGCTCAAAATTCCTATCCTTGGTGACAAGAGGGAGGCTGTTCTGTCACTGAACGCACTGAAACGAGCCAAAGCAAAGCTAGACAAAATGCTTCATATGACATATAAAGGACCACAATCGCTAAACAGAAACAACAAGGGTCAAAACAAACAGGCGATAAATGCAGAATTTAACCCCAGAAATGACCTTTGGTATCAAAATACATAACATGCGACATTTAAGCACATGGCTGTTTCGATCACTATCACCATCATGCTATCCTCTAAACCACCGTGTTGCCCCACTTAAAACAAGCAAGAAGCTAAATCGGTCTTTAGAGCCGAGATAGAAACGGCAAACACGCGATCAGGAGTCGCATAGGCCTTTCAACCCCATTTTACTTGGCAACTTGTACCAGGCATGAAGATTCTGGAGTGTCTAGCGTGCCCGACTTTAAAATTATGTGCTCGTAGATGGGGCATTGCAGACTCCACTTTCCATCGTCATGAACAATCAAACGAACAGGCTGAAATGGTCCGGTTTGTTCGGCATAAGAATAAACATCTGGCCCCAGTTGTTCAAAGGCTGGATAGCACTATCCACCGGATAAATATCTATCCAGTGGATAGTGCAATTAGCTTTCCCATTACTTATCTGCTGGATAGTGACTTATCCGGTGGATAGAGCTATCCAACGTTTGAACAACCGGGGCCTGAAGGGTAAAGAACAAGCACACGTTCGGGGAAGTGAGCGAGAGGCTCGATCTCGTGTAGAGTGAATGCTTCTTGATGAGATTCAGTATCTCACCACTAAATCTAGCTACCGAAAGTTCCCTATGCCACTTTCCCAGAATGTCAGTCTCTTAAGAATTCGTAGAACTTAATTTGCCCTGAAGTTTCTTTCGCAAGAGACCTTTCACACCGTCCGCAGAAGCACATCCGCCGCTATCACAGGGTTGTTGGTTTCACCACTGCTTTCACTCAAGCTCACCTTGTTTTTTTCGCGAACGTGGACATCCAAAGACCTTCCAGTTAAAGTTGTGCGATTTTTAGACTCGTTGAAACAACGATTCGTTCTGAAGGACGTGGCTATCGCTTACATAACCTTCGCGATAAAAAAATTCGAGACGAAAAGACAACACAGAAGTCAGAAGAAGCGCAATCGTCGCTGCATTTTTAATATACTCCATGGCTCGACTACATACAAGTTATCTATTAACCTTATTCTGTACGAACCAGGTTCTCTCGGTTGTAAAAATTAGCTTGTGGACTAAACAGAAAGAAAAAAGAAGCGAAGAATCGCGACAACGCGCTCCCTGCCTTTCGCCGCCATTTTATTTTGGATGCTTGTGTGCGGACTTTACCGGAAACAGATGTTCGCGGTAAAATTGAGCCTTCTGTAGAAAAGAGAGTTCTAAAAATAGAAAGATACGCGCAAAGGTTGACTCAAGGATACAGTGCATATGGAGGCTCCTATTTATAGGCTCCTGGTACTCTCTCATATACTTTTTGTCAGTTGTGACCGTGATCGATCATTTCTTCTAGTGGTGTCTTGCTTGAAACATTTAGGGACCGGTCATTATTCAGCAGGGGGAGGGCTACTAAACTGAGAAAAACGTTTGGGAAAGAAGTTGTGGCCCTCACTTCTAAAGGTTTTTAAAAAATCTCTGACCCTCCCCCTTAGTCCATTAAAAAAAAACTGTGACCTCCCCTAAAAAGGCATATTTTATAAAAATGGCCCTCCCCAAGGTGAGGCTAAAAAAATAGTGACCCTACCCCCAAATATATTAGCCCCCCCCCCCCCACCACCCCGCCCGCTAAATAATGACCGGTCCCTTAGTATAAGATTTCAACTTCAATATGAGGTAATTAATGCCTTGAATAGGCCATTTCCGAGTTCATGTCTGCCTCCTCTTCAAAGCGAGTCTAAGTGCGAAGTTTTTGTTATGAAAATTAGTTTTCATTCATATGTAAAGTAGACCTCATTACCATCACAAAAACTTCGCACTTAGACTCGCTTTGAAGAGGAGGCAGGCATGAACTCGGAAATGGCCTATTCTCCAAGCTGTCAACGCCTTGAGAATTTTTTTTTAAATTGATCGCAAGATGTTATTGCTTGGCCACCAGTCTGTTTCCGTTTTCCACGTTGCCGTGTTTTAAACCAGAAAGCAATTGAACTAAATTTTGATTAAGAGGCCAACGGACTTCTGACGCAAACCCAACAATTCTGAGAGCCGATTTCAACGAGTTGAGACAGATATGTGATCTTCGATATATTGCTTTAATAACTAAATAATCATTTTTATCATGCTGCATAAATTAAGTCACCCGTTCAGTTGATGATGTTTCATTCAAAAAGATGTTTGGATAAAACGTACCAGGGAGGTTGATTGACTTCATTTAGGTTATTGTGGTTATCTGTAAAGTCTGAGATGCATGGTATCATCGATGTTTAGGGAAAGATATAATTGCACCTCACCTCAAACAGAGATAGTGAAATATTTTGGAAAAAGTTACTTACGCCATGCAGACGAAACCAATGCTCTGCCGTCAGATCTTTACCGTTTGTTTGTTGGGTAAGCCACCATTTCAAGTTCTCCTTTATCACTTTGACACTAACTGACTTGATACCTATGGCTTTATGCCCCGGCAGGGGATATGATGAATCAAATGCGGCGAGGGCTTTATTCAACCCTTTTCATAACAAGCGGAAGAAACTTTGCGATGATCAGTGCTGTGTGGTTTCAAAAAGAGTCTTATATTTTCGATTTTAAGGACGATTTTTTTTGTTCAAAAAAACCTTAAGGCCTTTGACCAAGGAATCAAAACTAAACATGAAAATGGACTTTCCCCCTGAATGCTGTGTAAAGTTGCCCTTTGACATCGCTGTCAAACATAGTTTTCCTTTGGGAAAAAATGGAGAGAAAGTTCTTACTTCTAATCATGCATTTCTCAGTCGGTCTATAGTAAATACAGACAGAAAACATAGAACACCCACGGACGAAATATATATTTTCTAAAGTGCATTTCGAGTTTTTACTTGAAAAAGCTGCTTGCCGTACAGCTGCCAATAGAAATTAGTTTAATTTCATAGAAAAATTGTTCTTTGCATGGCCAATTCATTCAATAGGACATTTAAAAAGAATAATATTGGACTGTTTAGAATATCTTTAAATTGCAAAGCTTAGTTTCAGTCAGAAATAGACAGGTGCACTATTAAGAACGAAAGTGGTTCCTCTGAACTCAAATTACAAATTTCTTAGCGTTGCGTGTAATTATATCTTTTATTTCAACGGAAACATACTGCAACCTAGTTCCATCCTTATCTGAATACCGCCTGTCCGTAAAACTACGGATGGTCCCAAAGCATGCCGGGGGCCGTACACAAATCACGCAACGCATGCGATATTACATCCCTCCTTTCCTTGGACATTACTAGCTAGCAGGTAAACAAAACTGAACGTTAAGCTAACATAGTTTTCAATGTTCTGAAATCTTAAGCTACTAAACATAATTGCCCGTGAAAAACGCATACAGGCCAGAGTGTTCTTTGAAAAGTTCAGAACGTGAACTACCACAACACGGACGGACAGTTCAGATCTCTTCAATTAATCTCTTCGGCGGGCGGACAGTTCGCTTTGGTCTGGAAATACTAAGTTGAGGCGGATGTAGCGCAATTTCCTCTTCTCTTCCGGTTGTCGGGGACGTGTCTTTGTTGAGGGGTAGGATGTTCTCACAGCTGTCATCATGAGTGTCGCACTCTTGGTTTAGCGTCTGTGGAATGCTGCGGAACATGGAGACATTTCTGGTTACCTTGGATCCATCACTTCGTTGGGCGGTGACCATGGTACCTTTCCTTTCCGTAACTACAAGAGGAGTTGGGTTAAATGGTGTCGACAGTTTGTTAAGCCGAGGTTGCTTCACTAGGACAGTGTCTCCTGTGTCGATCGGGTTTGCTTCAGCGTGTAGGCGTTTATCTGCATAGCGTTTCATGATATCTTTCGCCTCCGCATCGCGTTTACGCACATTTCTGTCGTCAGGATGATTAAATGAGTCAGCATCTGGCATCTTCGTACGCGGATCGCGACCAAACAGAAGACGGTACGGAGTAAACCCTGTGGTGGTATGAGGAGTACAGCGGTATGCTCGCAGATTGAAACTGATGCATGGCGTAGATCCAGCTTTGCCCTTGGATCTTGGCCGACTTGATTGCTTTCATCAAGGGTTTGTTGAAGTTTTCAACTTGCCCGTTAGCCTTTGACCAGAGGGGAGTTATCTTGCGATGTTTGATGCCGCAGGTCTTAAGAAAACCTTTCTAAGCTTGGCTGTTGAAAGGCGGGCCGTTGTCGGTTTTGACACTGTCAGGATATCCATAGGTACAGAACACTTTGTCCACGACTTGAATAACCGGTTCAGCAGCAGTGGAGCGTACAACCTCTACAATAGGAAAACGGGAATACTCGTCTGTAATAACCATCAAGTATTGACCAGACGGAAGAGGACCACAGACGTCTATGCTGAGGTTGATCCACGGACCACGTGGAAGGTTCGACATGTTGAGTGGTTCTGCGTGTTGTCTGGTAGTGTTAGCTTGGCACGGTACGCAGCGTCTTACGGCGTCTTCAACGGCAGTGTCGATGCCTGGGAACCAAACTTTGCTCCTAATCAACGCTTTGGTCTTGCTTATGCCTTGATGACCTTCGTGGGCCAACTGTACGGCTCTGGCTTGTAGTGACGTAGGCACTACGATTCGCGTGTTCCTGAGCAGCAAGTTTCCGTGACGGTTTACAGTGAGCTCATCTCTGACGTTCTGAAACTGGCGTAGGGCAGCCTTGTCAACGTCATACTTGTCAGCATCATGCCAGCGTCCGGTGTTACATAGTTTGATAACTGTTTGAAGTACCTTGTCTTTCGAGGTGGCGGCTTGTACTTCCTCGAGTGTGATTGCATTAGGTACAGAGGCCTGTGAAATGAAGTCCACGTATTCCTCTGCGATCTTCTCCTCTCGACTCGATCGGACGTTCTTGGTCACGGGGTGTCTTGACATGTAATCTGCCGGGTTGTCTTTGCCTGGACGGAATTTAATTGTTAGGTCATAGGGCTGGAGCCTGAGTGACCATCGAGCAATTCGCAACGGAGGGTGTGGCTTGCTCCAAATGTGCACCAACGGCTTATGATCAGTAACTACCGTGAATGAGGCACCACGTACATAGATATCAAAGTGCTCACAGGCCCATACGATTGCAAGAGCTTCACGCTCTGTTTCGAGACTCAACGTCACTACCATACGCTATGGGCTGGTCGTCTTGAACAAGGATGCCTGCGATGCCAACGGGACTCGCGTCTACGATGATCTTGGTTTCTTTGTGCGGTGAGAAATAAGGCATTGCTGTAGCTGTAGAGAGCGCGGCCTTGACGCTGTTAAACGCGTCAGTCTGCGGTTGCTCCCATTTCCACATTGCGTCACTGCGTGTGAGCTTGCGAAGGGGTTCAGTGATGGTGGCGAAGTTCCGGATGAAACGGGCGCTGTACTGGGCCATGCCGAGAAAGGAACGCAGCTCAGTCGGATTTCGAGTTTCAGCCGCGTCTTGAAGCGCTTTAACTTTCTCAGGGGCAGGTGCAAGCCCATCAGCAGAAAATATGTACCCAAAGAACTCGATGCTTGGTTTGTTGAACTCGCACTTCGTCGGATTGACGGTAAGGCCGGACTCGTGAAGTCTGCGGAGCGTTTGGTCGAGTGCGGCGTCGTGTTCGCTCTGGTTGCTGCCATAAACCACGATGTCGTCACTAACATTACGTGCTCCGGGAATATCGGCTATCAGCGTCTGAATGGTGTGTTGGAAAATCTCTGCGGCGGAGTTGATTCCAAAACTGAGCCTCTTATACTGGTACAATCCCACGTGCGTGGAGAATGTGGTGATGTATCTGTATGACGGATGAAGCTCTAGCTGGTGGTACCCGGATTTTAAGTCGAGCTTGCTGAAGACAGTCGCGCCATTGAGGTCTGCTGTAAGCTCATCGATAGTTGGGGTGATGTGTCTCGTTCTCAAGATTGCACGATTCGCGTCTCGCATGTCAACACAGAGGCGTATTTCGTTTGGACTCTTGGGTTTGGGTGGAGTAACAATTCTGGATACCCATTCGGTCGGGCCGGAGACTTTCTCGATGATACCTTCTTGTTCTAACTTCTGTAGTTCGGCTGCCACCTTGGCGTGCATGTGAAATGGTGTTCGATCATGTTTACGCGCGACCGGCGGGACAGTTTTGTCAATATGAAGTGTTACTTGAGTGTTTTTGAGACAGCCAATCCCGTCACTTATGCCTGGGTACTTTGCGTAGAGTTTAGTTGATTCCAACTGAGGTGTATTAGAAAGGTGCTTCACACCAATAGAAAGTACACCTAGCCTCTCGGCTGTCTCTTTGCCCAAAAGTGGAGGGGAATTACCAGGAACAACGAGAAAATCGGCCTGAATAGGTTCGCGGCCTTTAACCTGGATGGGCGCGGACACAAGCTGATGACACGGAATTGGTGAAGAGCCATACGGATGGATGAGACGGCGACAATCGTTAAAGGGCGTGTCAATTTCTTTAAGCTGCTTAGCAATGACAGTGTTTATAGTGTTACAAGAAGCGCCTGAGTCAATGACAATGTCAACCCCTACACCGTTAATCAAGACTGGAATGTTACAACAACCATCAAGTGCATACGCGTACTCGTCAGTGTAAGAGTCATCATCATCAGCACTTGCGTTAGTGTCACGTAGCGCTTCTTCGGCAACCTCGCCTACATAACACACGTTAGATTTTCTGCCGGGGAAACGTCGGGAATCACGAGAATCAAAGGAAGATCCATGCTGTTTTCGATCGGCGGTGGATTTAGAACGGCACACGGACGCAAAATGACCGACCTTGTGACATTTGTGACATGTTACGTTACGAGAGCATCGGCATTCGTGACTGGCGTGACCTTTAATACCGCATCGGGAGCACTGGGTCGAGGAGGTTTGCGATTTCTTTGGACGGGAAAAACTTTCATTGTTGTGCTGATTTCTACCTTTAGACTGTCCTGAACCCGTCTGCTTGACTGAGTAAACACTAGTGTAATTGTTATCACTTGAAATCTGACGTGACTGGCTCTCTGACGCTTCCATTGCTTGCGCTAATTCCAGCCTACGGGCGAGAGTTAAATCTGCTACGGCGAGGAGTTTCGTACGTAATTTCTGAGAAGTACAATTGTCGATGATCTGATCACGGATAAAATCGTCAATGCTTTCGGCTGGAAATTCACATAGAGCTGCTAACTGGCGAAGTCGGGTAGTAAACTGGCTTACGGACTCACCTTCCCTCTGTTTCTCTTTACGGAACGTGTGGCGGTTGTAGGAAGTGTTCTTTCTTGGGCTGAAATAGTCATCTAGTTTTTCTTTAGCAGTCTTGTAGTCATCCCCAGTTTCTGTGAGTGTAAAGAAAATGTCCTGCACTTCAGTTCCGGCTGTGTGAAGAAACAGATGACGTTTCTGTTTGTCGTCCTTGCATCCAGTGGCGATGGAAAACAGCTCCAAGCTTCGGATCCACTTCTCCCATCGTTGAGCAACCGAATTTTGATCGCCATGCGGGTCAAATGCGGCTAGCGGCTGTACGGCGGCTATCGGAATGGCCATTCGGGTTCGGAAAGAATCCTCGTCGCCAATGTAATATCTTTTATTTCAACGGAAACATACTGCAACCTAGTTCCATCCTTTTCTGAATACCGCCTGTCCGTAAAACTACGGATGGTCCCAAAGCATGCCGGGGGCCGTACACAAATCACGCAACGCATGCGATATTACATTGCGGTTCGGGAGAATCTGTTTACATGCGAAGACTTCTATCTTTTGTGGCCATTTCTGTTATTCTCATGAGAATCTTATTGGATCAAGTCGAGCGGGGTAGTGATCGTGTTACCCAATTTCGTAACACAAAACGTTTTCTGCGTCACTTCTTGCTGCTGTAGCTACAACCTGCGACCAACTGACGTCGTCATCTCCAAAAAGGATTAATTAAAAAATGAAAATAGGCGACAATGGTACCCAATTTTATGGAAACTCAAATTGTGTGTTTTACATACAGTGATTGTTTCCATCACCAAGGCCCAGTTCAAGCGCCGAACCAAATTATAAACTATTTGGGTCGACCCAGACTATTGACTGTTTGATTGATACGTCAAACTTATCATGTGCCGAAACCAATTCGTGGCGGCGTTAAAAAAGCTAGACCATTTTCACCGCTTAGAATACGAAAATGAACCGATGAAATTATTTTGAATTGACTTATTTCCCTTCCATTTGGCTTGAAAAAAACATTTTAAGGTGGCTCAAACCGGTTTCAACACTTTCAAGAAACTCACTTATTGGAACGATTTATACTACAACACTGTATCACGTATTAGCAATGTTGTGGTACCATATGAAACAGCAATTATTGCTGAATAAAAAGCGGTCATTATTGTAACGCAAGACGTAACCATGGCAACGGGAACGCCTTGTAAAAACAGCCTATATTTTGGCTTTAAATGCTCATATCTCCAAAACGAAGTCGGTGACCCCCAATTTTTATTGCTCGAAAGTGATCAACAGACCAAGATAAAACTTTTTGGAAAGTTTAAAAAAAATTCTGTGGAGCAGATTCAGAGCCACCTTAAAAAATTAAGGTGGCTCTGAATCCGCTCCACAGAATTTTTTTAAACGTTGCAGACAGGTTTATCTTGGTCTGCTGATCACTTTCCAGCATTAAAAAATGGGGGTCACCGAGTTCGTTTTGAAATACGAGCAAGTAAAGCCGAAATATAGGGCGTTTCCACAGGGCTTTCCTGTTACTATGGTTATGTATTATGTCACAATAATGACCGTATTTTATTCAGCAATAATTGCTTTTTCATATGGTAGCATAAAATTGTTACTACGCGATAGTGTTATAGTGTCAATCTTTCTGATAAGTGAGGCTCTTGAAAGTGTTGAAAGGGGTTTGAGCCACCTTAAGTCACGTGCAAGGTTGGATCAGGTTGGAAAAGCTTTCTGTGTTGTTTCCGCTTTATGTTCAAGGCAATCGCAACCATATTGAAATGCAAATACCTGAACATGAATTTCAAAACAGATAAATGGCGTTAGTGCTAGTTGGAAGTAGACCGTTTTGAGTTGTCCAGGTTTAGCATGTTGCAATTTAAACTTTCACTTCGAGAACGCGGTCAACGGTCGTCATGCTTGTGTGAGATCAGTCTTTTCACGCATGAAATGCCATTATACAGCCAATCATAAGCACTGTTATACTGAAAAATACGTTAACATAATTCACGCATTTAGTTCGGCACTTACTGCTCCACCCACATCCACCAAAGCCTGTCTAAATTCCAAACAGACTGCTAAAATGGGACTATTTCCGTAAAACGCCTTCTATATCGATACAATTATTTTCAGGGCCTTATTCCTAACAAGTCTCTAGGGCACAGGTGGCCCAATCGTGGTGTGTGTCATCAAAAGTTGACCGTTAAAAACCTAGAATTCCACCGAACCCAGTAGTGCTGGTTGGAAATATTTATATTCTAGTCAAACAAAGCCTTCCTACCTTCACTCTACTTTTCTTGTCACTTTCTGGGACGTCTAAATGCAATATCATCGCTTTTTTAAATCCCAGATCATTGTCCATTCTAAATAAAGGGAAAGCCGGTGACTCGAGATCGAACCAGTCGCCGTTCGAAGGCAAATAAATTCCCAAAACAGCGGAGTAACCGCTTCAAATCGCCAGCAGCAGCCGCGTAGATAAATTTCCTTTCTTTCTTCGCCAACTTGCCCGAAAACTCGACCAACACTAACGGGGAATTGCTCGTTTCACCGCTCAAATTTGACCAATTCGGCGACTCCATGATGCGTTATCCCTGTTGTCCATGGACAAGATTTAAATGTCCTGGCTTAGTGACCGCGGCTGCTTAGCAAAAGGGGCACTTACACTGGGAAGGGATGGTCATTTTGTCCACATAGATTTTTTTTTTTTTAATAACAAATAAGGAATACAATGCTTACAATACAACTACGAACGGTATTTAGGCTACTAACAGCACTAGCTCTATTAACAACATATTACTCTAATTATTTACGCTATTTAAATTACAATTACTACACAATTTACAGTCTACACAACTAATACAGTGACGACAAGGGGCAAATGGATAAATTACAATAGAACTGGTCAACAACAGACCAGAGGCATGTAGTACATCATAGATAAAATAAGTTGTGCACCTGACAGGAGATTAAAAATAGACTGATGGGTAGGAGAAATATACGAATAGGTATAGAAAAAATATCTAAAATATTAATTAAATCCTCCTACATCCTGTAAGAGGTTTCCATTTCTTTGTGTCTCCACTTTTAGTTTCTATTTCATACTGTGATTTTAGTGTACATATGAAATGCGTAAGATTTGGACGGTCTTCTTTTGTTTTAGCGAGCCATATGTGATATCGTGCCAAGAGAAAGCAGTAATTGATAAGAAGCGCAAATTGAGAGATATCTGGCCTCAGACCCAAAGCAGTAGTGTTTGTCAACACGTAATCTCTAGGAAGTAAGTTTGAGTGTTTCAGCCATTCAGTAAGTTTATTCCAAAAGTAAGATGTTTGGCTGCATGACCAAAAAAGATGGATTATGGACTCAGAGGACGTGTGACAAAAACTGCAATTTTCATCGCTCTGTAGGCCTATTCTAAATAAGAAATTTTTGGTTGGTACGCGTCTGTGTAAGAATTTAAACTGAAACTCTATAAGCTTAGTAGATTTGACCGGAAATTTAACAAATCGAATGTGGTTTAGCGTTGTCTGTACTCTTATCGACAACGATATTCGTCATCACAGTGGTCAAAATGTTGTGTACTTACGAGGCACACTCACCCAGCGCAGTGAAGTGCATGTGGACAAAATGACCATCCCTCCCCCGTGTAAGTGCCCCTTTTGCTAAGCAGCCGCGGTCACTAAGCCAGGGCATTTGAATCGTGTCCATGAACAATAGGGATAACGCATCATGGAGTCGCCGAATTGGTCAAATTTGAGCGGTGAAACAAGCAATTCCCCGTTAGTGTTGGTCGACTTTTCGGGCAAGTTGGCGAAGAAAGAAAGGAAATTTATCTACGCGGTTGCTGCTGTCGATTTGAAGCGGTTACTCCGCTGTTTTGGGAATTTATTTGCCTTCGAACGGCGACTGGTTCGATCTCGAGTCACCGGCTTTCCTATGGACAGTGACCTGGGATTCAAAAAAAGCGATGATATTGCATTTAAACGTCCCAGAAAGTGACAAGAAAAGTAGAGTAAAGGTAGGAAGGCTTTATTTGGCTAGAATATAAATATTTCCACCGCCACTCGGTTCGTTGAAATTCTAGGTTTTTAACAGTCAGTTTTTCTGTATCAACTTTTGATGACACACACCACGATTGCGCTGCCTGTGGTTAGGGAAACTATGTTTTTTGTTTTTTACTTGCGGGAAGAATGCCAGACGAATAAATTAGAATTTTTCTTTTCTGCATTTCCTAAATATCTCCTTGTTTTCATGTGAAAACAATTTTAAAGGATACGAAATGATTATTCATTTGTTGTGATAAAAGCAGCATTAAGCCTTTAATGTTGGTTTAAAAAAGAAACTGGACACCTTGTCAAGGCCCCTTAAGGTGATTCCTCAGTATTGCATTGCGCATCCCTACTGCGCACGATTTCGCGTCATTAGCACGCACAAATTAGCGCGTGCACGTACTGACAACGAAAGAATTTCCATCAAGCTTAACTCGATAGCGAAATAAATGTTCGTTTTCTTTTAAACGAGCATGGTGACCTATATTTTTTATTGCATAATAATAGTGTACATATTATCCTCCTTTATTTCAAAAAAAACTAAAAATTTTTATCGGAAGGAAAAAAAGATATAGGTGAAAGAGTGCACGAAACCGTTGCTCTGTGATGCAAATTATGACCGCGAAAATAACGACTCTACCAACTCTTTACGTCCACGTCGTTTTAAATAGTGTGATGTTTCCACAAATTTTATATGATATTGTCCTATATGCTCGACACTTTCTACCTGTCAAGTTTTTTCCCGAGTATTTCTTTTAAAAACTATGTTTCGAGCTACCGCAAAATGTAACGTGGACCGATGAATAACGTGCGTGATTAGAACGAGTACACGCATAAATGGGGCAAGATTGGCCCGTCGCATCTCTTAAACGAGAATGGTGACCTATCATTTTTATTGTATTTTTCGAAACAGTGCTCGGTAGAGAACATTCAGGGAAAGTTTAAAAAAAATTCATCGGGAAGTTTTATTTCTAAGGAATCACCTTAAGGCTCTTGAATTAATTCAATTCATGCATTCAAATAGCCTAACGCGCGACCAATTTTCTTAACACAGGTCCCTGTGTTTTACCGTGAAAACCAAGGCCACTGTTTCAACATGTATGGTATGCTGCTGGAAAGTGTTCATTACTACCTGATTGAGAAATATGGCGAAGCGAAGTGGGATGCCATTCGAGAGTGTGCCGGGATATGCGATCACGTGTTTGTCACGCATAAACGATACAGCGAAAGTTTCATGAAGAAAATCGCCGATGCAGCCGAGAAAGTTATCGGTGAAGAGACGGATATGACAAGCGACGATTTCATGCGATTTTTCGGCACTTGTTTTGTGAAGTTTTTTACCCACTACGGCTACGATCGCATTATCCGAGTGAGCGGTCGATACCTGCGAGATTTTTTGATCGGAATCGATAACCTGCACGAGTACATGCGATTTGGTTACCCGAAGCTGCAGTCGCCGAGTTTCTTCTGCGAAGAGGAAACAAGTTCAGGGTTGACTTTGCACTACCTTTCGAAACGAAAGGGCTTCATGTTCTACGTTGTAGGGCAAGTCATGGAAATTGCGTCTTCGTTTTACAGTTTGGACGTAGACATAAAAATCCTTAGCAACGAAATCAAAAACAATACCACACATTGTGTATACCGCCTTGGTTTTGACAACTCTGGATACAAACCACCCGGTCCTGACTTAGCGATTGAACATAAACGCGGCATCGACGTCGAAGTGTTTTTCAACATATTTCCCTTCAGTTTTGTCTTGTCATACGACTTGACCATAAATATGGCTGGGCATGGACTGGTATCTACTGTGGGAAATCGTGTAATCGGAAATGACATTCGAGAATTGTTTACAATGAGACGACCAAAAGCTGAGTTCACTTGGGAAACGGTAAGTAGAGACATGATAGCTATCCAGCAATTCCCTTACCTATTAGTCAGCGGCTGTACGAATGTCCATCATGTAAACATTTCTTTCTCTGGGTTAGTTTCTAAAGAAACTGTGGTGGTGCGTCTGAGACTGGGAGTGCTACACGAAAATTGGTTTTATCAACAGACTTAATAATGCGAATTATTTAGCAAATATGCAACAAAAAACTTGTCAGGACGAATTGGCCCCTTGGCTTATGGGAAAAAAGTGAGCTTGTATTATCAGCCTATGAATTTACTTTATGGCGTAGAGGGTTTTGTTTGAATGTTCATTTCGATGGCACTACAGTATCCTTACCTACTACGGGGGTCACCAATCAACTTGCCGGCAAGAAAAGGTCGGAGATCGTCACCAACGTAGTTTTGAACTATTGTTTTTTAAAGAAATAGTCGGCTAAAACTGTAGCAGTCGGCTGCGAAAGGCTAGCTATTGGGTTCTCGCATGAGATTTATTTCGGGCGGAAGTGGCAAGCAACGAGTTTGCTCACAGGCTACTAAAACTGATTGGAAATCTTTATTATGACTGATAGTTAAGAAACATAAACTTTAGGAATCAGTATGCCACTTTAAGAGCGCGATTCAAATTTTCTCTGAAAGGATGTGATACAGCGGTTTTCAACTGAGCATCGAAAGTGAGTTGCGTTTGGTTTGGTATTGCATTGCTTTACTCTGTGATTGGCCAGCAAAACTCGCGCCACTTTTTCAACCAATGAGAATCGCGACTTGCACGCGCGCATTTTCCCGCGCTTTACGCCGGTTGCATGTGATTGCTTCATATTCTGATTGGCTTTTTCGGTCTGTTGTGATTTTGGCTGAAGTAATTTGTTTTGGTTACGGTTTTACGAAACTTAATTGAATACTGTTTTGTAAGCAGGGATTGAGGAAGGAGAATTCATTTATGTTACCTCTCTTCCCAGTGAAATTACCTTCCCATAAAATTATGAACATCCAAAAGAAATTTGTTTATTTGATTGGTTCCAATGGCATAAGATATCTTGACTACATGTAAGGGTACTGAGAGTGCTTTTGCAAACCATGGACTTTGAGTAACGGCTCACTATTCCCTTAAACGTTTTGCTGGTTTGGCGGCTGCGCGGTAATTGCACATGAGTGTTAACCACGTACGTGATAATTTTCCCTTAGTTCATGACAAGACGTGTGAGCTTTGAGTTGGTTTGCACACTTCCAACGCTCCGTCGTCCAACGGCGGTGAACTTTCTCGTGCCCCAGTCCTCGTTTGACTGCCAAAATGAGAATGCCCAGCTCTGCCCGCTGTTCTCCACCGACAATGGAAAGTATTCGTCGACACCAGGCAGCGGCGTCCCTCAACTTCATCTTCGGGGCATAATGAAATACATCAAGTCATGGAATAAGATCGTGTACATTTGCTCACCGATGTACGTAACCTAGACGTCTGATTAATCGTACTTTAAAGCAGTTCTCGCCCCATGTTAATCCGAGACAGTCGTGGATTCTGGATTCCATGCTGTGGATTTCGGATTCCAGGTACTGGATTCCGGATTCCAATCAGCCCGATTTGGAGTGAATTTTGAGCAACTTGGATTCCGGATTCCAATCTTTGGCAAGATTCCGGATTCCAAGTGTTGGATTCCAGATTCCAGAGTCCAGGATTCCATAAGCGAAAATTTCGACAGTTCACGTTGAAATAAGTGGGAATCTCACTTGTCGGGCCGATATTTGGGGAACTCGGGCTGTCAAGTTGGGTTGAGAATTGCTTTTTATGGGGTTGATTTGTCACCAGCTATGTCCACAGCTGTCGGTCGTCACACTGAATTTGCTTGAAGATCCATTACAATCATCTTCCAAGAAAACATAAATGCGTTTGATTGGCAATCTCTTCAGGAGACAATGTTGGATATTCTGCTGAATGGTTAAACTCTAAAAACAAGTTCCGGGAAGTGAAACAAATTGGTAAAAATGCTTAGTCACCCTAAAGTCAACTTTACAATGACTCTTTTGGCGAATTTAGATGAAACATTTGATGATGAGAAATATGGGTTAAACAAAATAATCCTGTCAGACTCAGTGCTCTCTATAAATATTTATGAAAGTTATGAAAATCAGCCACTCCCACTTTTTCTTTATGACTGCTTATTTTTAAAATGTCAGTTGATTTCAGTATACTCTGGCCCATCAAACAGACAAAAACATCACAAAGACCTTATTCAAATACGTAACTGATGGCAAGCGCCAGAGAACACATGCACATGCTAGCTTGATTTTGGTCTTACTTCTCATTGGTTAAAGATGCTAGACAATACAAATGTCTAAGCAAAAGACTTTATACGCCCCAATGTGAAACTATTACTTTGCTTTTGATATGGCAACGCCAAAATGAAGCCCTTCAGTCCGTATTCTGTTCTTTGTTTTTGGAAACAGAATTGGAGGAGTGGAGGAAATGATGCGTATCGGTCTCTATATGAATGATTTGGGTTTACACGATACATCACGCGAGATGGCGCTCTCTGGGATACGACCACTGCCCCAATTAGAATTGGCGAGGGACCACGTGAGTCTTTTCTGGTGTTGCAACTAATCGAAAAATGTCTGTCAAATAAAGCTGGCTGAGTGTAATTTATACTTTTGGAGACCAGTAGATTATTATGATTATGATTATGATTATCATTCATTTTCGTTTTTTCTCTATCGGACATTTTGGAAACTTCCTCTCTCTGCCAGTAGAATACATGTTTGCCCCTAGTTGTAGAGATTGGTCCTAATTTTTTCCTTATATCTGGTTTGACCTTCTTTTTATGATAATTTCTTCATGGGCTAGGATTAGAAGATTGAAGTTCCCAATGATTTAACTGAGTCAGTGTTCGAAGACTAAACAACGAGTTACATCATGAACCTCCATGGCTGAGGTTTAGTAGAACGGACATACCAGACAAGATCATTTCTTCAGCATGAAAGAGCCCTTTTCTAATGATTTCAATTGTATTTTTGGTCGATTAGGAGTTGGACAAAGGAAAGGCCTTGGAAGAGAACATAGAAAAGCTTGCAATCGAGAGGAAACGAAGCGAAGAGCTACTCTACAGAATGATGCCCAAAGCTATCGCCGACAGGCTGAAACTTGGAGGAAAGGCAGTAGAGACCTGTGAGGTGTGCAGAGTGGTCCAATTGTATTTGCAATCACTGAGAGTTTTAGCTTGTTTTATATTTTAACATGGTGCAAAAGAAGCCTGCAAAGTAAGTCTGGTTTGAATTCCTAAGGTCTGAAAGGAAAGTCAAAATCAAAGTTTCATGAGTTCTGTTTTGATAGTCTTGTATCAGATGGATCTAACTTAGAGCCTGTTGATATGACGCAACTGACGTTACATTTGCTCAGTAAGATTTGGTTTGTCCTCATTCGGCTTCCAGCCCGACGCCTAAGAAATAATCAGAAAATGTGATATTGTTTCGGTTTCATTCTTACTTTTTATTGTGTTGAAAAGCAAACTTGGCGACTCTTTTTTCTACTTTCAGGAAGCAATAAGCATAATAACAAACAATTTTGTTGGCAAAGTTTAAACATCTTAATTTTTTTATAAAATTTTAAGGTGGCTCGAATCTGCTCCTACAACTAGTTTTTAACTTTACAAAGTCTTGGCTCACGAAACGTTTATTCCTGTTCAACAATAAAACGGGGGTCACCAAGCCCGTTTTAATGATCGCTTAAGCTAAAATTAGGTGTGTTTCGAACCGGTCATACTGTTGCTATGGTAACCTATTATGTCAAAACCTTCATCATGACTTGTTTATTAGTAGTGATTTGGCATTCTTTTTTTCATCCCGCTCATATAAAGATAAAAAACCAAACGTTGGTAGCGATGATCTTTAAAGTGCCGAAAAGTGCTATAGATCGGTGGTAGCCACTTTACTAATGCTTCTCGCAAACCATCCTTACGTCAGTTGGATACCGTGGCCTGTTCACTCAACTAATGTCCAAAAGTTTTAAACAACGTTTTAAGGTTGTAGTGCACGTGGTAACATAAAATATCTGACTGTTCTCTATTCTCTTTTATCAGTAGTTGACTGGTACCTAAGGTAACCGTGTTACGTTTCCGTAACGGTAATATTTGTGTGTTTCAGTACTTTGAAAACGTCACTGTTATGTTCAGTTATCTGGACGGCTTTGTGACGATCTGTTCACAAGTAAGCGCAATGGAAATTGTAAGTCTGGTCAATACTATGTTCACTACATTGGACAAGCTCACAGAAAAGCACGATGTTTACAAGGTAACCCAGGCACAGGCGAAAAGATACATATCACAGGCCCGCAGCAAGAGTAACATAACCGTCGTAGACATTACGGAGTTTCAGGTGTCACGACGGCGACAGCAAGGAGAACATCAAAGCAATGGGATCATTTTTCATTTCAATTCACTTTATAGATGATGTTTTCGCTATCGTTACTGTCGTGGTATCTTTTGGCATTTTTTTGGTAAAATTGTCTTTTTCAATTTCCATAAATGCTGGGGGGTTTGACCCCCCGTGCCCTTCCCCCTGCTACGGGCCTGCATTAGCTTGATGTGTATTAATCAATTGTTTTTTGACTTTGTTGGCCTTAACAATTTAGCTCTGCTATCACGGATTTCAGAGAGAGGGCAACAAAATAAACCAATTCCAAGCGTAATGACAAAAAAGAGTAGGAAAGACGAAACGGAAGTTATGGGTCAAATCTACAACGCAGGAATTATCAAATAATGTTTTAATAAATAAGAAGAACAAACCATAAACAGTTTGTATAATTTCCCAGAAACGAAATGGAGAACGTGAAGAAACAGCTCATCTTTTTCACTTACTAGTATCCCAAACGATTTTGTCACCATCTATCTCGGAGTTAGAAAAACCATGACCCAGACGGATGGTACTTAGTCGATTTCTAAAAGAAACTGTGTAATATTAAATCAATCCTGCAGTTTGAAACATTAGGAGACGCAATGTATATGACGGTCAGCGGTGCTCCGGTGAAGAAGTTGCTTCACGCGGGACCAATGTCAGCAATGGCACTGGACACCTTAGAGGCTGTCAAGAACATCAAGAATCCCGCCAATAACAAGCCAATGACTGTTACTATTGGTAAGTGATTAAATCATTATCATTTTGTGGCTGTTGCTTGTAGCCGATGTGACGCGCGCTCTAATGCGCTAAGTGCTTGGGTATTATTCTCCCATAGCGCCCACTGGCCGTTCAACGGGCCAATTACGAATTATGCAAAAACAGAACAAATAACTTTTAGCTGTTATTTTTTTTTTTTTAACTAACGTTCGGTCTTTACGGCGAAATCCCAGACCTCGGCCTTTTTGTCAGTTGACCTCGCATAAGTCGGTCAACTGATATGGCAAGACCTCAGTTTGAGATTTTCCTGTAAAAACCTGACTCTCTGTTATTAAGTAGTTAGTGATGGTATTTAATCGGTAGGTCACCGGGATATTGAATTGGTCATCGAGAATCGATCTATCATCTCCTTCCGCAACGTTTCCAAGAGTTCCTCTCTTTGAAAGATAGATTTTCTCTATAGTTCGTCAAAGAAAGCTGTGGTTTAATGTGCTTAATGAATTGGTGCTTTAAAAGTTGACGTCAGTGCACCTAATTAATCAGGTTAATCTCGTGCACATTATAAAGATCAAGACATTCTTATGATCTGCAAAATTTCAGCGACTGTTTTGGGCCAGGTTGTAAATAATTATTCATGATTAAGACTTCTGTTTGAGAGGAAGGCAAGCGCTAGTAAATCCCAGAAGTTAATTTCGGTTACTTTTACGCAAATAATCCGTCTGTTTTCTTATTTTACACTTTCTAGGCATGCACTCAGGTCCAGTAGCAGCGGGTTTAGTTGGTGAGAGGACCCCCCAGTACTGCTTGTTTGGAGACACTGTTAACATTGCCTCTCGACTAAGAACTACAGCTCTGGTATGAACAAAGAATTTATATAGTTTAAGATAATAGTGAGCACATTTTAAAATCTACGTGAATCACAACGTGTCCTTTTGGAAAGGTAACACCATTGTTCCTTCGCTTTTCTCTTTTGAAGATTTCTTGTCGAGGATCGCATGGTTTTGTTATGATTGTTAACTTTCTTGACGAGTACACTTCTCTTCGTTTCAGCCAATGAGAATCCACATCAGCGAAACAAGCAAACAATGCTTGGAAAATACAGACTTTCAGGTTGAATTTCGAGGCATGGTTGAACTGAAGGTACGTTTTATAACGCTGTATAAAAAGATCTAACTGTGACCGTTAATAGATAGATAAGCGAACAAAAACGTACAATTCTTCAAATGTGGTGCACGAGGTTATTGTAGTGCTATATCTGTGCCGTGTTTTCTAACAGGGCACAAAATATCTACATTTCACATCTCAGTTGCCCAAAACCACATACAGCTCGTCACGTTTCAGTTAGGCTGATGCGGGGCCGACGACCTGCTTAATAAACAGTTTTTAACTCTTGTCAGAACGATATATTGTGTGCTGACATGCTGTCATGATCGTTGACTACTCTACTAGATATTTACTTATTTGTCAATCAATTTGTTAATTAAGAAAATTATTTATTTATTCATTTATTTATTCTGTTTTTTTCAACAGGGAAAAGGCAAGACGCGTACTTATTGGTTGATTGGAAGGAAAAGATCAAATTAAACTTAATTGTAAACATACTCATCAGATACATACCTCTTACTAACCGAGTTCGAGGTCCGTACTGTAAGTTACGGACCGAGTTTTTTTCCGTTCGCTTATGGCCCGCGCGCTTCGCGCTTGGGCCATAAATCAACGAGAAAAAAACGAGGATCCGTAGCTTACAGTACGGACCGAGAAAACGAAGTTCGTAAGATATTTATTATATCTCTGAGATTAATCGGGTGTGCGGGAAAAGAATCTTTCAAATTTAGCGGGCCCTACCGGAGAATACGGCCAGTAAAATTGACCAATCACAGCGCGCGTACTAACTGAGAGATATAATAACTTGTGTTATTTTCTTAGCGTAAATTGTCGTCCTCTGAGCAGTACCAAACGTCTTCACAGTTAATTGCTGTTAACAAATGATCCAAGGGCCGCTTTTTTTTAAAGCATTTTAGCTATTTTGTATATATTTCTTTTGTGATACGCACATCGTACTTTGATGCTGCTTTAACTTTTATGAAATCTTGGAATACTCTCTCCCAAGTGACGAACTGTTGCCCGGGGAGGACTCCCCGATAAAAATGACGGGTTTGCTTGTCGGAAAAGGTTTGAAAACAACCCCATAAGATACTACATCCTAGTTTTGTGGGCGTGGCCCAAAGTAATTTTAACCCCTAACAGGAGCCAAAGGAACCATCACAAATCCACAAATTGTTCCCCGAAAAGTGATCACGTGCACCCCCGTCATTTTTACGGGGGAGTCCCCCTCGAAATTTATCCCGTTATGTTTCCTTCCAGAATCTTCAAGATGATAGTTTATGCACATCGGCTTCATTTGTCAGGAACACTGCTTTGAAATGTTTCCATCAATCTCAGAATAGTTTATGGGAGGCTTGACTGTAATCCAACTCATACATATAATAGCTTGGGAACATAGATTTTTGGCCACCATTATAGTGCGTCTAGGAGTTTTAGAAAAATATTTTTATGTTTGTTCTTTTTTCTTCTTTTTCTCCTGTTCCGAGAAGTGAACAGTTTTCCGAGGCAAAGCTCGAGGAAAACTGTGAGCTACGAGGAGCTGGTAATATCCAAAGCATATTTTTAAAACCAAATGGAGGCTATTGTCTTCATTATCCTGCAAATATTTTTGGCAACGCGCATATCCGGTGATATTCCCCAGTTTTATCTGGGGAATATTCAGTCACGCCATATGTTTAGACCAATCGCATGCTAGCAAAAATATTTGATGGATTATAACACCGGACTTTCCCCAGTTTTATCTGGGGTATATTCAGTCTCGTGATGCGTTTAGTCCAATCGCGCGCGAATTATGATTATAATTAGCAATTATTCACCGAAGTGGAGGAGGTTATCGGCGAGGTAAATATCCACCACTTTTACCGACACTGAGGGGAATAATTGTTTTATTATATACCATACAAGCCGAATAACTAGTGTTTATTCAATCCTCTTCTGAAACTGAAACGGGAGGCTGTTTTGTTCCTCTCCGGCTGCTTGAAGTGAATAGTTACTGTATTTTGCTAATCACTTCCGAGTTAACCAATCAGAACGCACGAAAAGCACTGTTGACTTAGCTTGTGTGGTATATACTAATCTATTTTATTACTCGTTTAACAAAGTTGTTGTTGGAAACAAGTTTCTCTTTATTTGTTCAAAGCAATACATTTTCTGAAAGTAGTGTCTATAAATTGATTGAGGCAAATGAAGGGCACATTCTATTCTTCTATTAAAATGCTGTTTGAGTGCGATACTCATTGCTAATTCTTTTCTCTCACAAGGTCGCAGTCATGCACTATATTTGTAGTAGGCACGTTTTTTTATCGATTTGCATTATATTAAGTTAATTTCATCCAATTGTCATTTTCGTCTATTTAAATAGAATCTATTATTAACAAGTTTGCTCTTAGGTGCACTACATTTTAAGTCGGGCGTGAATGCCTGTGACCTAAAAATTTTCTTTGGCAACTGAGAGTGGGTGCCGATCAAATACTGTTAATGTGCTTATAATTGTTGTGCACAGAACTCCATCGGCACTTTTCTGTTTTGTTTCGTGTTTGTTTGCTTCGTTTTGCAAGATACGTCAACGTACGCGTATTTCATTCATTATTTTGATCCTGGGGAATACATATAGAAATTGAGAGCATCTAAGATTTCAACGGCAATATCGGCGTTGTACTACAGTGGAGCTAATTTTCCACTGGTTATGAATATGTGTATATAATGTACTTTTCTTCCAGCGATTTCACTTAAATAAAGTTGTTCTTTCCACTTTGAGTTGAGCTATTTGTGTCTATATTGTAAATTTCGAACATTATAATCATGCATGTGATATATAAGAGGTAAATTTCTTTCATTTTTTCAGAAATATTGTGACTGTTTTAATTACAGAGTAGACGTTTTTTGATGGCTTAAAACCGAGCAATAACCTACTGATATTTATTTAAACCTTCACTGGACATTCTCACCAACCTAAGCAAATTTATATAATTGCTAACGAAACTGCAACAAAATACGTTTTTATGTTTACTCTCTTGAACGAGCTGGAATATCTGAGAAAATAGAGTCCTTTACGTCTATGATTTCCAATTGTTGTAAAACTGAACAGTTTTCTGTAAATCAATGAATACTAAGCAAATTTACATACTTAGTTACTAACTGGAACAAGTCAAGTCTTCGAGAACTATTGTTAAACAGCACCAACTCCGAGTCTGCTCATCTGTACTTCATGAGGAGGCATGCTATCCATCCCATAAGAATTAGCGGGCCCGTTAAGCAGTCCATTAAAAGCCATGAGGTCATTTCCATTGGGCTGCACCACATTTCGTATAGGGTCGAAGAGGTAATTTGGTGTGTTATATCTTGGGAAAACGTTTGTTAGAGTTTGAACAGAGCTAAAGTCTTCCTTAGGAGGAACTATATAAGGAATTTCCTGGGGACGTGGGTTTGTTGGCATTGACTGGGTGTTGGAAAAAACATTTGGTTGTATGTTGTTTGAATAGGTGACCGGATAATTCCCATTTCCTTGGAAGTTCATGGCTACGTTGTGCACAGGATTTTGATCCTGGACGTTTAACGGGTTCAATACGGTTAGATTTGGGGTTTCATTTTGAACCCAGGGGGCGCCCATGTACTCGTCAAGGTTCAGGGTAATCTTGGAGCTGAAGATTGCCTTATCGATGGCACTGATGAAATCACCTTGGAATGTGGTCATCTCTGGAACATTCGCCACCATATCACGGGCTGGCTCTAGGTCAGACATGGGCAGCGCTTGGATATTTGGCCGGTTTTGCATGGGTAGGTATTGTGTATTTACTGGAACGCTCAAGGATGCGGGATGCACGAACTGTCTAGAAGGGTTGTTGAGTGGCGCTGTTTGATACGACTCTTGGCTTGGAATGATTGGCGCGCATGTCCCTATGTATTGCCCGCCATCTCCTGGGTAAACACTGGCGTGGACTCTCGGCTTGAGCTGATGTTGAGATAATTTATCGTTAGCGACAATTTCCTTTTGCATCGGCAAGAAGTTTGTAGCTATCTTTGGCCTTTTGGCTCGAGGTGTTTGCTTGACTTTTTCCTGTCTATGTTCTGGTCGCATGTTCTCCTTGGGTTTGTCAAGTTCTGTTTCGATGGATGGGTCCAACGTCTGGTTTTCTGTAAAACAAAATCTGAATCTGAATATGCTTCTCTATTACGTCAAAAGTGCTGGCTTTTTGATTGGGACTGTGTTCTCAGTCCTTGTGCTTCGTTTTGTTCAATTACTTCGGCCTTGGGCTAAAAAAGGAAAAGGGGGCAGGGGCACAAAACGAATCTGTTCTTCACTTTATCTGTTCCCCCGAGGTATTGTGCTGGCTGGCAAAATATCAATTATTTCCCGGAGTTGGTTATGAAATTTCTTTCTGCTGATGGTTTCGGTTGGTAATTACTGAAGTGTGGTAGCAGTGTGAGTGTTGCTGGCTGGCGAAATGTGGGTATTTGTGAGAAATTTGTGTCTCCTCCTCTTCCCCCCCCCCCCCCCCTCCCGCACTGAAGACTTGATTTGAGGCCTTGTGCCACGCCCATTTGGGCTTACGACATATGAAATTGTCTTTTTTGTTGTGGTACAGGGTCCTCAATTTGCACCTGGCTGGGAAACCAACCAATTTTATCTAGCTGGCTGGGAAATATCTTGTGTCTTGCTGGCAAAAAGGAACAGATATTTTTTTCCCAGCAATATTAAAAAAGACCTGAAAATGCTGAATAACATTTAGTTTTATTAACTGGAGTATAATAATACATTTTTCAACAAATTGGTCGTTTTTTGTGCCCCTGAGGGGGGCGCATCGGTAGTTCGTACATGAAGTGACTATCAAAAAGGATCACAACAGAATGAGAAAGCGAAAAAGCCATTCAGGTCAGAAACTACAGCTTACGCCGGCATGGAAAAATTCCCTGGAAACCTCCCATACTTTGTTTAGGTGGAATTGTTTTGAATTTTTTATGATTCGGCTAGAAGAAACAACAATTAACTAACCTTTCTTTAAGTGGCTTTCGAGAGACCTATTCAGTTTCTTGTCCATTTCCACGATCATCTGATTTTCAACCACGAGGAACACATACTCCTCGAAAGCAGTGTGGATTAAATGGAATACTCCTGTCGATAATACGGGGAAATAAATCAGTGCTTTACTTTGAAGCCATAATTAAAAGAGACTTGTATAGACTAGCAACGACAATGATAGCTTTGATGATATACGTGATTTCATGATTTCAAATGTTCACATTCACCTAATGATAGCAATAATTACAAAGAAACGACGGCGACAACGAAAGCGACAGCGATGGCGATCGAGCGGTTTTTAATTGACTCTCGAAAGTAGACTAAATTGCGTTTGCTTCGGTTTTGCATTGCTTTGCTCTGTGATTGGCCGGCAAAACTTTCGCTGCTTTCTCAACCAATGAGAAGCAAAACCAAAGCCAATCATGACACGCGTGCATTTTCCCGCGCTTTGCGCCGGTTACGAGTAATTGCTTCGTATTCCGATTGGTTTATTGCACTATTTACGTCTGTTGTGATTGGTCAGAGTAATTGCTTTGGTTTTCGACCATTCTCAATTGGCCGTTCCGAAATCAAAAGGGAACTGGGGCGACTTTCAAATTTTTAAGTAATCGATAAATTGACACCATCACATGAAAGATAACATTGAGATTGGTCGTTTGACCAAGTTTGATTCTTTTAGGTTGAACAGAGACCAAGTTATGGACCTTCAAACATAGCTCAAAATCCATACAAATGTCTCTAATTTTGTGACAGCGTCCCCCTAAACCAGCCTCAAAATTAGAGATACCTCAGTTCCCTTTTGAATTTCGGAACGGCCAATTGAAAACCACCCTAACCTAACGTCGTTATCAAGTTGGAAACAATCTCCGAGTTATCACAATGGGACTGCTTATCTCGGAACTGCCCACCCACCCAATGCCGTAAACATGCACCGACCAACGCGAACGTGTCCTTATGTGTAAGAACATAGAAGTATAGTTGTTTCAAAGGGTAATGTAATTATGTCAAAACCTACCAAAACTCGGTGCACTTCTAAGAGTCAAGTCAGCAAGAACACGGGCTGTAATGAATGACCACATGGCTAAGAACTTCCTGGATCTGTCTTCAAAAGAGGATTCCATGTTCTCTTCTGATTCCTGTTAAAAGCACAGTAAATGCAACAGCTTGGTTGTTACTTTCTGTTGAAGTTTGCAAAGTTCTGCTGCATGTGAAAACGATAGTAACTATCCAATATAATGTTTTATTTACAAAACACTCTACTCACATGAAAACTGCCCCCAAAACAAAATTATATGGCATACCATATAAACCTATTTAAGATGTTCTGTTCGCTATAATACCGTCATACCGTCGTTCATTTACTCTCTTTCCACTACAGTGCTTCGACTCAAAACATGATCCGAAATCGTATAGTTCGCCAGAATTGAAGAATCAGCTGGGTTGGGTTTTATCAGCTATTTTTGGTACTTCGGAATTGTCAATTGTCGGTAGGCCAAGGATTATAACGTTACTCTAGCTAATACAATATAGATATCATTTGCCTGTAGTCACACAATGATTGATTTCAGTAAAGGCTCTCGACAATGCGATGTAACTCACCTTGATGACACATCGGTCCACCACACTGTCCAGCCATTCTATGTAAGCTTCTAATGGTGCCTGTTTGCTGAGCAGACTTTCAAGCTCTCCCACAACTAAAAATTTCGATAGAAAAGTTTGTACTCCATATTATTATATGGGTAGCTCCGTGAGCGGGCAAGATGAACCAAATCCCGTGCTGTGATTGGCTACCCGAGCGGGCAAGATGGAGCGATCTTGCCCGCTCGGGATTACGCGCTTTGTCCCGCAAGAAAAATTTCTCTGAAGCCGGCTTATCCCATATAATAAATCCTTTATTGACCAAGCTTGTTCGGTCAAGATGGCTGGATATTGGCCTCGTTCTTTTTTTGCGAGTTTATGGACCTCGACTTAGTCTCGGTCCATAAACACGCAAAAAAAGAACTTGGCCAATATCCAGCCATCTTGACCTCTCGCTTGGTCAATAACCCATACTTGTTGCATGTTTCAATTGAAAGTACACTTTCAGTCTAAGATATTAATTTACTTATTAGAGTGTAGCAAATACAACTTTTGTCATAAATCATTTACTTACACATCTTAGCTTTGTACAATATTTCCGTGTTCCCAGTTATGAAGACGCTCTTGGACAAGATCTGGCCAAAGTCGATTTTCGTGAGGTCATTCAACATCCGGGACACATCCTCGTAACTTAACAACGCTGAACGAGCGGCCTACGGCAATTCATAAAAAAGAAGTAAATTTACAAATAATAAAGAAATTCAAAGGCTCTTTGGATGCCATTGAGCCAATAGCTTTTGCTTCAGTACGCTGCTTGCTCAGTGCTCAATAGAGTGCCTCAATCAATTTGCAAAAATCAAACTAAAAACGATTAATTTGATTTTGCTCTGTGATTGGCCGATAAGGACTGGCCGAGCCACTGCCCCAAGCAATGAATGCTCACTCGCATTTCTCACCCTCGGCGCAGGTAAATGTATTCGCCTCGAATTCTAATTGTTGGTTTGTGGTGAACTTTAGATTGTTGTGATAAGCAGAATTATAACCTGAGTCCACCGTTAAGAGACTAGACTGACACCAAATGTCAGGAACGCTAAGATTATTGCGTGCGATCCAAAAACAGTACCTAAGAGTAACTTCATTTTCATCTAAAGGAAATTGCTCTATCTTGCTTACCTGAGCCAGGTGCACAAAACACACTTGTCTCTTTAGAGCTTGTGTGAACGATCTTGCAACTGAAATGGAAATGTGAACAGTTCGATTGTGTAATAGTGAAAGTAACTGACAATAGTATAAGTTTTCATGAGTGCAATATTTCAAAACTGCTTCACAAATTCCGCGATCGAGCGGATAGACAAGTCTTAAATACTCTTAATAATTCAACGACAAGTTTACACATTGGCACTTAAGGTAGTCAGATAACTAACCTTCAAATTTAGCTGCCTTGAGAGCCAGTGGCACTTCCATTAAGGACTCGTCCAACCATTCAAGCAAATTGTCGGCAAAGTCGGTGATTTCTTCGCGAAGACTGAAAGGAAACAAATGAAAAAAGCTGAAAACCACTCATTATTAACTTAATACCGGAGTAACTTTTGGTTTTGCCCTGGATGGTTAAAAATTTATATCTGTTTATAGTTGAAGCATTTTTTCCTACCTTTCTGGAAGATCTTGCATCGTTGAGGGTATCAGCACGTCAGTTAATACCTAAGGAACAGATAGAAAAGAACAATTAATTCAAAGATCACAGTTAGACTGAAGTATAAGAAACCAAAAAGCTAGCTAGTCAGAATAAAATACAGTTGGTAGTCTTGTAGGCGACCACTCTTTCGATCAGAAAACGTGTTTATAAAAACTGACAATATTTGACGGACAGAAGATTCAAATGATGCTACATGAACTCAGAAAACGTGGTTATAAAAATTGATAATATTTGACGGATAGAAAATTCAAATGATGCTGCATGATTACAGTGTATGGTACATAAAACTGAGACGGAGGCGTGCACTGCTTGCGAGAGGGTCAAAAGTAGAGCTTTTCACTCTTTAACTCCCAAGATCTAATTATTAATTCTCTTTTCCAGCCGCTATACATATCCTTGAACATTAGTTAAGAGAATTTGGGGTTATATCAAGGTAACACCTTCTGGCTGATAAGTTTGTTTATTCTCATTACCTGTCTGCTGGACAATTTATATCGATAATAATATATTATAAAGAAAAGTAACTTCTGGGAATTAAAGGTGCTGAATGGAATGATTTCGTTCTCACCTTGTATAATATAGAGTCACAGATGGCCACAATATCAACCACAACGGGACATTCTAGAACTGAAATAATGTGGCTCGGCATGCCTTGCCAAAAGTGAGTTATGAAGTTCTGAACCTTTAGAGGAAAAAAATTAAAATTCCTTAACAAGATCTTCATTTTCCTTTTTCTTGAATTGTTAAGTAGGTGGGTAAAGGGGAAGGGAGGTACTGTCAAAGATGAACAATGAGGAGGGGAGGGGTAAGGAAGGAAGGGCTACAATCAACGGGCTCGGATGCACCAGTGCATTTCCAATGAGTCGAAAAAGTTATGATGCCTAACCACATTTACCCCTTCGAAGTTAGCGCTGATCACCGTATCCAGCATTCTCTGGCAATGTGTTCGGTACATCATAATAAACGTCTCCACCTACAGAAACATTTAAACACAGCAGTCAGTAAATTACCCTAAATTAGTTTTTTCTGGCTGCCTGGTTCCGCTAGCCCCTATGGTTATTCCAGGCAGTCAGTACTCTAAATCTTTTATCTTTAATATTTTCATTGTCGAAATTATCTTTTGAGCAAGAAGGAGTACAAATAGAGAATGTTGTTGTTGTTGTTGTTGTTGTTGTTGTTGTTGTTGTTGTTGTTGTTGTTGTTGTATCATAAATTAACTTTTAATAAATTTATGCGTATTGGAAAACCGGAGTTGTTAACCATGTTGGACCTCTCTGGAGGTTTAAGAGCTTTACCTCAGTTTTAAAAATTATTAAGAACAGATGCTTTTGAGTTAGAATAGCTTTACCTTAGTTTATCAGCTCACAACTTGCAAACAACGTTAGGAGTGGAAGGTGGAAGAATCAAAAGTTTATCTTTACCGCTTTTGCGGCGAACTTTTGCATCTTACCTTGTGGAAAGAAACATCCTGCGGTAGTTGGACGGTTGTCACGCTCGGGAACTCTGGTAAAAGAGTGCCCGACTTGGAGCTGAGGGAAAACTTCTTGTGATTTCCGTTCTGTATGCAAACATGGTGTACACGAGGGTGAGTTTATTCACAGAATTCTCAAAACGAATACAAAAAAGGCAAAATTGTTACGACATGAGAGCCGACCCTTAAGTATAAATTTGATATTTTCACAAAACATGTTTTCAGATTTTGGCATGCTTTAATTTGCTGGTTGCTCTTAAAAGAAGAAACGTTAGCGAAAGTGTGGAATGACAAAGTTCTATATTGCCGGCTCAAGATTTCTTCTTGAAAATAAAAAAAAGTTATTTATGCCCCCAGTACTTTATATGCATAATTAGCTTAACAACAATGTTCTTTGAAGAAAGCTAAGCAAAGGAACTTACGATGTCTCCTTTTCCTTTCATTCCTGAGAATCTAAAATATGAAACCAAAACGTTGTTTGAATTCTTCGGTTCATAATTAGAAGATAATTTCAGAATACAAAGCGTTCAAACTAAGTACAGGACAAGGCACAAATGTGTGAGGAAACTGTCATTACTACCTCGTTAGCCCTTTCTTGGAATAGCCAGCATGAAAATAAGCTGATGTCTCCTTTACAACTATGCCATAATAGTGATATCTGGTGGCAAGACAAAAAATAAAAGACATTAAAGTAACGGCAGTTAGGATATTTCTTTTACCGCAGCAAATTAAATACTATAAGCGTTGCCTTAATGTAAGTATACAGTACATTTACTACAAACAGCAGCAAGTCTTTTCAACCAATCCTCTGAGCCTCTCAGTTACAAAGAGCAAATCAGCAGAAGCTATCACGTTTTGAGAAGTTTCTGAAATGTTTGACTTTAGAATCACTGAGCTTGTGACATTTTGAGAAGGTTGAAATGTTTGACTTTGAAATCACTGGACTCCGCAGTGCTTGTGACGTCTAAAGTTGACATGGTTGAGGTTGACAGGTTTTTTCAATCTTTCTGGCTCAACGCACGCCATGACCAGGTAAGCCATGACTAGGCACTATTATTTTCTGATTCAACGTCAGAGATTTGAGGTTGGATTAACACCAGAGTGCATTCCAAGAGCATTTCCTAAACTCACTTCGATTGTCCACGAGTTCCTAGTCTTCTGGTTGTTAACTTTGGAAACCTTTGGCGAATAATCTAGAATACAACACACCATGGAAGACAGTTAAACTGTTGAAGAGAAATGGATGATTTGATTTACAACGAACTAGCTTACATCAGTGCTTAGCTGATTAAAAACAAGCATGGGATTTTTCTCAAACCGAAAATTTAGAATGCCCACGCGTTCTGATGCATGGGGTAACGTGGGTGTGGAATTTGTGCCTCAATATAGAAAGTGAGAGGCATTAAGTTTATGCTGAAGTATGGGATAGTTTATGCACCCGATAATGGACACAGATTCTTTCTAATATAAACTTAAGCATAAACTACTGACGCGTTCAAATAAGTGGCGTGGGTGTGAAATCATTTCACAATGCAAACAAGTGGGAAAATCATTCTCTTACATCCGCTATTGCTATTCAATAGCGTAATCGTAGTATGATTACGCAACATCGTAATCATGAGTAATGAGTTGATATTCCACGAGGTCACGCTAAGGGTCCGAAAGTCACTTTATTTTTTTTATGCATTTTAACCTTTTAAGGTCGCACGAGAACGCATTGGCCAATTCAATTTTTCTTCTGAGGACGTTAATGTACTAACTGTCAGTTTTTAAGAACTAAAAAACACTCCACACCTTGCCAAACGTTGCTGGTCCTGCTGGGCAAAGTTTCCCCTTTCTGCAGAAATCTAAATAGTGAGTATACATAACGCAGCGTGGAAGACACATGCCTTCTTTGAGCTCGTAATTCTCGCCAAGCCTAGAGGAGAAACATTCAACATTTGCTAAATAAATACTTGTGAGAAAGGTGCTATGTTAAATTCTTCCTTTATTTAATACAAAAAGAAAGCAATTTCCAGATGAGTATTAGACCATTTTCTTAGTTTGTTCCAGCATTTCCGGTCGTCTCTATGAGCTTTTGAAGAATACGAAAGTTCTTGAAAGTTCGTCAAGAGCATATGAGATTGATGGTCTATATGTTGTAATCTGAATCATAACCGCATCTCTGTTTAAAAGCAGTTTCCAACGCTGCCTCTTTCAAATTGTCCCAGTCAGTCAAAATACTGACAATTTGCAGGCTTGTGTCACGAACGATTTGCAAGTTCCACGCGCCAAGATAGGTGAATGTATAATTCTCGCACTTTTTTCAATATTGATCCCTGATTTTGCTAGAAACTAACAAAAACGAACATATAATACCACCCTTACACACCACTTATGTTACAAACACGATATTTACCCAATTGCTTTTTGAAAATTTTTACATCAAGACACAGGTCATTCATTAAGAAGCTGAGGAAGGTTAAATGGCAAAGACGTTCTGAAATAGAAATCACTGATTCAAATGATCTTTTTGGCTCACGGAGAAGCCCGGTTTGCAAAACAAGTTTTCAAAGTTGCGAAACATATTAACTTTACCATATTAAAACACACTATGTTAAGACACCTATAATCGGAAAAGACTAAAATGGAAGCAACGAGCGTCGAATCACTCTGCCTCTTCAAAAAAAAGCTTTGGTCAGGAGAAAACTTGATCATATTAAAACACGTTCAAGCATGATGAATATGTTTCGTGGTTAAAGAGCTTTTATATAGAAATATTTGTTACTTTAACAAAGGCAGTGGTTATATCCTAAAACAATTGCGATTTCGGATGAACGATGAAATTAAACTTGACTTACCATCTCAGGGTTTGTGCAATTTGCTTTTGTTTCTTCTCCAGCATAATAAATGAGTAAGATTCTTTTCGTCGTCCACCTGCAAACATCGAAAATAAAAAAAAGCTAATTGGAAAAATTAGCCTAAGCGATACGAAGAAGCTGGGCCCTGCTGTAGCAGTATTCAAAAATATCAAGAAGGCTTAATCATCTGATAAAATTATGAAATATTTTAAACTGGGTCTTTTACGCATCGTGCTCAAAACAGAATGAAGGAAAGGGAAACAGTCGTTTTCGTAATGAGCCAGTACATGTCTCCAAATCCGCCGAATGCGCTAAGTAATATCGATTCACTATTTACCGGTTAGCATTCGTTTACCACACTTTGCAGTTACTTTGCCGGTTAAAACCCGAGGCAAACTTGTTATGAGCCTTTTTTTCTTACTAGGCCCTTCGAAGTTATTTTTTTCGTTTTGAGACCATTTAGGAAAAGCGTATACTCACGATATAAAAGTCGTTTAACTGTAGGTAATTCACTCTTCACCAAAAATCATGAGTTGTTTCAGAAATTCTTGCACTAAAGGCTGATTCGTGTTATTTACCGTTTGCCCTTTTAATCTCTTGTTCCTCCAAGTTGATTCCAGAAACAATGAGCAATTAATGGAATTGACGGAGTGTGCGTTTGGTCGTAACATTTACAATGAAAACAAAGTGATATTTATGCTCGTGCCCCTAAATACTTTATTGTTTGTCCGTGAAGCACGTGGATGTAGAAGAAAAAGGCGTGAAAGAAAGTTGTTAAAGAGCTTTAACAAAGAGCACAATCTTAAAGAGTGTAACAAGCAGCGGACGTTGCTGAGCGAAGTGGTTCAAACCTGGAGTGGTGCACCGTCTTGTAATATAATTAAAAAGCTTAACTATGATCTTAAACACGAGTCAGGCGATCGGTTGTACTGAAGATCGCGAAGGTTAGCGACCTCAACTATAAATTATGCCAACAATACAAATAATATTGAGACAAGCCTTTGTTAAATGAACACACTGTTTAGGGCTTGGGTAATTTTGTTCTGAAACTGAGAAGAAACGATTTTGTGGGATTTTGCCGTTTCTTTCTGGGGTTTGAATTGTACAAAGCCATGCTGAAATGCAGAGCTAAAATTGCGCTCTCAAGTTTTCGAAGCTGTTATTGTAACCACAAAGCTTCACAGAAATGTTTGTTATAGCTTATAGCTAAAAAGTAGGTATCCTTAATACACAATAAACATTTGTTTCATTTCTTTTACAGCGCCTTTGTCTATTCGAGTACCCGACTGTTTGTTTAAATAAAAGTCATTCTTAGCTAATCTAAGTTCCGCGGAGCTCATTTATTTGAGTCCACAAGCTTGGTAAGTTCATTCAGTTATCGATGTTATGTTCCCGATTACATTTGATACTCTCGCTTTTTTCATTCTGACGTTTTAATCAGCGAATATATCTGTATTGCTTGAATTGGAAGCCCGCCTTAAGTCATGTTGAAGGTGGTTATAGCGTAATAATGTTTGAATCCTTTGAATAAGTCAAAAGCAAGTGGATCATTAAATTCATCAAATCTTGATTCCCAGCTCTATTACATTTAAAGAGCTTGTAATAAATGCAGAATGTTTGGTTACTTTGGTGTCAGTTGTTCAGTTGAGTGAAAGGAGCAGATGACGTTCTGAAGGGAAGTCTTTGTGGAGAAGATAATGTAATAATTTTGTAAACAGATTCATTCTTTCAATTTTCCACCTGCTTTACCTGTTTCGTTTGAATGTTTTAACTAATTTCATTTACTTTCGTGCCATGTAAAAGAAGTGAAGTCAGCGCTCAAAATAAACTAAAAAGGAACAAACCACAAAATTTGTTAAATAGCCACTTGAAAACCCATTGTGATTGTTAAATTTTCTATTTTTAGTAACGACTAAAATAACGTAAGGTCGCGGATATTTGTCATAGAGCCAGAGTGCTCGGCTGTTCATTGAGTTAAACAAAAATATTCTTGAACCCGACCAAAATGATTAAGAAATTAAAAAAAAAAAATAAATGTCATTACTCTCTCTTAAGAATACCACTGAAACTTTTGATTAGACATATTGTCATTCGTTTGTTTTCAAGCTTTTGTTTGTTACGAAACCTCTTGCTTGATCAATTCCAGAAAACCAATGAATTCAAAACTCAGTCATGCATTTCTTACCTCACATCCCAGAAAATTAAAAGATTGATCTCTCACAAAACTTCAAAGAAAGAAAGGATAGGCGACGCGTCAACAAATAATCCTTATCTTTAAATCTTATACGCATGTAACATTTCCGTTTCTGAAAACGTAATAATGGGTACATTTTAGTGACACGCACTGTTCCACAGTATATTGCGAAATCAGAATATGGACACAAGCCTTTTTCGAAGTTGTTTAAAGTATTTTTATGCAGAGAAGGAAAAAAGAATAACATATATTTTGCTCTTCTCTATTTCGTGAATCTTAAAATGAAAGCTAAAGCCGCGCGCACAGGTAGATCCGTGCCCTGTTCCTCTCGCTTGAGGCATATCGGTCAGGCCTCCCGTGTAAAAGAATACTGCAAACCGCAAAACCGCTAGAGAGCATCTAAATATTCGGCCTTTCCGTTGTAATCAAGGTGGAAAGATAGCTGAGTTCATGAGCAAGACCGATGTAATTCTCCGTCATCACCACCTTGTAACAATGAAAAAGGTACTTAAATTAGTAAAAAAAAAATAGGTCTTGTTCTTACAATTATCTCATCCAATATTTAATTGAAATTGCATCCGTTGACAACGCTGGGAAGTAAAGGGGTTCCCCAGCAAGCGTTTAAAAGTAAATCGACCGGCTTCTGTGTCCGAACACCTAATTTTGTGGGTGGGACATGCCCTCGCCTTATCAATGTATCTGTTAAGTTCATGTTCTCTGCATTATGCCCCGTATACACTCATGCAGAATAGCAGTGCTCAGCCCTCTATTTGTAGTTTCTAAGTATTTAAGCCATAAAAATTGATTTAGACCATACTGGTTTTATGCAAGAGATCTCAAAGAGTTCCAGTACAATGGCTTAAAAGGTATGAGAACACGGTTGAGAGCTAAAGTGTTCTTTAGTCACTAACGCCTCACAGTTGGTACCATATGTTCGGCCACTTGGCTGAAGAGAGCAATTTTCCAGTAATCATGGAATTAACTTTACTGTATTTTTTCTCTGCTTTTTTTTTTTCGTCCAGTCCCTATGCTGCAATTGAATTCTTATCTTAGTTAGCAATGGTAACAACGTAGCTTGATTAACTATTCCCACCATTAGCATTAATAAAAAAAATAGTTCTTTTTGAAAACCTGCTAAAGCTTGGATGCAAAATACATACCATTCCCAAGTTAAAAATGAGAGGTCCTTACCTACTGCTCGATAAGTTTGGAACATATTTTCAACACTTGAAAAAAGATTTTTGTATAGGGTGGTTCAAAGCCCTCCTTCAGATTGAGTTCTTTCCACCAACAGTGATGTCAGTTTGCTTTAGTCATGAAATGTTTTCAAATTTATAATTAACTGTACCGGAGAGTTTCTAAATTAAGTTGAAGGAGCGTACAAGTAATTTGACCCTATTTCAATACCAAACCAAGATGTATGTGGGGCACTTACGTACACCAGAAGCTGGCCTCTCGCCACAAAATAACAATCTTGTTGAACCTTGTACTTTGTTTTTAAGGATAAACTTAACTGTTTGTCGTCAAAATAATGTTTAAGATTGATGGAGCAGCATGAAAAGTTCGTGGAACGACAAAATAAATCTGAACTCTGCTCAAAGAAAATATCTTCTTACAAAACAGGCATACAATCTTTTCAAGTCTCACTCATCCATGTTTGTTAAGAGCCATATGTTTGCTCGCAGTTCTAAGATGCATTATTTCACGTTTACAACCTATAGTATTCAGTTCGAGAGTCCTGTGTGAATTAAACATAATTTAATGCACGGTGATTTGATGTCAGACTACGTGAATAGATAAGGTATTGATTGTCTTAGCAATATTCTTTTGCTTCCCAGTGAGAATAATTTGTAAACATCTAAACTCAGAGACCACAGGTTTCTTTTTGCAAGTATCAGGTTCCAAATCAAGATTCCAAAATGTTGTTAAGACATGAAAACTATTTGCGTTTTTTGCATTTTGGTTATTTGCCTCTGGTTTGAGAATTTTATAGTCCGTGACAAAGAGAATGTACTATATTTTGTCTGCGTCACCTTTTGCAAACAGAAATAATATTCTATGCAGCCGTTTCAGCTGGAAATGAAAGGGTCAAGTTTTTCGATAGCGTACACTTAGCCCTTGCTCTATATTTACGTGACCTGTACCAAATCCATTTTGCACTAAAGAGTTCAATTTAGTTAATTACATTATTGATGACCGCGGTTGAATTGGCCTTCGAATCACTGGTCAGTTACTGACGTCATCATATGTCGGGTCAGGACGATTTTGAAGGCGGTGCGTTTTTCGTCTTATCGCACTAGTAAGAGCAGTTATTTATAACGGCTGCAGCTTTTTATACCTCCCGCTTTGGATCAATTGTGGTGATTCGTCATAACAAAACTATTGGCCAATGTTACACTTGGAACAACATCTTTGAAATGAAATTTTACTGTGTCATGAAAGAAGAGAAAATTAGTATTAACAAAATAGGTATGTCATCACGAGGATAGCAAGTGTAGGCCAAACCCTAATGAAGGGCTTCCGTTAGAGGAATACTAGTTGGAAAGGAGTTGATACTCAATCCCCAAAGAAATTTTACAGAAGGTTTCTACACCAGCATGCATAATTAGCTATAATCCATGATGCGTTTTCCTGTCTCATACTTGTTGTGTAACAGAGGTGGAGATTTCTTCATAAGTGGAGTCATAAAGTTAAATTTTATGATTCCACTTATGCCTCCATAATAGGATCTAAAAGATTACGGATGCTGAGTAAGATGCACAAACAAACTTTCAACAACATCGCGTTTTCAAATCCGAAGGACGGCCCTGTAAAATGTTATCACCGGCTTTGACAATTATGGGAGATAACTCAGCCTCAACAAATTCCTTCTCAATTATGAGCACATATGAAAATGGCCGGGGAGGTGGGGGAAGGGGGGGGGAAAGGAAAAAAGGCTCCGTTGTCCAGTTGTTCTTTTCACCCTCCCCTCCCCCTTGATTCGACTCCTGGCAGGTATTTTACAGAACCGGTAGTTATTAAAAGAAACTTGCCACCTGCACTGTAATCGGACTGTTTCATTATGCTCTGCTTACTGCTCAACTTTCTGTTTACTGCAAATTTAGCTTGAAAAAGAAACTGAATGGCTTTCTTTTCTAGAGCTTTTATTCCCTGGAATTAGGTATAGCAATATATTTGTCAGTAGCAAGGACTTTTTGAGCGAGCATTGCTGCACCACTGAGTATAAGTTTTGTAAGCTCATTTTTTGGACAAAAGAGTTATTTTGGTCTGTTCCGGCTTCTTAAAACGGATGTTAATGTTTTAGAATAGTTTTGCTTTTTTTTATTACTAGCTTGCTTTGTTTTTGCACAAATACTACATCTTCCTTTGTATATTTTTGGTGAGCAGGGAGAGAGAGAGAGAGAGAGAGAGAGAGAGAGAGAGAGAGAGAGAGAGAGAGAGAGAGAGTATTTACAGAATTACCTCGCTGCTTTTCAACGCGCAAAAATGGGAATACGCTCAAAGTGGCTTTTTTTTTCCTGCGGCATAGCTTGACTTTGAAAAAATATTAAAATTGACTGCAAATTGGAAATGTCATATACAAATATAAAAGTATCGTCCATTCTACCATAACTTTTAGCGTCAGTGTATAAAAGCTATGAATTTTTACTTGGAAGATAAAACTATTTTTAAAATTTTTAATTGGACCGTTCTACCAAGTGGTGAACTTATCAGTTTTTGGTGTGGCACTAAATACAATTAATGCTGTTATGAAAAAGCGGGGAAGGTGTACCTTTAAATAATGCTAAATTTTTATGTTAAATAAACAGGGGTCCTCAAGATTTCGGGCGCAACATAATGTACTAAAGAAGTTGAAAAATATTCTCATTTGGGGTTGAATTCGGTTTTCGTTGCCTTGCCCTTTGACAAGCCCCTCGACCATTATCAAAGAACAGAACAAGGGCAACCGAAACACAGCTAGCGGAGTAATTATGACTGAAGATGTATGGCTGAGTTAAAAATGTACTGAGACCAGAAAATACAAGTAACATACTGTATATTTTCTTTAGAATATCTCAGTGACTGTAGCTATCAATATCAGTAAAACTCAGGTTAAATTGCACAGAAAAGCGTATCTTGCGACAAGTTCCCTTTTGTCGTTGCCAGTAACCAGGAAAACTGATATAAGAAAATACCTTCAGTTGGTTGTTTGCAAGTTATAACCCCAAGAGCGATCCGTTAAACTGTAGGTCGTATTTCAGTGCGAGACAATCCCTCTGTGAAACTAGCTTATGAAAATCAGGTGACCTGACGAGCCAATTTAACAGACGTTAGGCTTCTTACACGCGCGTTTGTCAGTATATTGCCCGTTTTTTTTTTTAAGTACCGCTCTCAGCAAACATCTGTTGGGGGTTAAGGGGCCGCTAGGTGACAAAAGCCTCGAGAACAGATAAAAAAACGTGGGCTCTAGGTGTCCTCACTTGCTAACCTTTTGTTCTAGCAGAGGCAGTGTTATGCTTTCATTGGGAGTGCAGAACTCTTGCCGAGTCGAAAAGCAATATTAAGTCACCCGCATTTATAGTGATGTTGGCATTAGAAAATGTGTCAAGTACTTTATAGCCTATCATTTATATCTCGCCATTTACTCGTTTAGGCCTTCATGAGTGAGCACTTGTTCTATTACTACCTGCTATTTATGCTTCTTTTTGATAAGAAAGGAAATAAAAGGTTTGAAAAACTTATCACAAGATGGAATTTTTTCGAAAATGTTTCACCAACGGCCTGCTGGTCACAGTTGTTTGAGGAGAAGTAAAAATGCCGTTACTTGTAAATAATGTTCCTAGCTACCAGATTTGAAATTTTATATAAATAAACCAAGATTCACGACTCCGTTATCTTTTAATACTGGCACAACAGTTTTCGTTGTTACGTTAAGCTTTGTTCTGATTCAGTCATCCTTCGCCATTTGTGCATGAAATTGTTTTAACACTCAACTAAAAGTCGTAGAAAAAAAATCCATAAGTAAAACAACCTGTTACCAAATGTACAATGAACAACAGGTCCCCCGCAGGTCATGATATTATCAAGAAGAAAAAAGGCATTAAAAAGAGCCCAATATCTTTGCCTACCAGTTGTTTTGGTCAGTAATTTTGAATGCTCTGTGGCGAAAAAGATTTAATTTAGCGAACGTGAAGAGAATTGTTTTTTGAAGGACTATTGCTTCAATAAAGTATAAAATGACCTTGAAGTACTATTTAGCCTTAGGGCAAGAACGACTTGCAAGATTAATTTGTGAAAACAAAAACTACATCAGTTTTAATCGTAGCTATGATCCTTAGATGACTTGGCTTTTAAAGCACTCAAAGCAAAAAAATTGACAACAAAGCCAAATGGTTTTGTGAAAGCTTTTAAATGTCACATTAACGTGGTTCGCTTATTAGTAGCCGACTCGAAGAACCCTATACCTTCTCAGTATGCTCATTAGAGTTAAATGGCAATTTTCTCGCAAAAGAACATTTGGTAACCCGACCACTTTTTGCCCCACGAGTGCATAAACTCTGACAATAGTTTAAAGCCCCTATCCCTCGTGTGAGCATAATTGTTTGCTTTTGTTTAAAATGATACACACCGAATTGCATTGCATTAAAACGAAAGCGTTAATTTTCTCCCATCTGTCATTGGCTAGCTTAATGCCTTTGAAAGGGCTTTATCTTTATCCTTAGCACGATTTACGCACTCTTGGTCGAAGCTGTGTGTCTCATAAATAGAGATAATCAATAGTCGGACAGAAGCAGAGAAACGGAAACCGTTCTAGACAGATATCTTCAATTTAACACACTGTTTTATTCTCAGCGAAACCTTAGTTTACAGTTATTATCAGAAATAATTGCAAGAAAATTTCAGTCTCTTTTAAAAATAGTGGATATGTACTTAACTGCTTTTAGTGTGGTTTTAATCATGATATTCTTTCTTCCCAAAACAGTTTGGAACTACCATTCATATTTATTCAGATTTGAAATAAAAACTCGGCAGTGAACAAATGTGGTGCTAAGAGGAGCTAAATTGATTTCAATTTATTTCTTCTCGGTTGAAATATTCTGTAATTATTTCAACGTATATAATTTTCAAGCACAGGTTCGTTCATAGTTCCCCTTCTAAAATGCGAAAAATGGGGCATATTTCTCAGTTTTGTACCGTAGCCAAGTCGGTTGGAAGCCTTTTTCGGCAGTAATGGCAGGGAAAAGACAAAAATGAGGGAAAGTTAAACAACAGAAGCTGACAACGTTATTTTGGTAATAAGCGAAAAAAAATATTCTTTTCGTGGAACAGGTCGCGAAACGAAACAAAAGCACTCAATAACCAGCTGTCAAGTGTAATTTATTCACCAGACGACTTATTATACCTTGCTGAATGGATGAGAAATTTGTATTTCGCAACAAACATACATTACAAGCGAGGACATAGAATTGAGAAACGTTTCGTAAGTGACATCGAAGGGTTAGAAATATTGACGAGCACATATGAGAAGTTGCTCAGGATTGTGCGTTCGATGTGCAGGTTTAAAAAGAGCAGTTCATGGCTGTTCGGTCTTTGTTATTGTGTTCTTTACTGAAGGCTGAATAAATATTTGTCCACTCGCATAGGAAAGACACAAGAATAATTAAAAAGATTATGATCTTAAAAGCAAATAGTTATGTTATTTTTTTCCGAGTTTGTGCACCTTGATTTGTCCAACTCTGTGCTTTCGCTTTCGCAAACAAAATTTCCTTTCTACAGTTGGTTTTTGCGAAACGTCTTAAACTGATAGATATATTCGCTTTAATTTATTGACGATACATATATACCACGTGCATACCCACATGAAATTATTTCACTTTTCTCGATTTGGTCAAGGCATAGAAAATAAAAAAGGAATTTTCTTAAAATTTACGTCTCTTTTCTGAAGTTTCTTTAGCATACATTTTGAAATCCTTCTCCCTGTCAAATCTATATGTTAATTCAGTGAAATTTTCAATCTCGTATCAGCTCGAGCTCAAACCGAAGAACATAAACTTTGAAATAGTTAACATGGCCGTGCAAATTAAAAGAATGTTTAAATTTTGATTTTAATTGGTTGCAAAATCTTGAGAAGTGCAAAAAGTTGTGAGAAGTGTTTTTTGGGCACAAGACGTGAGTTAAAAATCTGCGGGTGATTCATGAATTATTAACAAGTATACAGCAGCTGTATTTGAATTGTTTGTCAAATTCTGTCACTTGATTTCTATGCTGCTTTTATAAAGCTTTCGCGAGAGCAAGACAAAAATTAAAATTCTGAAAATTTAAATCTGAAAGAAAGGAAGAAAGCAGTTCAAGTGTTTAAATTTTACAAAGTCATACTAGCACAACTTTACAATGACAAACCGCTTGATATTGTAGCTACATTTTGCCTCTTAAGGGTAAAATGATCGCACAATTTGGCGTCTTCTAGCTATCTGCGATATTCTTTGCCATACTTCTTCAATTTCTTTTTTCAGTTTTAAGTTTTGTTCAACAGAAACAATTGACGATCTTAGCGTTACGAAAACACCTTTCAGATATATAAAATGCTCAAGCTTATAGCTATGAGGTAATTCATGCATGGTTTGTTCGTTGGAACAAACGGACAAGAATAACTGGCGAAGTCAATAATCTTTCCACTTACTTAGGAATTTCCTTCTTTTTCGAGAAAATTTCATTAAATTTCTTTTTTGAAGTTTGATCAGTGATCAATTTATTCAAAACACTGATGGTTTAAAATAGGCCTTGGTACTCACAAATTAAAAGTAACTGTAGTGTGGTTAAAAAATCGGTTGCCTTGACTGCAAACAGAAAGAGCCTTGACACAAAACACAAAAGGGCGGTTCGAGATGGAGACATACAAAATTGCTCAACACGCGAATTAATATGAACTCTATAGATTTCAATCACGCCATGGGGACAAGGGTCGTGATTTCCACTAGAGACATATTCTTAAGACCTTGAATACCCAGAGAGACTGCACTCGCGAGATATGTTTTCCCGAAGTTGTTCGGTGGAAACGCCTTCATAGGTCTGTGTCAAACACAACTTCAATTATATTTTACGTGATGTACATCCCTGACTGCAGTTTTAGCATTTTTATTCAAAAGCCACTCCTTCGAACTTACTAATTATATAATTGTTCTCAAATGCCATTCGCTCTTTGTAATTCTTTTTTAAAAATTTTAACAATTAAGCCTGGTTTTCATACGCCACCAAGGCCGACTACATGGTCCCAAGGAATACCTGTGGTATTGTTCCGGCCTTTAAAAACATCAATTAATCCTCGACAGCAGAAGATATCCCAGGCCTCCCTCACCAACGTGACCTGCTACGTTTAGTGGTGGATCCAGGGTAGGGACCTGGGCCCCTTATTTTTTAACCAAAGCTGAGGTGAACTGCTAAAAGTGCCAAAAAAAAACGTTTGAGACTGGGGCTCACTTCCCCCGCCTTATCTTAAGAGCTGGATCCACCCCTGCAGTTGAATCGAGCTCAATGCTTTGCAAGTCGCCACCATCTAAGGTTCTTTTGAGATGTAAGCTTTGAGGATGAAACGGAAAGCTGCTAATTGCAACAAAAACACCAAAGAGTGTTTTGGATTACGCACACCAGCATTCAACATAAGTAATGAAACTCGCCTTAGTCCCTCTCGCCATATGTCCCCTCACTCTGACTCAAGCATTCTCTTCTCCACAGTCCTTTTCGCTTCTCTTAGCCGGCGGGGCCTTGGCACGAGCAACGAAGGGCTCTGTCTCTCTCTTCATTGTTCTGCTAGCCAATCAAAATCCTTTGAAATCCTGTATCTCCAGAGCCCTTCGTTTCTCGTGCCAAGGCCCCGCCAGCTAAGAGAAGCGAAAAGGGCTGTGGGGACGAGAATGTGACTCAACATCATCGAAGATTCTAATGAATAATTATAATTACAGTGGAACCCTGCCATAGGACCACCTTGCTATTACGACCATTTTTTGTGGCCTGAACTGCATAAGCCAACTTATTTTCTTATTTGAAATCCTGTTAATCCGACCAAAGTTTCATGGCCCCTTTTCCTATCCTTATACATTTATTTAGAGTACACTAGTAAAAAAGGCGGTTTCAGTATCTCCTTGCGTTTACTGATCAATTAACGTGCATGTAAAACATTTTTTGAATTGTATAATTCTTCGAACAGGATAGTTAGGAAAGCCGCTGGTGAATATCTAAACTGCCCTTCGTAAGGCCACTGGCAACATTTTGATCACTGTGATGACCAATATCGTTGCCGATGAGTACAGACAACACTAGACGGCATTCGATTTGTTAATTCGATCTTAGATTTGCAACATTGAAAATCCTATCACATTCTTTTTCCTCAAAAGCTTCAATTGCTTGGATTGGTTCATCTGGTAAAACCAACACAAATTTTAAAACACTGGTGAAAAGTGATAAGATACCTAAATTTTATGGTATTAATAAATGCAAACGTATTTGACAACGAGGAAAGATGGGCAAATGAAGCGAAAGTGACAATAAACCAACATGTGACTCTTTTACTATACATGAAATTTACCGCACCTGTGCAAAGACTTTTCGCGTTGTGTTGATAAACCACCTACGTCGAACAGCGAAAACTGATATCCTACAAATTCACAGTAAAGTTAATTCCACTACGATATTCAGTCGGTCATGATGCAGAGCAGAACTTCTTGCCAAAGCAAAAGTATCCATAACATCGATAAATGTCAAAGAAATATACAAAGAGACGACAGAGTCCAAAAGCTATTAATCAGTAATTTTAATTACTGATTTAAATTTAAAAATTCTGTGAGGCGAAGCAAATGGCACGTGATCGGTATCGGGTGATACCATTAGCACGTGAAACTTCGACAAGACATCGAAACTTTTACCTTCCGGGTCCGTTTTGTACAGAATATTCTAATAGTTCTCGTAAATATTACTTCTGTTTTCAATACGTTGGAGAGGAACAAAAATAATGGAGACGAATTTATTGATAGATTCTTCATCGGAGTTTTGCCCTACATTTTGAGTGAGGTAGGAACAAGGCGCAGTTAAACAAGGGCACAGATAAGGGGTATTCATGAATAATAAGCTAAAAGCAACTCTGCAATTAAAGGCAATCAAATTTGGGAAGTTAGATCAACAGAAAACAGCGGAAAAACGTGCGGTCGGTGGTTGTAAACAACAACAGGATGACGAGATTTCTGTGTGAACGTGGAAATTGAAGAGATTAAGGTCGGAATAATTTACCTTCTTCTGACAAACACACTAGACAACAAGAGCCAAGCCAAGCTGTGACGAGCTTTCGCGTTTACGCCTCTAACGAAACGAGATAATTTCAAATTGCCGGCGTGAAAACCGACAAAAGCTTAGGCTCTTGCGTTCAAGTACTTCGATTCTATAAACTTGCGTGCGCCTTGTCTAGTTATTCCGTTCTGGTGTCGATAACCTTTGTCGTTTTATTGTCTAACTTGTACACTCAATGCTCCGAACACATACGCTTGGCCAAATGGCAAATTCTGTGTCCGGATGTGGGGAAGGTGATCAAAATAAAAAAGTGTCGTTCTTTGTTGGTATTTAATGGGGGATTTGCAGTTATTTTGGGTATACGAACGACTTTAAGTACACATGTTTTGTTTTTCATGTAGTTGGTTAACAAAAGTATCATTGTCAGAGGCGGAAGGACCATACAATCACAAATTAAACAGGAAAGGAAAAGCTCTATCTTGAGAAAAAGCGAATGATGTGCAACAGCGAGTAGAAGGAATGATTGTCTGGCTGTCTGCTTGTTTCGGTTTGTCTGTTTGTTTGTTTGTTTGACTAAACCAGTTTTGGCCCACAGCCATTCACTCGAAGCAGTGCCTTCATTTGTACAAAAGTGAACAAAAAATTCTCCAGTAGACATTTGCAGTTGTTTGAAGCCGAAAGAGCCCGTTAGCATTAAGCAGCTGCTTAACATACGTTAATGTGGGGCGAAAACTGAACATTTATAAAACTGATGGTTATTCTTGTGGCAGCTGCAGAATAAGATCAGTTGCAACTTGAACAGACGGGATCTAAAGTGTCAACGCCATAAAGATTGGTAACATTGATAGCTCAGTTTCTTGAAATCGCTTTCTAGAATTTTCCTGTCCACTTTCAGAAGACCGTGAACTACAAAAGACATGGTTGTAAAACGCAATTAAAAAAGCAACAAAGTGATTTCCCGTCGAGAAGATGGTTTTAAGAAAGAGAAATAAGGAGAAATTTTGGTGGCTTATCTTTCGCGAAATAGCAGACATTCGCATTTTTATCAGGCTATTATTGTTTTTAAACAGTTTTTAATTAGCATTTTAAAAACACTACAATTTGCATCCAAAAAAATATAAAGGGAGGTCTTAACTGTCTTTTGTATAGAAAAGGACCAGGTAGATGAATATCAGTAGCTGTATCAGAAAGCTCTTAACTTTAAATTCTGCGGGAAAAAAGGATAAAAAAAAATTGTATTCGTTATTCTAATCAGCAATTTATTTGTAATTAATGACGAGTCCTACTGAGGCTAGCTGTTATTAAACAAGGTTTTAAAACACATCGACAGATTGTCAGTGGACTGACTTTGTGACGCGTAAGACTTGAGAATTAGAAACTTAAAATTTTTCAAAATACAAAAATTCGTCTTGCTTCGAATGTCGCGTCGATGAAAATTCGCAATTGTATGTGCGCACTTATTTAAACAAAAGAAAAATTATAACCTTGCCTTGATACAGCACAATGCTAGCCTCTTATTCAATTGTTATTCTTTGGTTATGGAGTAGTGTAATATCGGTGTTTTTATTTTCGTCTTTGTGCTCAACAATTTACGCCCTCTCTATTTTTCTCCTGTTTTAATTTTGAGTTGTCATACTAAAATCTGTCCGTTGCTCCGCCGATTCTTCTGTTGCTGCCACTTTTGATTGGATCATCTTTTTTGAATTTTTAATTTCTCGTGCTTTATGCTTTCATTTAACCTTCCCGACCATACGCTAGTTCAAGAGAAGGTTGCCTTGCTTTAACACTGAGAATGGACTACGCTCGTCAAGGAACCAAATTGTCACATCCGCACTGCAATACAGTTCAGTGCTGCAAATGTGTTAACATGGCACAATATTTATAAATTTCCAACAGATTGAATTTACCAGCTAGAGCTATAATCACCACATTTAAAATGATCAGGCAAGTGGCAGTGATTTCAAATCTGTACCATTTCACTCACCCTTTGGCTTATAATGTTTGACATCCTCAGCAGTGAACTCGTCATCCGTCTCCACTTCGCAATAAGACTTGCGTGAACAAACTCTTTTCGGACGACCACTTTTAGACTCCTCGTGGACTTCGCTTTGCTTCGAACCTGCTTGAATTTTCTCTGATTCCATTTCTTCATGCGACGATCAAATCCAAAGGATGGAACTAAAAACTAAGAAATTTTTCCCCTCGCGGTGGCATGGAGTGCTAGTTATATACCCCGCCGCTAAAGGCCTTAAAAGAAATACGAATTTCCGGACAGGTTAATAACCGAGATTCGTGCCGTCAGCAGGTGCAAACATCTCCCATCTTCCGAGTTTTGTGATCAAGGGGAGAAATTCGCCTTTATGAATAATACAATCATTTGGGAACAAAAGAAAGCCAATGCAGTTGCTCGACAAAGCGATCTGATTGGCTGTTCATGACAATAACCCAACAGACTTGCCATGCTCATATAAAACCATCAGCGAAGTTTTAATTGATAAATATTCCCATTGTAGCTTTGTAAATAGCTCGGCTGAATTATTCCGCCTTTACTTTTTGCCCCAAGCAAAACACTACCGTAATTCGGAGTAATTTGTATTTATGATGCACGCGAGCGTTCAAAGTAAGTCATATTGTGAGCGTCAGAGCCGCGGCTTAAAACGTCTACTTTCACTCCGCTAAAGACAACAATAACGGCCAATTTTGAGTCTAATTGTTTCGACGAGGTAAAGTGATAGAAACATTCGCGCGTTTGTGTTTTCTAAGAAAGCACAAAGGGTACCTTGTTAAAACTTAACCGTTGTATTTACGAGGTACCAATAAAATATTACAGCTGCAAACCATAATGACGGTTTGTTAAATTCTATAGCTAAGGCATATTCCTGCCAATGTTAAATTTTAAGATCGATGACGTACATTGTACGTCGAAAACCCTAGCCACGTTAAGACAATTTGGTTCGGGAAGCGAGCGCCGAGTTGGTTCGTCAGCTTCATCGATGAAGGAAATAGTTTATTTTATTTTCAATGATGTTGAATTAAAACGAGTAAACGAAACCAATATGATACCAACCAACAACGCAACAAATTCATCTACAGCATAGTAAACGAACGTCTGATTTAACTTCACGTAGATGATGTGAGGTAGATCAAGTCACAGCTTAATATATACTTCACCAGGACGAAGTCATTACTGTGCCGAATGGTCTGGCCTTTTCCGATTAACCCAACAAACGTTTTCGTCTTCTTTATCATTGGGTTTCAGTAAGTTAACCACAGGCAGCCCAATGCCGTTTTCTTTTTAAATCCGAGGTAACTGTCCACCCTAAAAACCAATGAACAACCCGGTACTGTGGTCTGGTCCGTGTGTGTGTGTGTGTGTGTATAGATGGCGGGTCCACATTAGCTCATTAGCTGGCATTAATACAACCCGCTTTTCCACAGAGTGAATAGTGAGTTTAAGCAAGGACTATGGCTTCAGCAAAGAAAACGTACTTATTTTGAGATTATTCCATCTCGTTCAAGTTGTACAATATGGGCGAAGTATCCCATAGAGCGTTTTCACGTGACGTCACGGTGGTCATGTTGGTGCACAAAAACAAAGGAATGGCGGCCATGTTGGTGCACAAGGCTAACCCTCTGGGAATTGAACTCTATTTTTATGCAAATATTTTCTTTCGTTTCATTGAACTGATATGGCCGCTGGTCACGTGACTGAAAACGATCTATAACTGGATTGGTACGAACTGCCTTCACTGTTTCGTGCTCACGTTGTCGTGAAATTTGCAGAGTATGGCAAAGAAACCCGCACGTGCAGCACGACTGTTTTTCATCATTAACCCCACTGTAGTGTGGCGTTGTCGTTGCCGTAACCATAGTCGTTTCTTAAACTCCCCAATAAGGATAGCGGATACAAGGCACGTAACTCAAAGAGCCATGGAAGCAAACGAGCCAAGGATAAAACGAAATTCGCTGCATTTGTGAGAAAAACAAACATAGAGAAATGAGAAAAAAAGAATATTGACAATTATAAAACTAGAAGTAATCAAAGATTAATAAGTGCGTTCGAAGTTCAATGAATTTAGCTAAAATCATACAAAAAAACATAGGAGGAAATTAGTTGAGACATTAAATGAGAAAGACGATTACGAAATTCTTCAACATCACGTCCGCCAACACCCGATCTTCGATGTTCGCGAAGAAGACAGAATTTTGTGTCGCACAAGGCAGAATTCTTTGCGCAACGAGAATGTGACGTCATAACTGCCCGCCCGATAGAAAGCCCAAAAAAACCCTCAGAGCTTTCGCTAGCGTTCACAAGACACCCACGAAATTAGGAAGCGTTCTCCTTCGTCGAACGCAATAACTAAAATAGTACGCGCGCTCTGATTGGTCAAAACCCTAATATGGTTTATTATACCGGTTAACTCATACTTTATTGTGAAACTCCTTGTTCTAGTACTAGTTACAGTTATTTTATAAAACCAAAAGACCACATTTTCTATGGCTTCAAGCTTTTTTTCGTGTTCTTCCAACATCCTGCGTGGGTAGAAAGTGCCGTCTTCTTGATACATGTTCTTTGGAACGTTTTTACTCATGTGACAAGCGGCCATGTTGGTTTAATGAAACAAAAGAAATTATTAGCATAAAAATAGAATTCAATTCCCTGAAGGTTAGCCTGGTACATCAATATGGCCGCCGTTCCTTTGTTTTAGTACACCAACATGGCGGCTGTGACGTCATGTGAAAACATACTCTTTCTTGTTTAATTTAGTATACATTATGCTGTTACACCTTGCGGTGGTTTTCAACAAACTGTAAGTTGATTCGTTACGAATTTCAGTGTTCATTGTTATTCGCCTAAAACGCCCAAAAGAATCTCTCCGAAATAATTCCACTGTTATCACCTGTAGATATAGGAAACGATTTGCTAGCATCGGTGTGAAAAGCATTGGACTGTTGGAAAGGTCTTGAATATATCCAGCTTACTTTATTTATACGAAAAAGCGTTTGGAAGAGACTGGCAGAAGAGCAATCGTACACCAGTTTTACAGTTAACTAAACTCATAAATCTCCTGCCCAGAGTATCACGGTCAGGTGGTTAGCGGCGCCGGCTACAAGAGACGCGATGCCCCGTGATGAAAATACTTCGATCAGAAACACAGGCAACCAGTAGTCTTCTCCTCTTCCGACTTTTTCTTTTTGTCATCTTCCTCTGTGCACCATGCTAAACAAGGACAAAGCTCCATGATGAAACTGTTGAAAATCTTCCACATTAAATATCCAACGATAAGGATGACCCAGAACACGAGACCAATCATGAAGATGATGTCGGATGGCCCTGCCACAGCTGATGTCAAAGCCGGGACTTTCTTCATCACCCGGAGTTTTGCTATTCCCATGGAGGGTGTGAGGATCATTACCATGAACCCTAACCCAGCTGGCATGGCGATCAGGAACCTCAGCGGATAACAGCTCCAGCAGAATGGATTTCCAATCCAAAAGTACAGCGGGAGAATCCCTGTAGATTGAAATTCAGGTTGATTCACTAACCTGTGCACCAACTCTTATATCCGGCATGGTTCAACAAAAAGTAATATTTTGTCTTTGTAATTCACAATGTAAAACAGACAGCACGTTCAAACGAAAGGAAGAGTTGCAAGATTAGGGGACAGTACCATGCAGAAAAAGGCCATTTAAGAAATCAGAAGGTGGCGAAAATGTAAGGAGGGGAGCATTAAAATACTAAATGGGACGTTCCGTTGACTCCAAAACCAAAAGTTGGTTCTATTTTCGGAGAACGGTCAGCAAGTTTTTTCTCAGCGTATATAACAATTGCATCCTTATCTTACCTTTATAGATAGTAATCAGCGCTACAGCTGATATCTTCAGACCAATAAACATGCTGCTCCGCTTCAAGGAGATCTCGGCTGGAATTGAAGTTGCACTCAATGAGCATTCCCAGCAGTTGATCTCCGCTGGACCGAAGTAATGCACGCTCAACTCAACCGCCAGACACGAAGTCGGGATGTCGTGAATAAAAGTTTCCAGGCACATGAAAACTGTGTGAATATGAACGATGTTTCGGTAATACCTCGGTGTGTCTGGTGAATCTACTTCGTGCTCGAATCCAGGATCACGGCAGTGTTTGCATAAATTTGGCAATAGAATGCACAGATGTGCAATGTAAATTCCTACACCAATGCCCGCGAAAATTAGGAAGAACCACTGCAGAATCTCAAGTGTTAGAATATGCTTGTCTAGGTCGGATACCGTAAAGTTTCCTGGTTGTCTACAGTGTATTAATGTCCCACCTGGATCAACTTGCGTTCGATTAGCCGAGGATTCGTGGAGTTCATTGCATTTTCGCACTGCAGAGAAGACGTCAAAGAACATACCGATGTCGGAGGCGACGTTGTATCCTTGAAGAATGCTGTACACGGTAAATTGGATGATGTAAGAGCACTTCCACGTTATCTCGCGGCAGAACACAGCGCAGATCCGTGAGAAGCAACCTATGCAAAACTCACACAAACGGTCCGCCATTTTGTGTCGATCTTTGGTTAGAATACAAGAAGTTTCCCTATTTGACGGGAATCAAGGGTGACCTATAGAGTAAATATAAGGGCGTTTAAAGAGATTATCCGGAACTGGTAAGGAGAATTGTTTTGATATAGTCACCTGTAAACTAAGAAAGACTTGGCTCAACGGATCGTGCTGGAGTTCAGTGACGAAATGAGCGCAATGTAGGAGGAAGGAATAAGAACCAAAAACTGAGTGAATTCTCATTCCCTCCGAAAGAGGAAAGTGAAATTGCATTAGGTACGTACGTTCTGTTTGCCAGCTTGCAGCTACGAGACTGTTCGATTAGTTTGAAGGTACATGAAAATTGGAATTTAGTTCTCAATTGCAAGCGGGCATGCTGCTAATATGTTTGTAAATCAAAAATAAGTACAGCGTGGGTGAAGATCGAGATCTGAAAAACTAGGCTTTGTTTTCGATCTTTTGCAGCATTCATTGGCCACGAGTGTATCAGTTCAAGTACCTGTTTGGTCTATGAAACTGATAAATCATCCCCTATGTTTGTCACAGCAAAGTTGTTTACATGAAGTTCATAACTTTTCGAGATTCCTTTCTCTCTGTGTTTTGGCAGTCGATATTTGCGTTGCCACATATATCGCCAGTAAAAGAAGGTGAAAAAAGCAGCCTGAGTACTCATACCTTGAAGTCGTTAGGGTTTGTCCCGATGCAATAAAAACCGACCACACAGTTCGCTGTTTCCTTTTTGTAGTGCAGAAAAACTAGAAGAAGTTTTTAAAGAGGGAACGAGTTTTGAGGAATGTGATGAATATATTATACAAAGAAAAGCGACGAAATCATAGAAGCGTGAAATGAACTTTGTCTTGAGTCGATGGTGTAAGTAGCAATTTGCATACAGCTATCAAACAAAGTGTGGTGTGACTAAAAACCTACTTGCATAGCTCCAAATAAAAAATTATCTTAACAAACGGATCTAAATTTAATTTCCCTCGCTGGCTGCTGGGAATTTGTTGGTGATACGTGGAAAACGTCGGAAAGAAAATAATTTCGTGTGCACAAAGTCATTGTACATAAAAATGTACGTTGGGCGCGCGCATAAATTGTATTCAAGTTGAATTGGATGTTGTTGTCGGTGTGTTGCTGGGAATTTTAGCTGGAACTTTCAACGCAGTGTACTCGATCAGTCAGTGTAACTTTTCTTGTTAATGATGTTAAGATATACGTCACATGTTGCACCAAAGATTACCTCGTGTGGCAGAGCCATCAGCTAAAATGCGTCCTCATTCGGAGAGCTCAATTTTATGTTTCTACGGCATGTCGCGCCTTAAAACGAGATGCAAGCTTGTATTCGGGAAAACAAATTCACGGAGGTAAGCTGTTAACCAGATAAATAACTTTCTTAGACCCAATTGGATAACGCGGTTTTTCACTTTGAACTATCGGAACCTGCTAAGTTAATCTTGATTCAGGAGAACGGCTTCGTGACACATGCTCCCTTCTCAACATTAAGGAACGCAAAAAGTCTCAGTGACATGATCTCCCTGAGTCTTCTTTTTATTGTTTTTTTCTCTTTTTTTTTTTCACATCTAACACTCAGTCAGTTGATGGTTTTGAAAATAGTAATTTATTGGCATTACTAAAAATAACAGAAAATTACACAGAAGACTTTACATCAGTATTGCAAACAGTAATGGTCATAGTGCCATGTAACCAGCTTCCAAACTGCAACTTAATTTAACTAAGATGCGATTTTGATTTAAAATGAAGACCAAGATAAAGAAGTTTAAAATTATAGAAGAATGAGGAGGCAAATACATAGCTAATTAGACTCGGGTGCCATTTGTCTCAGAAGTGGACATTTATAAAAGTGATGGGAGGGGTGGGGAACTGAAAAGCCAAAACAAAATTCAAAACTTGAAAAGAAAACAAAATTCGTACAACAAAGAAAGAAGAGAAATGAAGAGGTTTTCCACTGCCAAAAAAATCCCCGCATAAACAAATGACACAAAAGATTTTCGTGCAAGCTATAAGTACCCCTTATTCCCATGACTTTTCTATAGCCCTTTATTATTTATATCTCTCAGTTAGTACGCGCGCTGTGATTGATCAATTTAGCGGGCCGTATTCTATTGTACGGCCCGCTAAATTTGAAAGTTTTCTTTTCCGCGCGCCTGATTAACCTCAGAGATATAATAAATATCTTACTAACCTCGTTTTCTCGGTCCGTACTGTAAGGTACGGATCCTCGTTTTTTCTCGTTGATTTATGGCACGCGCGCCTTGCGCTTGGGCCATAAGTGAACGGGAAAAAACTTAGTCCGTAAATTACAGAACCGACTTCAAACTCGGTTAGTAAGAGGTATTTACTTGCATTTCCTACCGAAAGGTCAATTATATAATCCGCAAACTTACCAGTTCCTCTTTCAAGCATTTGAAGTATACGAATGGTGAGCTCATTTGGATTTTGATGAAAAAGGTAAAAATTAAAATGCTCCACCCTTCATCAGACAGCCACAGGTAAACGTTGAAAGAAAACGGAGTACTGGTATTTTCAACTTAAAAATGTAATATACATGTATTACTTATATACAAGAATAAAAAAAGAAATGTGTTTTCTAAATTATTAGTTGAAACGATTCAGGAAAGAAACAACTGGATTTTTACAGTACTGTTAATTTAACAAAATATACCCTAAGCTAATTCTTCCATTTTCTATCGGCCGATGCTTTCGTTGCGCGCAAAATATAATTGCGGGTAACATAAATTACATTTTCAGCACAAAAACTGAAATAGCGAATTATCTGACTTTTTAAAATTGATTTTCATGGATTTTGCTTACACTTACGCCAGGTGAGCCTGGCGATGATGCACAAATGAATGTCATTTCTATTCAACGAGGCTCTGTTTGTTATTTTTGATCTTGTAAATATATATATTTTCCATTTTTTTTACTTGATCCTTTTATTTTTAGTGCACATGATTGGAGAATAGCGAGTTTGAGAACAGCCTTCTCCCCATAATTTTTCAATAATTTTCCTTTCATTTTTTCTCTCTCAACAACGCCTGTTCTTAGGCTCCTCATTTTGAATACATAACCTATACGCCTGCGTTGGCAAATTATACTGATTCAATACCACATTAATACCCCATTTCCAGGCATTGTAGCATAATTACATTATGGCTAAAAACCATTATAAATCAAAAAACGACTTTACTCAATTTCGTTTTACCTGGAATCACAGGCAATTCGACCCTACGCGTAGGGCTGTAAACATAAACATGTTTGTTTTGTAAACTTTACCGATTTTTCTCAATTTGATGGAATAAGAAGAACGTTCTCTTTGCAGGAATAATGCACTCTGGATATTTTGGGCCTGATGGTGAGTTTTCTTGCAGTTCATTCGGAATTCATGCTTACTGTATCATTTGCAATAAAACTATACCGACCAGTTCTGCTACTAGACTGATGACGATGAACCCCTCCTGACCCCCATGCTCATTCACCCCGCCGACAAATAAACGAACAAGCTTGCCATCAAATACCTAGAAAATAATAAACTTACGAGAAAAGCTTTAAGAAAGTAACTTAACAATAGATCGTTTTTCAGGGCAACAAATACCGGTTAATTTTCAAAAACAATTACCTGGTTTCATATCACGATCATCTTCTAGCTAGTTGCTTAGCAACATAGCTCTAAGTCATTTGTTACCTTTCCAACTTTAATGAGGTTTGTCCTTTCTAAACACATTGCAATTTTTCTGAAGGAATAGTCTAACAAACGATTTTTCAATGGAACTTAAAAGCAATATGCGATAATATTTCCTTAGATACACGGTTAAGAGAGCAGTTTATCACTTTTAAACTCTTGTTATAAGGCCGGTACTTGTGCCATCAACATATCAACAGAGGCATCGTGAACTCTCTTTTCCTTCCCCCTCTTTACGTTCGCACGGACAGCAAACAGCACAGACCCACTTCCCACAGAAATACTTATACAGACAAGTTATCAAGAAAATTATACCCCAGAAGAACATTCCGAACGTCCAGATGGTCGAGGAAATTGTCCCCATCTCGACCTTCATCTGTGGTGCCACGACAAACAGGCGGTTTATGGCCACACCCATGGCAGGGGCCAAGGTAAGTACACAGTAAAGGAGCCCAGCTGGGAGCACCACACAAATGCGGAGAGGGTAACAAGCCCAGCAGAATGGGTTCCCTATCCATGCATAGAGCGGCAAGATACCTGAAACGAAAAGAGTAAATTCCTAAGAGACAACCATTTTACCAAAATCTAAGGTCCTTATTTCTACTGAAGCACGCCATCCTCGGTGCTACCCCTCTACAAACGACAAGAATTAAAGCGCTGGTTGAACATCTGCATATAGGAAAGAAAAAGTAAGCTAATACACTGACCACAAATGTCCAAGATTTGTGGTCCCACCCTTCACTGTTGCCGCTGCCACTGTGCCCCAGACCTAACTAGCTGAACATAATTTCCATTGTACTTGCCAAAACCATTTTTTACTTCCTTGGAAACCAGTGATTGTAATGAGTGCAAAGGGAGCCGACAAACGTAGTAAGTGGCGGGAAACAACCATCGAGGGGTTGTTCAGCCACAAACGAAACGTTATATTTCGCTGTTGACTCTGTTGGTACTCACCTTTATAAACGCTCACAAGAGCTATGGAGCCCAGCAAAAGACCCAGCCACTTCTCACAGTTAATCAGCCCCATTGGATTCAGGGGCAGATCATCTGGTTTCATGGCGCATTCCCAACAATTGATGCCACCGGCACCCCACATCTGAGCACACAGCTCAACTGCCAAGCAGGACATGGGCACATCGTGAATGAGAGTCTCCAGCAGCAGGAACAGCGTGTGAATCTGGAGAATCTTCTGGTAATAAGGCGCAGCCTCGGCTACCATGTTCTCAAAGTTTTCATCCCTCCAGTGCTTGCAGGTATTCGGGAACAGGACAGCAATGTGGATGACATAAACACCTCCCGACAGACACATGAAGAAGAAAAAAACACCTTCGAAAATCTGAAGCGTGGCTGCCTTCTCACCGATCATCGCTTGTGTGGCATTTTCATTATCCAAACAGTACGGTCGTGTCAGGTTTGTTTTGTTGCTCAAGGGTACCAGCGTGGCGGTGGACAGCTCATCGCATCGCTTGTACGTTTGCGACGTCTCGAGGAACACACCGACGTCTGTACCGATGTTGAAGCCCTGGAAAATGGCGTACATGATGATCTGGCAAAGGAATCCACAACCAGGGGAAACAGCATTACAAAAACAGCGACAAAGACCCCGGCAACATGCCATGGCGGTCTTGCCGAGGCATTTGCAACAATTTGTTAGAAATGTCTGGATACAGCTGCACAAGCACGAACAACACATTATGGCGGGTTTCCTGGATTACTCCAACTGAAACTCTTGAATTTTTAAGTTTTTTTTAAGGTTCTGTTAATGAGATTCGTCTCTCCTTCAGTCTTGAAAAGGTTGCTAAGATATCGAACCGTAGAAACTCCTACGGCGTTTCAAAAGCACACAATATTACTGAACGCCTGGAGGAGACAATATGGCCGACTGCCGTAAGGCTTTCACAGCTCGCCGCTAGATTTACTTGATAATTCACTCGGATTTACGAAGACACCGAGAAAATGGTTCCAAGAAACCTTCCTCAATTCAGAAGTCTTATTCGATAAGTCTAGATACTTTGTTACGTTCTCAAAACAAAGTATTGTCCAATGTTTTGATAATCAAATAAACTACCATCGTTGCTTTTCCTTCCTTCGGCAGTGTCCTTGCAATATAAAGAAAAACTGACCGATGGAGGTTTTCCTTCGAAAATCTCTCGTTAGTCCTTAAAGTGTGGTTACGGAATTTCGTCTTCGTGTTTCCTTGAGCCCAAGAAAATTCAAAGAATTTCTGTTCAAATCTGTCGCTGAAAAATCCTGATTTTTAAATTTTCCTTGGTGATGTTGTTCCGGGCGGTATTTGCATTTGACCACGAAACACCACTTGATCACTGCAGCTGTAAGGGAAAGACAAGCGAAATAAGAAAATAGTTTCTCGTATAATAACGATGATAAACTTACAAGAAATCAAGTAGTTGTTTATCCTATTTCCTTCCAACAAACCTTACCGGGCGACCTTTACAAGATTTGATCCGAAAGACGCAAAAAACTTCGATATCGTTAATTTTTAATGACAGGCTTTTGTGTTGAGCTGTCAAACGCGGACGAAGACTTTTCATGAATAACTTAGGCATATCAACTGAAATTGTGTCCATTCTCATTATGGTCTCTCGGAGATTAAATAAACAAATAAAAAAAAAAGAAGACAGTATTTGTAATAAGCTTTATTTATATTTTGAGAAATTCGAAGGTTCAGGATTTCAAACTTAAAGAATTCGGAAAATATCATGTTTGTTTTCGGATCTTTAGGCAAGTCAATTTTAATTTTTTGTCAATTTTTAAACAAAATTCGCGCTTCACTCAATAGAAATTTAATACCGTGATCCTAGGTTAATGAATTCATAAACACAAACTGTCCAAAGAGCTACCAAGGGAACATTTCTCTTGAACCTGCAAATTATATTATAGATTTTTATAAACTAAATCTACAAAAAAATTGTTTTTTTTTTTTTTCATGGCTGCTTTTGCAAGTGATTGAAAACATAGGTTGGGCATCTTTGCCGGAAGTGAATAAATGGCCTCGAAATCATCGCGGGTTAATTTCAGATTCTTCAATATTCCTCTCGATTGTGTTTACGGTTTGACATTCCAAATTGAATGTGGATCACTTTCATTTCACTCGAATCAATAATTCTAAACATCGTTGTTGACCAAACATTGACAATCGGAAAATGTTCGACTGGGTCAGCGGCCTTTGGGCTTGTCTGCTGATATCCATCCGTTTTGAAAACCTGGTGAAAATACTTTACCGAATACAAATATGCGATTTTTCGCTCAACTGGTAAAAAGACTATTAAGTGCAGTCTAAAGAGAAGTCAAACCTCTGTAGTTCGTCGAGAAAAAGAGAACGATGTCATTCTGGGTTCAAGTACGCCAATAAATACGTGTTCTACTAATAAAAAATGCTTCTATTTTAAAAGAGGAAACTATTTTAAAAACAAACTAAGCTGGCAAGAGGATAATATCATTTCAAA
>OX419339.1:29962846-29992846 GCA_948470475.1 Galaxea fascicularis
GTTTCCAATTGTGTCTGCGTTGCTACGTGCAATTCGGTTTGCCTCATTTTCAAGTCTCAATTCCACTCTGAATACCTTGCCGCGATAGCGAAATATGGTGGCCCGCAGGAATATCAAAAGAGCATATAGCAATTTCGCCTAGCACGGAAATATGACCTCCCAGTTTTCTTGGTACAGTAGAAATTGAAATTAGGTGAGGTTTTTCTTATCGATCGACCAACAGAACAGTAGAATAAAAGCGAAAAGCACTCCCAAACCAAACAAAAAATTGTTATACGTAATTCAGAAATAGTAATAAAAAGAGGTAAACCTGAAAAAGCCGTCTGTTAAAACTTCAATAGTTTTCTATTTGAAAACAAAATCTAACAAAATATTGACCGTTTCAGTCAGTCTGTATCACTAATAAAAGTATTAGGGAAAAAAAGGCATGGTGATCTACGAAAAATTTCAATCTTCACTGCCACAGATTGGAACTTTCAGTTGAAGCGAAGCCACGATTGATATCAAGCGAACAAATTCTAAAATAGTTGACTTCGCTTTTATCAAATATTTCATTTGGAAGTCTATCGTCCAGTAATCTCTGTTAATAAAATAAGATTTTTTCAAGTGAGCGCCCAGAGAATACAGTGACCACAAAGGGCCAACCAGCTGCCGCCTCGCTCACTTGCTCACTCCAACCGAATGAAATATATGACAGAAGCTATGTTTTGAGTTGAGCACGTACTAAATCCGTAGCGCCTACCGACTTAAAATATAAAAAAAAAGTTGAAGAAATATGATCAAAAGGCCAAGTGGCCAAGTTTCTTTGTTAAGGTGATAGACTGTTTCACCGCGCCGAAAAACTTGCCAACCGTACCGTTGTTCGTCAAAAAACCGCGAAGACAACGCTACTGGCCATTTTGAAACAGGAGCGGTTTGATTATGGTTCTTTTTTTCTACCACAATATCACAAACGCATTGACACAGCTCTTCTTATTTTTAAGAAGGAAATCATCTGTTAAATTTGTTTGATATAATAAACTTACCGCTTCTAAGACTGTTGTGCGTAAGGATGCAATCTATTGAGTACCGAGATTCTCCATTTTCCGTGTAAAATTTTGAAGGAAAAGATCGAACCAAAGCACAAGCAAACGGAAGTGACAGCTTTCAATAATTATATTTCCATAATATTCATCTCTCGCTGAATACATTATAAAGCCTTACAATAGAAGCAGGTGATTTTCAAGTTTCCAAAAGGACAGACAGAAGTCGGTTTTACGGGGTAGAAACCATGTTCTTGTTGTCTTTCTATCATATCATATCATATCATAGCGCTGATCAAGAAAATCAGATTGATTTTGCTTTGATGATCATTGGCAAGGTCTAGCAGTGGTAGTTAAGTGAACCCACAAGGTTTGCGCGCACCGCGATAAAATAGGGGGTTACGTGATACCCACTGAAGGAAACAGATGTTTCTTGGCCATTGCGGAGTTGCGCAGGGAACTGGGGCGAGTTTCAATTTGAAGTAATCGATAAATTGACACCATCACCAAAGATTTGGACTTTAAGACATCGTTCAAAATCCATACAAACGTCTCTATATTTGTGGCAGCGTCCCCCTGAACGATACAAACTGTATTATTTTTACGATTTCTGGGCAAACACATTGATTTCCCCTCAGTTATTTCCAAATAGTAGGTGGATGACAGGATTTTACACTTAACAGAAAACTGAATAATATTTTTAAGAGTTTATATGGTTTTGGTGGACGCAGCTTCAAAATTGGAGACGTTTGTATGGATTGTGAACGATGTTTTTAAGTCCATATCTTGGTGTCTGTTCAAACTAAAAGAATCAAACTCGGTCAAAACGACCAAACTCGACGGTATCTTTCATGTGATCGTGTCAATCTATCGATTACTTCAAATTTGAAACTCGTCCCAGTTCCCTGCGCAACTCGGAATGGCCAATAGGCCATATTCGTATTCTCGGTATTGAACTGGATCTAGGATGAGGTGGCGGCTCTTGCGTGGGAATACATTTTCATATGAAAAGTTCCCCCGCAAGAGCCTCCACTTCATGGTAGATCCAGTTCAATACCGAGAATACGAATATGGCCTATTGTGAGACAATTTGACGCCCACGCGAAGTGCGACGTTTCAGAAATCTTACAGGGCAGATGGAATGGGCGTAAAACAAATCCCTGTGACGGAGGGGACTTTCATGGGTCAAAGGCGACCGTTGTAAACAGAGGACCGCAGCACCTAACATAGCTAGGCAAATAAAATATTCTACCTTTCAACATTAAATATTCCTTCAGCAAAATGAATTCACCACCCCCAGTTGCCAAATATACCTTCAAATTCTCCTCTCTTTCCCCCTTTCTATTCTTGTTCCTTCTTTTAATTTCTTTCTTGCCGTGACGAATAAACCAACCAGGCCCCAGTTGTTCCAAGAGCGCCGGGATGACTCTATCCAGCAACGGGCGGTGTGCGAAAAATGAAGTCTTACAGACCTGCAGACTTGCAAACTTGCAGACGTTCGGCTTCGTGAATATATATTACATCATCCAGAATATGTCTGGCAGTCACGCAACTCTCTTTTTATTCCCGCAAAATTAGTCACGTGTCGAGTTGCTTCCCCACAACGGAACGCAAAGTGGCTGAAGGTAAGTCGGCGATGTTTCTTTGTTTTATTAGAGATTTTGTACTCAGTCGCTAATACTCCCGCAGTGTACCTTACCTGCGTGAAAAAGCTGGAAAGATGCTAAAACCAAAGAAAATGTTGAGTACTAGGATCCGAGAATTTGAACACTCGGGACCGGTTCCAAATGGATCCGACCCAATCCTGGAACGGACCACTTTTGTTCACACGGGACCGTTTCGTTTATGAACATCAGGCCACACGGTACCGGTCTGTTATGGTCCGGTACTGGATCGAAGTGAGCAAACCGTTGAAGGACGGAGGTGGGAGTGGGGATTGCGGGTCGGAAACAGGCAGTCTCAGTGTTTGTGGGCATGTAACACTTACCATCATTCGATGGATATTTTCCCCCTTTTCATTGGCTGAGAGTCCACCACGTGACCTGCAAATAACTACCTACAAATAATGATCTGCTCATGCGTAATATCGTCTAAATGCGTTTTTGCTGCAAATAATATTCTGCTCATGCGCAATTGTAACCACGCTAGAATAAATTATTTAACTGAGAGGGAAACCAATTGATTTCTGCCAGCAGCGCACGCTTACCGCTTCCCAAAAAAAAGTATCAAAACAAACTTGGTGATCGAATGATAAAACAATTATTGAACTCGGTTATCGCAAAATATCGTGATTTGCCAGTGTCTCGCAGATCAATTGTTTGCCTCAGCCTTCGGCTTCGGCAAATAGTTTATCTGCTCGCCACTGACAAATCACGATGTATTGCTCAACCTCGTCCAATAATTGTTAATTATCTTTACTGGTTTTCAAGGAATCCAAAATGCTTCCATTGGGATGAAGAGAATTTTAAGCTGGTGTGTATGCGAATTTATCTTTAATTTGTTGCTTGTTTCATGAAGGTTGACACCCATATAAACACCGATATGCAGTTTACCGTTGCCTTTACCTCTATGAAATCAAAAGATCGTCAATAAATAATCCAAGTCTTACCAGGTAAAGGAGCTAGGTTCAGTAAAAACTGTCTACCACAGTCACCTGAAAATTTTCTTTACTTAGCAAACGACTGTTTAACGTAGAATACCCAAGTTACGATTGGAGGATGGAGGTTTCCACTGTCATGAAACAACATTCTTGATAAATAGTTCCCTAAATGTCTTTCACGTTTCTATCAACACTTTGAATGACACTGATAATTAATGTTCCTTTTGATAACGCTGTTCCTTTTTTACAGATAAAAAAGTAGACCATTTTGCCGATCTCCTTCGTGTGGTGGTGTTTTTTTTCTTGGGGGGGGGGGGGGAGGGGAGGTAATGGGCACCCAAATGCACGTTATATCTATTGGAGGAGAGTGGGTAGGGTAAAACAGAAGGCTAGCTGGCGAGAAACGCGGAGATAGAGACCGGGGGGTAAATGAGAGGTCGCAGTTTGAGCCCTTAAGATTGCCCGGGAATGCACTGCAACGGCATGAGTTTAACCATGCCTCTACCACTGGCCATGGACAGCCGATGAGGCTCACACCTCCTTTAAACAGAGGGTAAGATTGAAAAGCACTTCAATGCTGCCCCTGCACAGACGACTGGGACGCGTCTCTTTAGAGGCTAGCAGAAAAGGAAAATGAACAGAATCCTGTACAATAGTTAGATGCAGATTATGAATTCTACAATGATCCTGCTCTGACAATCTTGAACAAGCCGTTGACATTGTTGTTCTTGATAGCTTGCCGGCAACCCGCAATGACTTGAGCTTTTGCCTTGCCGACTGGAAGTGAGATAAAATATACAATGCACCGTGTAAACCTCTCGTTTTGATTAGTCTAGACGCACGAATGACGTTACAGAAAGTAAAACAAGCAATGTATGAAACAAATGGCTATGCCAGTGTGTGTACTCTGATAACGCACGGAGGACGTCAAAACGCGGTAGAAAAATCAATCACGCGGCGAGTAGCATACTTCCTTGTTCTTACCCCGTTTTGAGATCGCCTATCCGTGCGTTATCAGAGTAAGCACACAGTGACAAATGGAATCTATACTTAAATAGGCTATTTCCGAATTACCTCAGGCCTCTTTTTCAAAGCGAGGCTAGGTGCTCTTCCTTTCATATGAAAATCAATTTCCAATTCACACGCAAATTAAACTCATTTTCACGTGAATGAAAACTGATTTGCATATGAAAGGTGAGCACCTCGACTCGCTTTGAAAAAGAGGCTTGAGGTAATTCGGACTATAGATCGTTTTCACATGACGTCACGGCGGCCATGTTGTTGCACAAAAACAAAGGAATGGCGGCCATGTTGGTGCACCAGACTAACCCTCTGGGAATTGAACTCTATTTTTATGCGCATATTTTGTTTTGTTTCACTGTACCAATATAGCCGCTGATCACGTGACTGAAAACAATTAATTGTCAAACGCACGGATTGATTTCAGGACGCACTCACTGGACCAGCCAAATCACCTGATACAAAAGCTGTCCACCTTACTGACAAAAATTAACAAAGAGGGAGAGACATTTTGAGGTCTTCACATTTTTAACCTTACCACAGACCGTGAAAGTCAACTTTCTTTTGTTTACCATCACGTGCTGTTTTCTCTTCAAGGGTAAAGCACAAGCGTTTTAGATAACAACATGAAGAAACTGCTTCCCAACTCGCTGTCATACTGGACAACAATTCCCTTGACAAAAGGAATTCCCTCAAAGTTTATCAGTTGTTCTAACAGCTTCGCTTCTCGGACAACTGTTTATATTTTGTTTTGGACAAATATTCAACCTTACTTACCCCTGAGCTTGCCAGCCCGTTGAATACCTTGATTGACAAGTTTCAAACAAGATAGTAATTCATTGTGGTTGTTACACCTGATTTTGTATCCATTAATGAGATCCCTATTCAAGTCGTACAGTTCCATATATCCCTTTCTCATGTTCTTCCTGTTGAATAAAAACCAAAGGTGAGGCGTATCTGCACATGCGCATGATCAGTACTACAAAGCAGTTCTCAAACTGTATGCAAAAGAGGACAAGGCAGGATTTGCCCCTTTTTATGACGAATATAAAATTGGCGATGATAATGATGAAGCTAGGGGCCCTTTCCTCGAAGACCCGAAAAAGACTAGACCACTATTTTGATTGAGAGTGGCCCGGTTTCAGTCCAATATACTTGTGCTCCTTCCCTCTTTCTTAATATTTGGAGGCAACTAACATGTATTCAAACTCGCCGGTTAAATTCAACGTATTTGAGAGAGAAGAAAATGTGTTCATTCCGCCCTTGCTTCACCTTGGGGGCGTTTCTCGAATACCCTGGCTGACGAGCTACGCTATGAAACTGTATATTACGTGGGCCACGTCCTTCAATAAGGGTTTTAATATGGAATTGGTTTTCTAGCCTAAATTTGAAAGTCGTCATCATTTAAGACACTGGCAAGTTTGTACGAAGAATTGCCAGCAATCGCGACCCTATGATGCTGAACATTAACCACTCTTTCGAAGTTAGCAAATTTGTCAGGCTTCTCAATGGTTTGAAGATTTGAGAACAATGGATCATTCCCACAGCCTTCGACCAGTGTTCCAGATAAGAGGGGGGTCTCAGGTCAAAAATCCTAATCCTATCCCAACTCTTGTCTATTGATTTGTCCTTGACCGGACAAATGAATAGGCAATTTATACTGGTTATGTAGGAGCAGTGGGAATTTGACCTGTTCGAATTCCCACTGGACGACCTGCCATAAAGTTAAACACGTATCTGGAAGCTGCTTGGACTCCATTTCACCTTTCTTTTCACCACTTAAACAGCGAATTTAGGAATGTTGTACTCACATGTCTCCCATTAACCTAGCATCCTCTGCTCTTACGACCAGACTTCTGATAAGGTTGGAATGGTCTGCCATCTCGGCTGTGAGCTTCTGCCTCACAGCATGCAGTTCATCAACCTGATATTAACAATTACATTATTGTGACCCTTTAAAGGGGCAGTCTCACGATACTTTAAGTAACACATTGAAAATTAAAACTTCGCTTTTCGGTTGATGCCAAAGGTAAAATAATAGTTGAAATTCCTTTAGAGGTTTACTGTAATGCAAAGAAATCATACTCAGGGTTTTCATTTGAGGCCGGAGGCCGGACGTTTCGTCCGGTCGTTTGCCATTCCACGTCCGGTACTTGAGATCAATATCGGCGATTTTTTTTACTACTGTAAACATTCACGTCCGGTACTTTCAGAAGTATGTCCGCTACTTTACAAAACAGTTGAAAACCCTGCATACTCATGCGATTTCGGAGGAAGACAACCGAAACAGGGATCAGTTCAAACTTGAAAACGTCGGCCCGATGTTTTCAAGTTTGACGAATTGAATTTTTGAGCAAAACATCGCGAAAACCTCCGTGATACTCCCCCTTTAAACGCCAGGAGTGATCAGCATCAAATATCTCCTTTAATGTCAATACTTTATAAAACAGAGTGGTCGCGAGAATTAAGGATATAATCACACAAGATGAAATCGCTTGATATTTTAACAACTTCTCCCCACTACTTCTATAGGAAATTTGCAGGGGCAACAAATGAGAATTTAAATTTTGATCTTAAGGTTTAAGGGGTTTTTTTGGACGACGCCATATATCGTTGCTATGTAAACGTTCAGCGTATCTCGAGATTTCCAAATAAACTAAGGGCTCTTAAGAACGAAGCTTCCAAACTGCTTTTGGGCGGTTTACAATACCGCAGGAAAAGTAGATATTAGCTTGAGGGCCATGGGAATCCATGGGAATCGACGCGGTCGTGGTTGCGATCATCATCATTATCATTAACATGTACCTACCTTAAGCAACACTGCCCGGAGTTCTTCCAATTGATCAGGAAATTCTGCTGTCGTCTGGAGATCCTAAAATGAGAATATTGAACAACTTGCTACTCATGTAGTATATCACTTAGCCAGGTCAGTTACTTGGAAATCAACATCCTAAGGCCCGGTTCATATGGCGTACTTCAGCCGAGCCGAATCGAATTCAAAGAAGGGCCGACCTGAATTGACTCAGCCGATCTAAATTAACTCAGCCGTTCCCAATTGATTCAGACGCCGAACTTCAGATAAACTTAATCCGTTGAATTCGATTCGGCTCAGCTGAAGTACGGCGTCTGAACCGGGCCTGAAGTGGGCTGATAAAAAGCCCTTGTCCACAGACGCCTGAGATGGATAGTAGCATTTTGAGACGTAGAAAGGCTCTTGTTTGCATATTTCGGCGTCCGCCATGTTTACAATTAGAGACCTTAAGCAGCAGACGTTCGTGAGCCACGAACGGCATCTTCTTCCGCGGGGAAACTGGGTCGAAGACGGGGTTCGTGGCGCCAAAATTGAAGTTAAGCTTCCGCGGGAACACGACCGTCGTTTCTGTTCCTGACAGTAAACATGACCGGATTTCAAGAGGTCAGAGACGCGCTTTTCTTTTAGGTAGCCAACTACTTCTGACCCGGATATTCTTGTTTTATTCTTCAAAAGCAATGATGTTGCATCATCTTGCTCGCCATTTACAAGCTTCCTCTTCTTTGTTTCTCCAAGGTTCTCCATTGCAGTTTTCCTCATTTCCTGGGCTTTAGACTTATCCTGTTCAGTTTTTCTTTTAGCTTCGTTTCCCTCTTCTTCGCTTAAGTCTTCTTCTTCAATAAGCTCTTCCAGAAGCACCTCGAGTTCGGTTTGCTCCACTTCGATACCACTCGCTCTTTCTTCGGTGCTTGACTTTTTCCTATACTTGGACGAGATTATTCCATAGCGATCCCGTACGGCACGTTTGGACACTGTAAATGTTGGTGTATCATAGCTACACAAAGTATCTGCGATTTGCTGCCATACTTGAGCTCGCTTAACTGCTTTTTTCTTCGTGGACTTAAAGATATCACTTGCTCGAATTTCACAAGCCAAACATAGATCATGTTTTTCAGTCCGCTCCATTTCCCCGGGCATTTCCAAACCTGTACAATATATATTTTGAGCCGTATAAGAAAGTAGCGTCGAAAAATAAACAAAAAAATTTCTAAATATCTTACCTAGACGTCTTAAAAGGTGGACGTTCTGGAGAGAACCGAAAACATGCCGTTCTGGGGTCCGCGCTGCCAGAGACGAACGTGATGCCATGCGCAGTATGAAATAAAATTCCCAAAGTACTGTAACTTCCGGCCGCCGTTCGTGGCTCGCGAACGTCTGTTGCTTAAGGTCTCTATTGTATCGGCTAAGGGCCTGATTACATGAGCCGGGCTGGCCCGGTTAACCGGGCTGGTTTGAGTTTGCCGGGATCTCGGCATGTTTGTTAAACGCAACAAAAATCAACTTTGCGATTACATGACAACCGGGCCAGCCCGGTTAGAAGCAGCCCGGCTAACCGGGCCAGCCCGGCTCATGTAATCAGGCCCTAAACCATTGAATCTTAATTTTCTTCAGTGAATTAATTTCCGCCGAATAAAGTTCGGCGTCTGAATCAATTCAATTCAATTAATTAATATAGGTCGGCTTAATCGTTGAATTCGATTCGGCTCGGCTGAAGTACAGCGCCGGGTCTGATTCGAGCCTAAGTACCAAGAGACCTCTAGTAAGTAGGCTCCCATCCTATTTGTTCAGAGCGATGATACTTGAACAACACAGATTTAATTGACTGGCGTGTCATGTCCGAAATGACTCACCTCAATTCCCAGGAAAGCCGCTAAAGCCTGAACGATGTCACCCGCTAAATCCATATCATCAGTCTTGATAGTCACCTGAGAGGAAAAATGCAATTTAATTAATTGGAATGAAGCATTGAATTTTGATGCATTTTCAATGCCTTGATACTAGCCTCCTCAAGAAACATTCTTTTGTTTCATTGTTAAAATAGACTGATGACTGCACATTGAATATCGTGGCTTTTCGGGGTCAGGGAAACCACTCCAGGCCTACAGCATCAGCTGTCCTAATATCTGCAATTGCGCAGTTCCAGAGGGTTATATCCATACCTCTCCCCACAGAGGGTCAATGGAAATTCCAAGGGGAGGAGGGTGGTGGCAAAAGAAAAGGTTTTTATGGAAAGTATGGTGCTAACTTGGAATTTCCGGAGGAGTTGGTGTGGGAGGAGAGGGGAACCCAGAAAACCCTCCGTGGGGGGGTATATTTTCTGGAATCACACCTTGTAAATGAACAGGACACAAGCATGAAACTGTACCATCACAATCCTTACATTTCCACTTGGATCCATTTTGATTGTCAGAGGATTTCCTGTCCTGAGAGATAAAAACATCATATCCAGCTCTGCGTCTTTGCCTTCTATCTCATCACGGAGAAGGAAGTTCTGATTAAGCCACATGACAACCTGCAAAGAAAGAAAAGGCCCCTGACAAACGCAACTAGAAGTAAAACATTGCACATAAATAGTGACAAACAGACAACATCACAAGAGAATTTCCAGATTCATGATTTCATTTACAAACCCACACTACTGTTACTTGGTACCTTTAATTGCTTTTGGCCGCTCTTAACAGTCAACTAAAGGGTTTTATGAATTCAAAGCCGCAAATTAAACACCAGAACATGGGACCTAGCATCAACCAATCTGTGTTCTTCTTACTAACTTAAGCTACGATGTTTGAAAACTACAGTTTTGGAAATTAAGCTACTACCAATAAAGAAATGCAACAAAGCTACACTATCTTTAGGGAAGAACTGAAGTCATCTGCGAAATTTTCTTTTCAATGACTGCTGAATGGAGAAAAATGGCTGACGTTTGAGCAATTTACTACAGGCCAAGAGCAAAACGTTCTGCAAATCTGTGTCAAACTGAAAAACAGTTACAGCCGTGTGCCGATATGCACATCACTTGAATCAGTCACCAATCAAACTATTGTTAAGACAGAGGGACTGTTGAAAACATTGAGCTCAAGGAAAACAAATTTGCGCCCATGGAAGATTTATGCTGGTTCTCAAATACTGAGTTATGAGTGGCATTTGCTGAACTTACCCTGTTGATTCTTTCATTAATGTGAAAAGAGCAGTAAGATTTGGGCTCCGCATAACCCTCTGGGCATGGGATGTACAGAGTGAACCTGGCAATAAATAAGGAAGAATCACAGGGTGACATTGTTATCATATCCATAAACTGCATCTTTAAAAGCCAAGAAATGGTTTGTGTTCATGACGAACAACCCCTGGAAAAAGCACCTTTAATGGTGGCTTGCTGTTTACTGTTGAGTGTCTGTTGAAAGACTAAACGTCAAACGATCGTTTGTTGATTATGTAATGATTAAAAAATGAGCAGCAGTGTTTATAACATGAGGCATAGCCAGGTGATTTTAAACCCCATATAACACATCTGCGAGTTTTTTGAACAGCTTCAAAAACTTTTGTGGCAGATCTATGTGGTGGATAAAATTTGCTGTAAAAGTTAGCCATGTCTATATCACATATAAAGACACTCATTAAACATCAATGTCTTTTGTATTTCCTTATGAATTATTAATGAATATTTGAAGGTCACATAAAATGTGTTCTCCATTTTCACCCAAGGCCCAATATAATTTATTTTTTTCTTGTTAACTTATCTTTAAATATTCTGTTTTTGGATATGATTTTCTAGCTGATTTAATACATGTTACAATTTGAAAAAAAACCAGGAAATTTGTTATGATCCTAAGTGACTGTAGAACTGACACCAACCTGTCCTTGGAATTAAGAGCAACTTACAAATTATATAAAATTACCCTCTTCTTACCTTGGAAGTTGCCTTGTGAGCTCAAACACATGAAAGTGAGAGCTGAAAAACAAAACAAGAGTTTCTCAGTTTTTTGGTACAATTACAAAAACTAGTTTACTTAAGTTAATAATTCATGGCACCTCTGTATGGAGGGCATGAATAAAGAAGACTTCACGAGAGAGAGGCAAGTGTCTTTGTCCACCTACATCATAAGTTTAATGTGGCTAAATGAAATTTAGACAACGTTAAACTTGAGCTAATGCTTCCAGCAGTCTTGCTAGTTTGTGCAAGTAATCTGTGGGGTGGGCATCCACAGAATTTGCAGGGATGGATTACATGTGCTTGGCTTCGAGCGAACACTGTGGATCATTTTTTTGCCAAATATTTGCTGATTCATTCAGCTGTTGTGAATCTTTGCAGATTAATTCAGCCTTTGCTTAGTTCTTTCAGCGAATTTTTGCAGATTCTGGTCCCATTCCCTCTCACCCGTTAGTGGTCAAGATTGGTAAGTATGGTAAGCGGTAAGTCTTCCAAAGAAGTTCTTTCAGTGTGACAGTGCCTGTTGGTGGCTGCTCACTGAGGTGATCCCCACTCACAAGGTTGCCGTGGGTACCTCCCTGCTGCACCTGAATTGCTTAGCATCCTGCCAACCTCTACAGCACCTACTCCCAAGCTCATCAACTGGCAATGAGTTTAATTAATTATCAAAAGCAGTACCAGACCAACCTGGATTTATTACCCACAAAAGCTTTGATGTGAAGGTCCACAGGAACATCCTTGGGAGGAAAGACTGGCACTTGTAATGATGATTTCAAATTTTGTTGAGAAGGATGAACCACATGACTCTCCCCTTCAAACACCCCTTCTGCAAAGATCATGACGGTGCGTATAATCGTGTCATTAGTAGTAGAGATGGAGAGTTCAACATGCGGCTGCACTTGCTCACTGCCAGGGTTTACCAACAGTGATGTCTGCAACTGGGTATTGGCCGGTATGATTCCTAACTGGGATTGGTCCACTTCCTGACTGCCAACCCTTCCAACCTAAAGCCAAAGAAACAATTTCAAAGCAAGATTTTAGGGCATAAGGGGGTGTCTATAGAGCTTAGCAATTTAAGGTTGTATTGCCTCACAGAATTTGGTTCTTAGTCTTGAGTTTTAAGGATGAATTTTAGATGTACTTATTTCAATTTTTATTATGCATAAATTACATCCTGTATATAACTTATGACTGAATTCATGTTTAAAAATTAGTTTTTTAGTGTAGGTTCACAATATTTTTTTAACAACCCCACAATTAAAGCTGCAAAGCTTTGATTATCATTGAGCTAAATAAAGGTAGTCTGTCTGTCTGTCTGTCTGCCAATCCAATTTAACAGAAAGCAGACAGCAAAAAATAAGCAAACATTTCAAAAGGGCTCACTGCTACATCACAGTTACAGGTACAAATATGGAACAGTTTTCCCTTTCTTACCCTTGCATTCTCTTCGTAGTTTTTCAATTCAAGCAGTAAGTTCTGTTTCCTTTGAGCCAAGTCCCTGAGGGTATCTTGCTCGACATTTACATCCATCAAATTCCCCTTCATCTCAGGAGATGCTGGCAAATACCCTCGAACTAAAATAAATATAATTATCTTATAACCATCAGATGCAAGGTGTTTCTACCAAATACATACATTGAACTGTCCACAAGGGAGAATACCTTTAATGGATAAATCTTTGTTTCTTGAAGTAGTGAAAAAAAAAAAACTTTAAATGTTTTCTAAGTGCTACTGCAACGAAAATCAAGGGATTTTTTCTGAGAGTTTTTCATTCTAAGTTGAAGTCTAGACCCTAAAGTTCAAAGAAAAAAGTTTCTCCTACTACAATGAGGATAAACCTTAAGGCTGCCCAAAAGTGTGTAAATTACATCCATTACTCAAACAACAAGTACTTGAGTCCACAGTTTCTGACAAGTGGTGTTCCCAGCATGACGTCATTTTATCATCTGGCATATTCTTCTGGTTGCATGTTTGTACATGTAGTAACATTACCCACATCAAAAATGAGACTCTAAGAGCTGAATCTACCACTCTATCACCCAAAGATAATTATTTTTTCCATAAGAGTGCAAAAGGAGCTTCGGAGATTAATAAAAGTTTTCCTCATGCAGTTATGAATACCTTCACCCTCCACAGAGCAACAGATGAGCTCCAGTTTGCCATCCATACGATAATCCCCCTCTAAGATACCAGCAACAGCCACAGGAAAGTTGTCTTTAAAGATGACTTCACCTGTTCTGTCACTTCGTGCATCAATCTGAAAATTTAAGAATAGTATTACCCAATGAAGTAAAATTTTACAAATTTAAATAACCACATCTTTGGCAGTTTCTGCAGATAACTTATATACTGCTTTGTAATTAACAGAGTCCCATTACAGACCTGTTTGTGGTTTTAAACACTTTAGATTAATTATTAGTCTTGTAGTGACTGTGTATGTGATAGAAATCGGAAGATTGTGCAAGATGTTGGGATATCGATATTGCAGCCCAATCAAAATGGTTTTGAGTTATGGGTAAGATGGCTTGAGTAGTGGGCAGCAGGGGCCAGAGGACCTTGCCTGTTACTGGGGTCCAGGGGCATGCTTCCCCAGAAAAGTTTGAAAATATTGGCTTCAAATGGTGTCATCTGGTGCATTTTGGGGGTAAATTCAGCCCCTCTTAGATAGCTTATAAATAACACCTAAAAAGTTCAATAGCTTTTAATCTGAAATCCTTACTATTTTACACCAGTAGTTTTGTTGTGAAAAGGAAAGATATTTAAGCAAGTACTAGCCAACAATGTAAAGTGTGAGAAACTTGGTAAATGAACATTCCAGAAACCCGCCATTCTACATGTATGCAAGCACAGTTAGTTTGTGCTTGATTCACCAGAAGAAACATTTCATAGCTATTTTTGGGTTACAGTATTATTGAAATAGTGACTGAAGACCCCATATTTGTTATCAATGTACTTGACTGTGAAGTATGTGGTGGAAATTTCATTGTTGGCAGTAAAATCACCAGCTGCTGCCACATTTTGATTAGGCTTCCTGGGCAGAGATTTATGGAATCCCCAGCAGTGAGATAATGATTGTTGGAAGGCCTAAATATACTCAGATTCATGAGGACAGTGAACTGAATGTTACAGGTCAACTAACAAAACTGAGTAGAGAGTCAAGAAGGTTGATTTCGGTATTGACAATTACCATGAGAGCTTGTAGAGGGCATCAAGTGGAATAAATATTGTAAATCAAGCTTTAGTGTTCTAATTCAAGCTGGTAGCCGTCCCCCTAGCTAAATGGAGGATGTTAGAAGGAATATCAAAATTTTATCTCAAGGACTACCTTTCCATTGGACCAGCCTGTGATGAGCTCTGGGACACCATCTGAGTCAAGATCAAAACTGTGAATGGTGATAGCTTGGTTTTTGGACTAAGGAGAAAAAATACATGTAGGAATTGAAACAATCTACCTGGGTAACATAAATATTATAAACAAACAAGGTACTCTACATTCATTCCTGTACAAAAGTCTCTGGTACTTTCTTTTACTCTGGGGGGAGTCCCTTTGTTACTATCAAGAATTTGAAAGTATAATGACAAAAGGCTATCAAAATAAATGGCCATCCAATTAGGGTTGAAGATGCCAAAACAAAATGATGTCCAGGGCTGTCACTTATTTAGCCAGTGAAGTCAACATGATGGCTTTATATCAGAGTTTTAAGCCAGGGATATACCTCAAAATATGAGGGGATAATCCCCAGTCCCCGGCCCTTAATGACAGCCCTGATGTCATTCCAACATTGTTCAACCAATGGCAGAAGACCAAGAGAGTTGCAAATTTGTCTAAAACAATAATGAATGTGCGGGGACATGTCATGGAGGTAGTGAGATACATGTACAAACATTTCACTTTGGATAACTAATTTCTATTGATTTGTCCGTCTCCTCCTTCTCCTTTTCCTCAAAATGCCTCTCTTTTCATAACCCAACAGCAACCTTTCTCCTCACTGTCAAAGGTAGCTACATGTATAGTTAATTTATAATGTCAAGAGAAGAAATCAGGTGATTGGTCAGAATGGTTAAAAGTTAAACCATCATAATTAGTTCAATTTCTGTTCTTGGAGGTTAAAATAAAAATTGACTACACTGTACATGAACAGCATATGTTAACTTTATAGCAGATTACATACAGTACCTTTATTCTCCAGTATCTTGCCGTCTTGTCGTACACTCCAACAGTGCCATTGGCAAGTGCATAACCAAATCTTGACCCACTGATTGGGTAAAGAGAGGTAACAGACTGCAGAGGCAATTAAAGAATATCATCATCGTGTTAATCCTACTTTTAGTTTGAAAAATAATGACCTCTGGCCCCAAAACTGTTATCAGTAATACAGTCATGTATTTGACAAATTGACAACAGTCATCCAGAATAAAAAACCATACTTTGTTTACTATAGTCAAACATACAGTGTACGCACTTATGAGCAGTTTTCATGACAGTATCAATAGCAGTGTTTTGTAAATGTTTCTACGTTTCATAAGGCTTATAACCTCAACTAGTTTTGTTTTGTTTTGTTATTGTTAACCAGAGAATGCTGGGAAAATATTTATTATAATCCATCAATTATTTTTGCTTGCCCACAAGGCAACCAAATGGTCTAAATGCATCACATGCATATAGCCCATCATATGCCCCACAGATCTTCTGAGAGAGTGCGGGAAAAAATTGAAATTGTGCAAGATTTTGAGGGCAAATTGTGCAGTAAAAAATGTCGATTGTGTTGCAATTGTGTGGGATTGCACAATCTTGTAATCAACAAAATAGGTTTTTATTGATCCCTGAGAACTGTTTGCTTCTCAGAACAGATAATGCCCATGGACAAAAATCTGAGCATATTAATTTTTTGCGCCAAATGGAGGATATTGTTTATATATTGTATCTTGCAAAAGAAACTGTTTTGACTCTAATAGCTCCTAAACCAGAAAAACAAAAAATTACTGAACGAAACAAATCAAATTTGTATTCTTGCTGTAATGATCATGACAGATTAATTAAATGTACCCAAGAACTATCACAGATGAGGTGTAACTGAATGCTGGAAAAGAGCATGTCAAGGAAATAATAACAGCAAGTTCTACTGTACAGAGGCAGGATGGCTGAGTGTTTTAGGGCACTGGATTTCAATGTGGTCATTCCGAGTTCAAATCCCACTCTGGCCACTACAGTAGCTGATGTCATTCAGAGTAGTCTGGTTCAACCTGTTGGTCATCCTTGTGAACAGCCACTGATCAGTCTCCTGCCAGTGGGGATTCGTAATGCTGTTCAGTTATCATTTAAATTGTTTGTTTTATTAAGGTAATGCCGTGATATGCCCATGAGAAAGACGATATGCATAAAGTTGCTTGGCACTGCGTGAAAGGGCAACTGAAAAGAAATCAGAGTCCTAGGCAGAAATTGAACCTACAATCTTGGTAACACTGGTCGGATGTCGGATGATAAAAATAATGGCTGACTTTCGCCAGAATTTTAGTTGCTAAATGTTTTTCCACTCGCCATGGCGACCAAAATGGTCACAGCTTGGAGCGCTGTCTAGCAAAAGTGAGAGCATGAACATTTGCCAAAACTACTGAGACACTGCTTGCACAAAAAGTAACAACAGAATAAAATGTCCAGACAAACTGACTTCAGTCTCTGTCATCTCTGCAATGATTTCGTCTTCTTTAAACACTCTGATGTCAAAATCTTCTGATCCAACCAATAACTGCCAGGAAAACATTAAAACATTAGTTAAATTCAGTGATAACCACTAATGAATTCAAAATTAACCCTTTAACTCCTGCAGGAGTGCATGATTAACCCATTGGCATCTGGAACTTTCGCCGAAAATCACGTTTTCAAGCTAGTCGAGTCATTTTCTTGCCACTATCTAGCAATTAGAAGCTAGAACTCACCACAAACCCATTGACAGGTCGTGCACTACGCGGCCTTCTGCTCCAGATGCAAAACATTAGCTTTCAGAGTACGGGCATGCCCAGAAAGCAAAATTTTTTTGGTTGAAAAGTGGCACAGCAGTCTTGACTTTTGCTTTTCGCTTTCTCTTCTTCCCTCTTTTCCCATTCTTTTTGCCTCATTTTTTTGGGGGCTTTTGCTGGGTATTGAATGGGCTTTGTTTTGGTGGGAAAAGGTTCTGGAAAAGTGTTTAGGATCCTAGGATTTGATGAAAGGAAAGGTAAGTGGGTGGTGGGGGCATACTTTTATAGGAATTTTTGTGTTCATGTCGCTTGGTTTTTTGCCTTTTTGTTTGGTGCCCTTGACTGAATCATGCTCAATCAGGTATGGTTTCAAAGATCTGTCTATGATTAACACGTTAGTCAACAAAACTACACTTGACTGTTCGAACTGATGGCATCACAGGCGGCAGAGGGCATGTCGGTCTGCCAGGGTGCATGGGGGTGCATTGGACTTAAATGGGTTAACAAATAATGTCTCCTCATTTCAATACATTATAAAGCAAACAGGTTAGAGAATAGACACATTTATCCCTTGGAGGGTGTTATCTTAATACAACACAAAAATCTCTTAAGTACTTTACAAGGGGAAAATTGCTCGAGGGGAAAATTGCTAGTCAGATATTGGGAGTTAAGGTATCAGCCAACCCAACGGGGTCGTCTGCGCGCGGATCGTTCTAGCGCTCTTTGTTTGAACACAAACCCCCATAAACCACATATTTTCTGAAAGCTGAGTGGTCATGCCTACAGCTAATTCCCTTTAAAAGGTAAAAAACTTTAATGCGCTTACAAAAGGAGGAGGTTTTTGTAAAACTAAGTGTTTTCATTCATTAAGTTCCACACTCACCAAAAACAAACGGAAGAAAATGATTAACACGGCTTTCATTTCTTCACACGTTTGCCTAAAAAACCGTGTCTCAGATTTCTCAAAAGCGCGCTCGTTTTATTTTTACAAGCAAATATATTTGGGGATGAGAAATTATTGCCACCGCCAGTGGAAAATAGGCTATAACTTTAAAATGAAAAGACAAATTAAAACTCGCAGACACGGTTTTGTAGGTGAGCTATCTGACAACAATTTGACCAAATTTCAGCCAAATTGATCCAGGGGCTGCCGACTTGGAGTTCAAAATGCATGCACATCTCGCCTAAATTTTGATTCCGAGAAACAAGGGAAAATAGAATTTCGACCATAATGGGATTAGCGTCAAGCAAATGAAGTGTTAATTGATAAAAGAAAGTATCAGTTTTCGTGAACAATAGCAGTTTGACAGATAAACAAGAAACAGACACATTTTCGCAGCAGTGGGAAACTATCTCCGGATCTCCTTGAGAGAAAGCCACTTCCAAGACCGGTGCAACAATTTATTCCTCGAGGTTAGTAAACGCCGAATCATTTGACTGACTTCTCAAATAGTTCCGATTACACGCAAAACATCTTCATGACTTTATCTTTAATTATAGCTCGGTTTCTAGCGATGCCAAACCCAAGAAAGCGCTCGCGAACCGCAGATAACAGTCCGGCGCCCGTGGATATCGGCGACAGTGCAAATGGCAGGTCTGTGAACTCACAACCGTTGTTTTATGGGCTTATAAGAAACAATTCCAGATTACACAATAAAAGAAACATCTTCCTCTCGAAATTCTGCCCACGATCCAACATCTTCTTGATCGTCTTCGACTTCGTCTAACCGAATTTTAGAATGGCTTGCACTCATTTCAGCCAACGGCTGTCCACTGGTATCCCGTTTGTCGATTTCTTGTAGCCATTCCTCTTAGTTGTAAAAGGAACCCTGGTCGCTCGAAGCGAGGTCTGCTGCCGCTTCAACGCTAAATGTTTATTCCCTTTATTTTTCCTTGGCTTTGACGAAGAAAAAGGACAGGATTTTTTTTCTTTTTCGAAGACATTTGTAGATCGCGCGTGTTTTGTGAAACAAACATACATGTGTTTCCCTGTCACGTAACCTCTCCTTATTTGACAACGCAATGACAGGAAGTTGTCAGCAGCTAATTAGAATAATTAAGACAGCAAAATTGTTTTCGCTCAATAACTTCCCGTACGAAAAACATTTTTTTGTGGAATTTTTTTTACGTGAAAGCTACTCTCAAGATCTATCGAAACTTATAGAAATCCAAAATTATGAAAAACGCTCAATTTTGGGTTGGCTGATACCTTAATTAGTGTTAACTGGTAAATGAGCTTTGTTCAAATGTTATCCAGATCTCTAACTTGGATGTTTAATTCTAATACTGCATGTCCGTCTGTCCACTATTTAAATGGAAAAAATATGCTACTTTTTATCTCTCAGATAGCATGCACACTGTGATTGGTTGATTTTGCGGGCGTATACTCCTGCATGGGCCATAAATTTGAAAGATTCTTTTTCTGCGTACCCAATTACCCTCAGAGATTATTATTAATAAATATCTTACTAACTTCATTTTCATGGTCCGTACTGTAAGTTACAGATCCTCATTATTTCCCATTGATTTATGGCCCACGCACTTCACATTTGGGCCATAAGCAAATGGGAAAAAAACCCAGTCCGTAACTTACAGTGCAGACCTTATACTCGGTTAGTAAGAGGTATGCACCTATTGCTTGTACCTCAAGAGATCCATCACCACTAAAATCACACATGGCCAGAGAGCAAACATTGTCTCCTGTAACCTTAGAGAGAAAACAAGGTCAAATAAGACAGAAAATAGGCAGTTCAAATATATTCACAAATTTACTAAAGAAATACAAAAAAATTAATGTTTAAGATGTATACCTATTATATAATTTACTTTGAAATTCATCACTATCTGATATTATACAACATAATATCACTATATTCCTCAGGTGCATTTTGGACCCACAAAATGAGTATGCACTTAGTTTGATAGTGAACTTCCAAAGGCAAATCAATCTATAGACTTTGGAGCATATAATTATAATTAGGGATGCCCTACTTTGGGCTTCAAGAGGGAGATTAGGCCCCTGAATGAGTTTGTCAGTTTAGCAAAATAACATACTATTAGTTATTGATACTTTTGAATGGGCATAGGACTTACAACATCATGCCACTTACTGTCCAGAATTCATCATTTCCTTCAAAGTCAAATCCTTGAATTGAACAGTTTCCACCAATTATTGCCAGAGGATTTTCAAATGATCCCAGCTTGCCTGTCACAATTACGTTTGCTCCATCTGCAATCTTATATTGAACATTCTTGTGAATAAAAGGTGCTCAAAAATCTTGGTTCAAAAATTATTATTCTATTTGTAAAAGCTAATCACACAAGTTTGAGTGCAATCTGGAATAATTAATCAGCATGGGTAAATTTTTTTTAAATACTGTACTAACAAAATAATTGCAATTTTGTTAAATTAAAAAAAACATGTATAGTAAGTGAAGATCTTATTACAGACAGGAGGTGAACATTTAACGCATAATATTTGACACTTCATTTGCTGACTGACTGATTCTTTGGCCAAACAATAAAATTAATGTTGGATGACTCAACATGTTGGGTATATGCTGGATGTTCCAACATTGAAAATTGAGGGGTGGCTAAATATCAAACATTCATTCAACATGACAGTGTGTATGTTTTCAATATGACAGCGGGGAAAGATGAGTTGAATCATTGTTTGCCAGTGTTACTTATGCAAGACGAGCTTGAAGAAACTGAGAATGGAAGTTGTAAATGAAGCAAATACAATTATTGCGATGATGGGAGAACCTTGCCATTTGAGACATGCCAGCTTATCACAGGATGATGAAAATGAAGCTCGTTGATTATGAGAAACAGAGGCAGATATAATTACCCCTTGCCTTTTTTTTTTGCACAGCCACTTCTTTGCCTGCTGCCCTCTCGAAGAGAGGATCGATCCAAACAAACACAGTGGTTATGGAAATGACTCAGTGAGCAGTCCATGTGCATGCATGCATCAATAGTGTTGGTTGAGGCTGGCCAGAAGAAATGTTGAACAGTGTTGGATTGAATGTTTGATGCTGTATCCGACACATTCCAACATGATCCAACACCACTCAACATGGTGCATGGCCATGAAACATGGTGACCAAACAATGAAATGTTGGTTCAACAATAATACTATGCAATCAAAGTGGTTTGTTTCATGCATATGAGAGAATGCTTTCAACAAGATTTAGAAAGAAAATTCTCCTGATGTTACACTTTTTGCTTGTACACTATACTGAATAATTGCACTTTTTGCACTCTAGTGGTAAACTTGAACTGTACTGCTCTTACCAATTTTCAAACAACACATAAATGTAACTAACCTGTAAGGAGATCAACACTGTACCCATCCCTGAGCAGGGTTCTCAGTAGATTTTTAAGTGGGAGGTGATCACTGATAAAGAAGGAGGCTCTTCAGCAAAGCCAGAAGAAACCACACAAAGAAAAGGAAAGCGACTTAAACACAAAGTAAGCGGCTATAAATCCTAAAGTAAGCAGCGATCAACCACCGGGTGCCATCTTCTATTGAGAACCCTGCCTGAGAGGAGTAAGCTAACTCCTGTTTAATAATATCAATCCCTTATACGTTATTATATCAAGGGCAAAGCCACTTACATCCTTGTAGAAAAGATCAGAGTTGTTCTCTACATCATAAGCTAGGAAGTTTGTTGGTGTCCCAATAAGAAGCGTATCACACCCCGAGTTATTCAGCTGACCAGCAGCTACAGCAGATACTTGTTGATTAATGTTCAAAATGCTGATATCATTACTGTGACTTGCAACTGCTCGTCCACCTTGAAGTGCACTGGTATGTGGGTTGTGGATAAAGACCTAAACAATGACAATCAAAACAATCATATCTGGTTGCAAACATAAGTCATGTGTACTCAGATCATGGTATAACCTTGCTATTTTAGTTTTACTTTATTTATTTCATCAGATATCACAAAGACAATTATGCACCTATCAGTGTCAAGCCCAAAGGGGGGGGGGGGGGTCGGGCAAACCACAGGAATTTGACTGTCACGTATATCCCCAGGGTAGGGATTTTGATCGGACATCATGGCCCCAGGGTGGGGGATTTTATTGCTTTCCTCTTGTGTGCAACAAGGACTGAAGGGGATTTTGATACTTTTGACAATTATTTTTTGCCCGGGGGTGGGGATTTTGATAATTTTTTTCAGAAAATGTCAAAATCCCCACCCTATGCCCGACCCCCCCCCCCCCCCCTCGGGCTTGACACTGATAGGTGCATTATTTTAAAACACAACCCACGTATATAGCATTAGCTAATCTTGGTGGGTATTAGTAATAAATAAATACTAAACATTGGGTTATTCCAGAAAAAATCCACAACTGAAAGGTTAACCTGTATCAAAATAATACCAAGAATGATCAGGCGTTTTTATTATTTAACGTTAACGCACTCTCACAGTATCCAGAATTGTTTCGTATGTTGGAAAAGAACCTAGCCAGTATAAGCCTTAGTGTACATGTGTCTCAAACTTGACGGAAAATAGATCCATTTTATCGCCTTGAAATACATGTATAGAGTCGAGTCACCGTACATGTACATTCTAAATGGATTTTAATAGTTAGGAGCTGATGAGAATTCTGAAAAATTGTAGATCATTTACAAGAGCTATAAAAGACAGTGCCATTACAACGAAAAGCGAGCAAACAACTTCCGAATAAAGGAATAAACAACACCGACATAACACATCAACACCCAGCTGCAACTAACCTTTCCCGCCGTCGTCCCGCCTGTCAAGCAGGGATGTTTTCCATCATATCGTCCCAATGCCACGGTTCGAGCATGTATTTTGTGGCTTAACTTAAGCGTAAAAATTGGAACGAGCATGACGGAAAACAAGTCGTTCAAAGGAAGAAGAAGAGAATTAGTAGATCACATCATTTCGTTACTTCGCCTTGGAAACTAAAAAATTATTATTGCGCAAAAGCTCCTGGCGCATTCTTTTGATCAATAAACGCTGAATACCTGATAGCGGATTGTGGGCGCTTAACTAGGGGTGAGCTTTCGTCTTCAATCGATCGGCATCGTTTCATTGCGTTTTTACGCGTCTTTAGGCTATGTCTACACTATACCGGATAGTTTATCATGTCGACATGAAAAATACTACGGCCTGGTATGAACAGAAACGGCCTGTAACTGGAACAAGTCGAGACGGTTCACTTTAAAGATCCACACGGCGTAGCTTCGCTCCGTTACAAATCGCCCCGAAATCAGCGTTTCATGTGTGAACAAAAGCCCTATCCGATATGGTTTTCGTGCCGACCCAAGAGCTATCCGCTATAGTGTAGACATAGCCTTAAAAACCGTGAAATGGACGACCAACATTTCTAGTCTTCACGTCTTGTATTTCTTTGACCGCGTTTTCAGTCAATGGGCTTGGCAACTTCGTAGTATTTTGAAGGATTTTGAAAAAAACACGTGTGGTGTTTTTCATCCACTTTTCAAGGTGGGAGACTCGACAAGGCTATCTTTATACCTTGTTAATTAAATTAATACCCGATAGATGAAATGTAATATTGTGAACAGCACGTGTCCAAAAGAATAAAATCAATAAGCTATATTTTTCTTCACATTTTGTCCGTGACTAATGCTGCGATTTGAAAATGACTGCTTTAGGTAATTTTCAAGCGCGGCGCTTTTGCAGAATTGTGATTCTTTAAATCTTCTCAGAAATTGTAATGTACGCAATTATAAAATAAAACAATTTTCGCCGTGAAAAGACGCGAAAACATTCCAACTTTTGTTGCAAATTTCTGATACGAAGAGGCCCCAAAGGAATTGACGTAAATTTGAACTTGTTTTGGCCAATCAGAATAAGGTAAGCTGTCAAAATGAGCCAATCAGAGTAGAGCCGTCGTGGCGGTCTATTTGAAGCGTGATTCACTCAAACCGCATCTCGGTTTACAACAATAAAGAAGGCCTGCGAAACACGAGATTCTTTCAGGATTTTTCGCTCAGGATTTCTGCGGATTTCCTCGAAAATGACTGATGCCTTCTTCTTTCGGTAAGATTATGTTGTTTTACTCGATATATGGTCATCAACTTAGTTTTTAGATCCTTTGAGGTCCAAATACTTGCGATTAATCACGTCGCAGTTTCCGCGCCATTTTTGAACGCAAATAAAAAGTGAGTTAAGAAGACAACTTGATTGCTTCCAGGCTGAAATAAGTTTCTGTGTTTCATGTTAATAATTTGAGGCCCTGATTTTCTGGTAGCAAACATGCGTTTATAGTCACGATGAACAAATTCTCTATCTTGATTTGCCCTCCGATCTGTCTGTTTACTTGAGGCTTCTCCGATCGATTCGCCGCCGCGCCCGTCGTGATTTCAGCCAAATCAAAGTAAAATAACTTGACAGTGTTATTTCCTTGCGAATCTTTCAAAGATTCACTGCTTTTAAGCTGAAAATTCGATGCATTTGTTGACAAAAATAAAATCATAAATTATACTAATTTAGTGGTGGGACGAAACCCAGATCAATTTGCTTGCGCGACCGATGTGGCCTCGCTTCGAATGTGCTCTCGCAAAGAGATATTTGCTAAGATTCAATTAGATATTATAGACTCTTTCCAAGGTCATTTCTTGTTTTCTGAGTGTCAGTTACTGTGTTTTCACACTTTTGTGTTGAAATTGCATGGAAAAGGTGAAATGAAGTTTTGTATTTTCCGTCTTGAAGTGAACATCCGGGCTTTACGCGTGCTGTAACACGTGCATATTCTTTTTGATTCGCTGTGCGTCTTCCACAGCGTCTGAGCCTCTTTTCCCTAGTGGCTCGTCTTTCTCCGCTAAATTCGACAAATCGTGTTTAGAGGATGCCTTAGAGTCCTTTATGAAAGAATGTTGCTTCTACTTAAGGCAGCTGAATCAGTAGCACGGTACGTTAAAGACGAAAGAAACCCTTTTGTGTCTTTCGGATATTTTTTTGTGGTGCGCAAAATTGTGATACCCCGATCAGGGGTCATACTGTTTGTGCAATCGGGAGACGTTTATGCGAAGAGGAATGTTGAAATTTGGGGAATTAGGTCACTAACTTTGTTCTTCTTCTTGTAATACAGCGGTTACAGTGCTCCTATCGACGATGAGCCGTCACAGAGAGCTCATCGGCGAAAGAAGAAAGTCAACAAGGGGCGATGGACGAAGGATGAGGTTTGTATACGTCAGATTGCAAACAGTGTAAAATTTACCCTTTGATGTTCTCCTGTTTCCGGACCTTCCTCGATTTAAGGATATCCAGCGATTTCTCTGGAAACCTTGAATTCGACGTGTGATATAGGAGAGAACTTTTATCTCCGGCGTCGATCAATTTGTCGTTGCGCTGAATAGAAGGTTCTTCATGCTTGGCACGAATTGGCCAACGCTTAGCTTGCTAATTCATTCATAACTGTTTTGTTTTGGTGACGATTGTTTTTACTCAAATTTCCCCGTGTTTGGTTTTGCCAAGGAGTTAATATAGCCTTTGTTGGTTTGTCAAGCAATGTAAGTGCGATAAAGACGTATGTGATATGTTTTATCGCACAGAGCTCGGAACGAAGCTTCGGCTTTTGTGTAACCAAGCGTGTTGTAAGTTCCATTTTAAATCTCTAATGTCCGTTGAAACGGATCGTGTTACTGCATAAAATATCGGCTCGGTTCAAGTTTCTTTTCCTTCTCAGTCAATTTTTGGCGATTGCGTTGCAGTTTCTAAGCTTTATTCAGCTTCTGAGGTCGGGGACATTACTAAAGATTGTTCGTTCTGGAAAGAAGGGCCGAATGGGGAAAATGAAAGAACTACACAATTCGTAATGAAGGCAAATTTATGTGTATGGTCGAGATAAAACAAATGAGCTTATGCCGAAAACCGAGGACGTGCTTGTCGTCGAATTGCATCGTTTTTGCAGCCAAATTAAATATTTTCCTTAGAAGACCGAATCCAAGCGTGTAGTCTTTTCTGGGGTGCATTTTTGAAGGTGGCACACAATGCCAGTCGTAGCGGCGTTTTGCATGTGTGTGCCAATATTTCTCTTTTAACGCCAATTTAAATAACCGTTGTATTTAAGCGGTGTCCGTTTCGATTGATCGAGCTGTTAACTTTGCGTTTTCAGTGCCCTGCTGCTAACAGTAACAATTTGCATTCCACTAAAAGATGCTATGGAAATGCGTCTTTCTGCGCCTAAGATGTTTTGCATGGGCAGTTGTACGTAGTTTGTCTACTTCAAGGTGGTATTTGTACTTAGGTGCATAAATTAGTACAAGAACTATCAACAGATTGATGCATGCTTTGTGGCATTTTGCAAACTATTGTGAAATTTAAAGTACAAAAACTCTGTTACACAGGATTTCTTTAATACCCAATTTAAATTTTACTTTTTCTCATTTTGCCTTATCTGTCTGCCTTTCCTTTTTGTCTGCATGTTTTATTACCCATTATCATGGGAATGCAAATCAGAAAACTAGAGAATTTATCATATAATTGGATTATATGCCATCAACTGAAACCTATAATAAAAAATGAGCTTTACCCCAGATTACTAGGAAAGTGTGAAGGGTATACATGCATCCTGCTAAGTTGGCTAACTTATGACCTGTTCATGATTGCAGGATGAAAAGTTGAAAGACATAGTGGATGAAATTGGAACAGACAACTGGAAGGAAGTTGCAAGTCATTTTGCTGATCGTACTGATGTTCAGTGCCTCGGGAGATGGCAAAAAGTGCTGAATCCAGAGCTTGTAAAAGGACCTTGGACAAAAGAGGTTAGAAGATCTGACAATTTATGTCACCAACAAATGTATATTATATGGTTGTGTATAAATCATTATACATTATACATATTACCGAAAAGTTATCTATGTTCAATAAGATGATCAGTAAGACATGGTTGATTGTGAGTTAATTATTATCAGAAGGGTTGTGGTTCTTTGAAACAGCCAAAAAAGGAAAGCAAGGTTGTAGAGAGTTAAACTATGGTGGAAAGAATATTGTGATGATAGGTATTCATGTAAGTGCACAGAAGACATGGAGGAGGGATAATATTAGAAGCTGAGCTCATGGAAGATCTGATTAGTAGGCAGCTGCTGAGAGAGGAGTTAGAGTTGGCAATTAAAGAACTCAAAGTTGGGAAGCCATCAGGGTGCAATCTCATCACAGCCAAGACGATTACAGCAAGTGGAGAACCAGGGATTGATGTCTACCACCACATATGTAAGAAAATCTGGCACCAGGGAAAATGGTCACAAGAGTGGAAAACATCAATCGTTATGCCAATACCTTAAATAAGGAGATTTTAAGGAGTGCACCAATTATCGCACAATTTCTCTAATCATCCATGCAATTAAAATCATGTTAAAAATAATCCAAAAGAGAATAGAATCAAAACTTGAAGAAGAAGTGAGTGCAACACAGGCAGGTTTCAGAAAGGTTCAGGGACCAGGGATTATATCTTCAAGTTGTAAATGATAATCCAGAAGTGCAGAGAGTTTAATAAAGATTTATATATGTGCTTTATAGATTGTTTGAAGGTGTTTGACTGTGTATCACACTCTCAACTTTGGGCAACTTTAGTCCAAATGGTGTTTCCGGAGAGAGAGATTAAGACTGATTAAGGAACTCTACAAGGGTCAGGAAGCAACAATATGCACCAATTGCAGAATCATGGAATGGTTCAAAATTGAAAGAGGTGTCAGACAGGGATGTGTATCTTGTCATCATATTTGTTCAATATTTATACAGAAGACATCATGAGAGAAGTTGGAGAAGATGGTAAAACAGTTCATTTCAACGAGCTGAATATCCATGACCAGAAAATCAGATATTTGCATTACGCGGATGATATCAACTTGTTGTCCCATGACACAAGCAGATCATCACATCTAGTTGAATCAGTAGATAAACATAGTACTGAGAAATGCTTGAAGTTAAATGCAAAAAGGACCATGCTCGTGAAGACCAACAAATTGAAGGAAGACCTAGAAATAAAAGTTGATGGTGAAACCTCGGAATGTGTTTCTACTTAATAATTATATCTATCTGGGATCTACAGTATCTGGAGACAGAGATGTAACAGTAAATGAGAAGGAGGCTCACTATGGCAATAAACAAGCTGTCCGAACTCTAATTTTTGTGGAATGGTCAAGATCCTCAAACCAATTAAGAATTGTTACAGCATGCATTTTCCTTTTCAACCTTTAAAAGAAATACTGCTTTTGAAATGAAATGTTACAGAAAAATTCTAAAGATTTTGTGGATGGAACATCAAACAAATAAGTCAATTAGGGATGAACTCAAAGAAGACAATCAATGGTTTGAAAACTTTGTAAAGAAGCAAAAGCTGAAGTATTTTGGTCATCTGAAAAGAAGCGAGGGATTGGGAAAAATCATCTTGGAGGGAAAGGTAGAGAGGAAAAGGGAAAGAGGAAGACCAAGAAGGCAGTGGGAAAGGGACATTTGGGATGCCTACGACAGGTCAATAACAGAAACTGGATGATGGGCACTTGACAGAAGTTGTTTCCGCTGTGCAGTCGAAGATGCAATGTCCATTAGGATAAACAGTTAGAGAGAGAGAGTTACATGTTGTGAGTGAAGTACTTACACCACGTCTTCCACTGTACAGCGGAAACAGTGAGGTGCTGTATTGTAGTCAACATACTGGTTTTATATCAAAGTAGCTGGGGAGATACCTCAAAATATGAGTGGAAAATGTCCAGTCCCCGGCCCTTGATGACAGCCCAGAATAGCACTGTGGTGTTATTGTAATCAGACTTTTTTTGAAATATGTTATTTGCAGGAGGACGACAAAGTTGTTGAACTTGTGAGGAAATATGGTCCAAAGCGCTGGTCGCTCATTGCTCAACATTTGAAAGGAAGGATTGGTAAACAGTGCAGAGAAAGGTATTTTCTCCTTTTTTACAATGAAATGCATGCATACAAGCTTTTAGTTACAGAAAATTATAAGAGATTAGTGAATTTTCCATGAGTTCCATCTAAAAGTGGGCATACATTGTATGTCTGGACACCCCTCTGGCTAATGACTTGTTTAGTCCTAGCTAGAATACTGAGATACTCAATGCACTTATCCATTTGAAGACATTATTAAACCCCTTATGGCATTGAATCAACAGTAAATTTAATGCTTTTCTTAGAACTAGAAAATCCTTGGAAAATTATGCAGAGTTACGTTGTGGCTGTCACTGACTTTAAGCTTGTGAGAACAGTAAGGAGTGAATGACTGTGTCTTGATATCAGGGGTGTGAGCTTTTTATCTCTGCACGTAAAATGGCCTAAGAGCAAACTATTATTTTCACCATTTCTGCACAAGGTACATGTACAGGGCTCAAGGTTAACGACCAACTGGTCGCATATGCGACTAGATTTTTTGCTGTGCGCCTAAAAAATCATCTGTGGTCGCACCACCGCGCCTTAAAAGCCAAAGTACAGTGCGACTTCTCAAGTGCTCACTCACCTGACCGTACTGAACATACTCTGAATGATAAATATAAAGTAAACATAGATATAACTCAACCAGGCACCAAATAATAAAGTTGCACCATTTTCCCTTCATCGGTGTGTGTTCTATTCGTCACTTCCAGCCAAATTTCCCAGTGGATTCTCCGAACTCGAACGTTCATTTCTTCCCCATTGCCTGATTT
>OX419339.1:30007846-30045346 GCA_948470475.1 Galaxea fascicularis
GGTGATATTCTGCAAGATTGAGCAGGATAAATTGCTTTATTATTCAACACATTGATTAGCAAAGCACAATTCACTGAGTTCATTGCAGGAAAACTGAAAAAGCTATTTTTTATGTCACAAAATTATGTATATTACAAGATATCAGTTGAGTAGGCATGGCAAATGTTGAAAGTGCTTTGAGCACATTTACTATTGCCGCAATTTATTGAGTATTAATTCTACCACCAAACAGTTAAGTTTGAAGATTGTGTTCAGTTGTCTTAACCTTAACACTTCATGTGGACAAACGATGTGCATATGATAGGTCGTTAACAGGTTTAATTCACTGTAGCTCTAGTTGGAATTATATAAGGGCTTTTTCTGGAAGCTTCATTTTTAACAGAGGCTAGTTTTGGATAACAAAAGATACATTGGAAATATAGATTTTAAAATGGCTTGCAAGGCAAAGCAACCCAAATACCCCTTGGTTTCTATGAAATAAAAAAATCAGTTATCTAAAGTAACAGGGTTTGTTTGAAACACAAGTGCACTAAATAGTTATTTTGGTTTTCTGTTTCGGTGTGTATGTAGCTTATCGCAATTTGGCAAGATTGGTTTTAGTATTATTATTGTGTAAGATACTTCAATCAGAATTAACTGAAATATTAAAAAAATATATAAATATATTAATCTGTATATTTAGATAGTAGTCTCGTGTTTTTAAACTTGTGATGAGAAATGTTTTTGAGTAGGTCTCCCTTTTTCTCCAAATATTAGTGGATGAGTGCTTGTGATTAAGAAAGGTCTTGTACTTGTAATTGGCAGGAAATGCCCTTTGCAACTTGTAAACTTCACATTTGCTCCACGTGTACTTGGGAAGAATGGGAAGCTTCTTTCAGTGTGTAAAAAAATTGGAAAATTAATGTTCGTACGTTTCAGAACATCTACCCTTACTGATTAGAGAAGAGAGGCTGTTTAATTTTAGTGCTTTGCAGTGAAGTATTATTCCTATTGCTCTGCGGGCCTTATTTGGCTGCATCGTGAATGCCAATTATCACGTGGTTCTACATACAACACCTTTGATCTCAAATTGTTTAGTTGTGGTTTGCAGAATGTGGGAAAGGGTGAAGGCTTTTTGGGATTATCAGCGTCTTTAATTTTAGGTATGACTTTAAAAGTGCCTTTTATGGTCAACAGAAGTCTGATCGTTCTTGGTTCGGAAATCTATAATTTGTAAAGAGAGGGTTTTCTTGACCACAAAGAGTAGCTAAGAGCACAATTTTAAGGAATTAGAATTCATGTAGAACAAGATTAAAGTAGTGGAGTTTTGTAATGCAGAGTGTACTAGAATGATTCACCTTGTTAGTATAACATGCAGTAGAATGATACTGGTTCCTTCTGCTTTCACGAGAATCTGACTGATTTATTGTATATGTGGCGTATGTCCAATATTGTAAGTGATTTTTGTTTTGTTTTGTTTTGTCGTATGTTCGCAGTACGTTATTTTTTACGATCAATTTGGTTTTCTATGTAAATACATTTTTTAACCTTGTACAGAAATAAAGTATTTCCAGGTTGTTTAGCTCTGTTGTCTTGTGTATGTGGTGCAGCTTCAATCGAAAGGGCTTGCTCAAACAGTTACACGTTACGCTAATTCAGGTACAACCGAAGAAACCGTACTGTGTAAAACTACGGTATGCAACGGAAATTATTGCATCATCATCATTATTATGACCTCAGATGTTCGCAGCATTTGATGTTAAAGCTGGTGTTTTCTGAGGTAGAGAGCAACAACCAGTTGCTTGGAACCCAGTACATAAACTGCTTCCATTTCTATTGTTCATGTCTTTTCTTATGCCACGATCCTGGTTATCACAGTTACCATTACTTTAAAATCAACTCCCCTCAAAGCATCAGTTTGACCTCGGAAGTGATCTGTGATCATGCATTTTTATGGCCTCTTCTTCGAGTAATCCTGCAACTTTACCTTTTTTCATTGGTCCCCATCACCTGTACATGAGGGCTTAGGGTTGTATCATCTATCATTTCGTGCTCCCAATGACAGACTGCAACTGGAGAGCTACAGGGCTTTCTTCCTTTTCCAACTATACCTTTCCTGCCTTTTCAAATGGTTGCACAATATTTATTACATTTTTTGCTAACTTAGTTATCCAGAAGTATCCCGCTAGCGAAACAAATTTCCCGAACAGATCTTCTCCGGGTATGGTCGAGACGGGGAGGGGAAGGGAGGAGTTGAGAATTGATTGATTGATTTCCTTTTTTTATTGACATTTTGAGTTGCCTGACCCGCTGGGGAGGGGAGGGGATGAGCGGAGAGGAGAGCAGAGGCGATGGAAGAAGGGACTGGACTCCATCCACTAGATTGACTTCAAAATGGCTCTTTCTCTTCGTGAGTGAATTGCATGTCTCAGGGCTTACTTTTTCCTTAGTTCTGATGGCAAAAAACGTCAAAGTGTCCAGTGAGAGGGAGTTTTTTGATGGCTTTTTTCCTGGACTGGTCGAAGACATTGTAAAAGAGGGCGAGAACGACGAAGAAACTGGGGATGCCGTGCGGCGAATGCGTGAAGTAAGCATCAATATTGAATTAAGCTTAAGCTTAAGCTTAACCTTGTCTTCGAGAGTTTGTCATGTCTATACATGTAGGTAAGATTTCGGTTCCCGATCCGTAGCCTTTTTTGTTTTTATTAATTTTTTTGCCACGGATTTCTTAGATCCTTGGGTCGAGTTAAGCTTACATAACACGTAAATGAAGATGATCTTAATTTGAATATAAGAACTTAAGCTTAACTTATTTATACCGGTAAGCAATATATTCTCCCAACTTATGGCATAGAAAATATAGGAGACCCAGGGGGCGTATGATATCCCTGGGTTGTCATTGCATTTTTAATTAAATTAATCTTTGTGCTTCCTTAAAACATTCAGGTGTTGGAGTATAATGTACCAGGAGGTAGGTGGAACCCTTGTGATTGACTGCTTGGTGTAAAATTTTCCAAACTAGTTTGATTGCTGTCTTACAATACAGTAACTTTATTTTCTCTCCCGAAGATCACAGAATGTGTCCATCAGAAATGACTTTGTTTAATGTATGTATGTATGTATGTATGTATGTATGTATGTATGTTTGTAAAATTATTTGTTTACCCACGGAACACCAAAGAGCTCAAGAATTGGAATTTGGAAATGTTGGTTTTTGGGGAGAGGGGAAAACCGGAGTACCCGGAGAAAAACCTGTCGGAGCAGAGAAGAGAACCAACAACAAACTCAACCCACCTGTGGCACTAAGGCCAGGAATCGAACCCGGGCCACATTGGTGGGAGACGAGTGCTCTCACCACTGTGCCATCCCTGCTTAAACCTGGTTTCATTTTAAAACCAAGATCAAATTTAAAGCCTTTCACTTGTACAGCAAGTGTTACAAGAGGTGCAGAATGGTATTAAAATTATCTGATTGTGCCAATTTTCAGACTGCACGAGTGGGGAATTTAGTCACAGGGGGCCCATACAAGCAGTGTGTCTGTTTGTATGTTCGAAATATAAAGAAATGTATGGGAATATTGAAGAGTCCTAATATCGTAAACTTACATCGAGAAATGACTATGTTAAAGCTTAAAATAAACGTAAACCTACCTCAGTTGTTGTGTATTGTCATTTCTGCAGCTGAAAATGGTGAATTTGAGCGATTTGGTAGGTTTGGTTCCGGTTGGCTCAGTTGGTAGGGTGCCAGACTACCGTGTGGGAGGTCGTGGGTTCAATCCCCGGCTGGACCAACACTCAGGGTCTTTAAATATTAAACTGAGGAGAAAGTGCTGCCTTTGTAATGACATCTGCCAATTGTTAGACTTTCTAGCCTTCTCGGATAAGGACGATAAACCGGAGGTCCGTCTCACAACACTTCAATGTTCATAACCTTGTGGGACGTTAAAGAACCCACATACTAATCGGAAAGAGTAGGGCATAGAGTTCCCGGTGTGCTGGTCTGGTCTTTCTGCTATTTCATGATTTCATGGGTTGGGTGGGTTGGATGATGTAAACCGCATTTGAATATATATACATAGAAAATGCGGTTTATATCCATTACCATTACCATTTTGCATTGACCGTTACTACACATTCTTATAACGTGTAGTAACAGTCAACGCAAAACCCACCAAATCACTTAAATTTGCCATTTTCGGCCTCAGAAATGACATTACACAACAACTGAGGTAGGTTTATATTAATTTTATTTTGAGTTTAAACATAGCCATTTCTCAATGTAAGTTTACGATATTAGGACTCTTCAATATTCCCATACATTTCTTTATATTTCGAACATACAAACAGACACACTGCTTGCATGGGCCCCGTGTGGCTCAGTATGTAATGATACAAGTGGCCAACAAAATGACACGAGTGTCAACTATTTATTAGTATTGTGATCTCAAAATAATCAAATTCAAATTCGATTTTTTCAAGGCTGTAACTTATAATTCCGCACTCTCTACTCAGCTCTAATGCAGCCGACAGCCACTTTAGAGTGATTGATTATTATCATGAAATTATTTCTTGGCACTGAACATTTTAGATGATTTATCGTTGTGTGTGTGTGTTTCTGTATTCTTCTGCATGTCATTGTTTATCATTTCATACACTAGGAAAAAGGAATCGTGGACTTTCTGTGATTGGTTCATTGAGGCACCTCATTAGCCCCGATAAATTGACAGAAGAGGATGCGAAAACTGCTGTAATATTGGGATGGTGTGTGGAATGGGTAAGCTACTGATTTTCTCCTGCCTTTAAAACTGTCTGCCAGACACTGCTAATGACATACTCCAGGTCTGGATCAACAGGAGGAAGAGAGACCCTAGGAGAGAGGTTGGCTTGACACTTAGTTATGGCAAACATGAACATTCCCCCCTTTTCCTTGAATGTATGATACAAGCACTGGAAGCTTGGCCTAATCCTCAAAAGAAGCCTTCAACAACTCACATAATCCCAGAGGGTTGTTTTCCGGCAATTATCGTACTTGTGAGTAACTGAGAATTTTTTTTTTTTTTTCAGTTGCAAGCATTCTTTCTGGTTGCTGATGACATAATGGATGAGTCTTTGACAAGAAGAGGAAAACCTTGCTGGTACTTGAAGGTGATTAATATTAATCTTTTAGCTTTTATACATGTTGTATATAAAATACGAGGAAGAGAGTTTGAATTCATCAAACATTCCAACACTGAGAAGGGTTGATTTATTTGAATGTTGAAATGTTTGAGCATCTTCAGTGTGAAACATCCTTTTAAGTGTTTATACAATTGCTTCTGAAACCATTAACTTTAAGCCATGTGACATCAGGATATATTCTCTTAAATGGCCTTCTCACATTTCCTATACTATTAGTTTAGAGAATTTGGTTAAATATTTATATATGTTTGATGGCCATTTCCTTTATTCTCATAACCTGTGTGTTAGCTGAACTGGTGGTAGTATGAGGAGATAGCAGGAATTGGTCACTGCAACAGTCATGTAATCAACGTTTCAATAACACCAACGTAATCCGTTTTAGAGAGAGAATTTCATAAGGAATAGAAATACAATCAAGAAATTAGTTTAAACCACACAGATTTTCAGGCTATGAGAGTAAGGAAATGATTGTCAAACATGAAATGCCTTGATGTTTAACCAAATTCTCTAACTAGTAGTATAAGAAACATAAGTAGACCAGTTGAGAGAATATGCATGTTGATACAGGGCTTGAAGGGTTAACATCACACCCTCAATAACCTCATAAAGTTACAAGTTCTTTGTTCTTTTCATGGATTACTAACAGAATTTAAGAGGGTTATTCACTCCAGACCTTTCCTCCACTGATGCTCAACATTTGAAGGAATGTTATTTTGCCTATTGAAATGAATATTTTGCAATTTGCATATTTTCCATTTGACCGAGCTTTCCAGATTTGTTTTCAATAGCTGTTATTTTCTCTGTAGGCTGGAGTTAACAATATTGCTGTCAATGACTTTGTCCTCATAGAAGCCACAATGTACAATCTGCTTAGGAAACATGTACATCAGAAACCATACTATGTTGATGTGCTACATTTGTTTCATGAAGTAGGTTGTAGACCTATGATCAACTTAATTTACAATGGAGCTAGTATGAGCTTGAAATAACTGTATCAGGCAGGTACTGGTCATGTTGTCTAGTCAAACATGTTTTTGCTCTGACATAACCCGTTTTTGGCCAGTCAAATTTAAACAATCTTAACTCTTGCAATAGTAACCACAGATTATGTGAGTGATGATGCTTTTTCGGGAACATGAATAATGTTCTTTAAAAGTGCAGCTGACTGGACAACATGGCCAACAATCCAATGATTTGTCTGGTCAATACCCATTTTTGCCTGGACCTTGTCCATTGACTGACCATTATTTCAATCTCTGACTGTACTTAGAAAATGTAACACCTTCCTCTAATTACTAGTAGAAGACTGCATTTGGTTGTCACAACTGTTATGGTAAATCTTAATTTTAATACTTAACAAATAGACTAAGTTGTGCAGGTGTGGAATAATAACACACAGATGACATCAAAATGTGATAAGACAGATAAGAGTAGATATGTATGCTACGAGCATTGGATGTTCTCATGAAATCTTGAAATCCTCTGTGTGTTATCAGAGTTAGGATGCGCTGGCAAGGGGAATCTACTTGTTTTATACATTGTTTCTAACTTTGTTTTGCTGATGAAGTCATGCATACGTCTGTTGCTCAACTTCTTAAGACAAATCAAAATGTGAGGTCTACCCAATCCATTGTGTAAATGGCAATATTCCTGTTTTACAGGTTACATATCAAACAGCAACTGGTCAAACATTGGACCTTATCACCCACCCAGGCGACAATTTTGAGAATTTTACTATGGACAGGTAACGTTTCAATGACAAAATTTCAGACCGAACTTGTAAACCTCCGTGCCCCCTTTAAATGATCAAGTAAGCTTTTAGCAAAACTGTGCGTTTTTGGAGCAAAGATGGTGCAGTGTTTCAATGTTCCAATGTTTCTATGCTTTTTAGATTTACTTTTTAGTTATTAATTAAAAAGTAATTTTGTTTTCGTTGTAGATATAAAGCGATTGTGAAATTCAAGACTGCATTTTACTCGTTTTACTTGCCGGTGGCTTTGGCAATGTACATGGTGAGATTACACAGGCAGATCATCCTATGTAGATAGATGAGAGGTTTTTCGTCAATGATCTCCTATGGCGATCCCACACTGCTGAATAGATACTTTGTTTTGCAACAAAAAATGTAAATTTGTGAGCACTATCCAATTTAAGGCACTTGGTGTTTCTTCAATTACAAATAATTTGACAACGATCACAGGACCCAGGGACGAGTTCAAGTTACCGTTGACATGCATATCTCAGTTGTGTCTCATTACCTGAAGGCGTATGGCCGGAAAAAAATAGAAACAAGGCGTGTTTAATTTCGGATTTCGTTATTTCTTTTCTTCCGCTAAACCCAAAACAGCTAATTTCGAGGACGGTTTAGCAGCCGCAGGTAACGCAAACAGACACTAGTTCAAAATTGCGATCTTTTTTCACGAAATAGCAACCAGATGGAGAATTCAATACGTACCAGTAATACTTCCACTAATCCTGATAATGCCGTGGATCGGCGAAAGCTTGGAATAATAACTATAAACACAGTGGCTTTTAAAGGCCTCATTCGAATATTCAGTCATCCAAAATGCTTCTGAAGGACAACATTCAACGTTTTAAAACCATGTCCTTCAAATATATTTGTACTATTTCCAATTCATTGATATAATATATTGTACCAAATTTTTGTACTAAATTTTTTTTGCGATCGTGAAAATCGCGAAAACTAGTAAGAGTAAGGTACTTATAGTTGACGAGCACTCTGCATAAAGTCACTAGTTTAACTGGTTGGGGAACTCAAACTGTTTTCACCTGTATTAAATGTTATTATTTTGAACTGTTTAGTGTTGTTAATCTTAGGCGGGCATAAAGGACACACAGTCTCACGACAACGCGAAAGAAATTCTACTGGCGATGGGCGAGTTTTTTCAAATTCAGGTAAAGAATGCTTCTTACACAGTGCTTTGCTAAACACATGTATGCTTACGATTCAATGAAGCTAGTAGTAGTAAGAGTGTTTTTGTAAATACATTTGTTTTGAAAAATTAACAGTACATCATAATATAGAGGAGAGATTAAAAGGAGCATTTTGGTCAAGCGAAGAAAATATCCATACTGTTGCCCAAACGTTTTACCTCTCAACCCAAAACGGCAAGAACATTCAGTGAAATGAATGGAGGCTTGTTTTGCTATATTATATTACTCTAATACGGGTTATTGAACGTTGCTGAGTGAAAAGGTTTGCGTCCCATAATAGGTCAATAACCCACCAACTTAAATAGGTTGCTAGGTAACACTTCCTCTCTCACTTGTGTCGCCGAATACTCAAAATAGGCCATTTCCGAGTTCATATCTGCCTCCGCTTCAAAGCGAGTCTAAGTGCGAAGTTTTTGTGATGGTAATTAGTTCTACTTTACATATGAATGAAAACTAATTTTCATAACAAAAACTTCGCACTTAGACTCGTTTTGAAGAGGAGGCATACATGAACTCGGAAATGGCCTATTAAAGGTAGCCTGCAGTGCAGGCGGATATTTAGGCCGCCATCTTGAATTAGGAAAACAGTGGAGAGTTGGGGCGAGGTAAAAAGTTTACCAAGCCAGTGGGAGGGAGAAAGAAAAATTGGGGAGGGAGAAGGGGGAAGGGAAAGAAAAATCCCCGCCCCCCAGCCCCTCCGACATTCTCGCATCGCTTTCTTGCCCCAATTCTCAAATGGCGGCTAAACACTCGAAAGATGAAAACCACCAAAACCGCCTGCACTGCAGGCTACTCAAAAGGAGACTAAGACACCCCACCACTTACGTCACACTGCTTATTTTTACGACCACAGGACGATTACCTTGATTGCTATGGGGACCCTGTGGTCACTGGAAAAGTAGGGACCGATATTGAAGAAAGGAAATGTTCCTGGCTTGTGGTGCAAGCTCTGCAGAGAATATCAACAGAACAGATGCAGATTTTAAAAGTACGAGTTAGTTCAGTCTTCTTTTTTGATGCTAGACAAGATACTGTCATTGTTTCTCGGTGCTGAAACGTCTCGTCCTTATTTTAGCCCTTCACTCCGAAGATCCGATTGTTAATTCTCCTTTTCTAGCTGCTATATAGTCACTTGTACATTAGTTAAGAGAATTTAGGGTTTTATGAAGATTACATCCTCTGGCTCCTGTCTGCTGAACAATGTATTGATATTACAAGAGAAGTTACGAGGGAGGATGCGAAAAGGAGACTGTTCTGTAGTCTGCAGTGAAGATAGTAATTGGTTGTGATAGTTCCTAGCATCTGGTCAGTTTCGAACTTGACATTCCGCGTCTTTAATTCATAGTATTGCTTGATTTCACTCACGTGACAAGGCGGCCATGTTGGTGGTCAAAACAATACAAGTTTGTTTTGCATAATTTGCTTAAAAACAAAGTTTAGTTCCCAGCGAAGAGACAGACTATAGGCCATTTCCGAGTTCATGTCTGCCTCCTCTTCAAAGCGAGTCTAAGTGCGAAGTTTTTGTGATGGTAATTAGTTCTACTTTACATATGAATGAAAACTAATTTTCATATCAAAAACTTTGCACTTAGACTCGCTTTGAAGAGGAGGCAGACATGAACTCGGAAATGGCCTATTGTTCTTGACCACCAGCATGGCCACCATGACGTCACATGCAATCCAGCAATAGTAGAACCTCTCCACAACGGTCACCATGGAGACAAAGGATAGTGGACATAGGATGGGGAGGTAGGGGTGTAATATGACACGTTTTGGCGGGAGGGGGGGTGGGGTGGTACGACATTCAGTTTTTATTCAAAATAAGATGCTTATTGCAGCCCATAAATACGCAACACAAAGTAAATAGCAGTAAGACAGAAACCAAAATCACGAGGCTCTTAACACTTGCCGCCGTCGTAAACACCAGCGACGCGCGGAACGGATCACGTTTTGATTTGTGACCTTTTGCAATAAAAAATGGGATTTTGTATACACCCTTGTTGATAAAGAGGTTACTTAGGCAGTAGGAACGCGCTTAGTGGCCGTTGCCGTTGTGAACAGGTGACCGTTGTAGAGAGGTTAAAATATGAGTGAATGTATAGACCTTCCGCCTTTTTAAGGACAAAGAGAAGTCCAGAAATGAACACAATCGCAAAAATAACGAAAATACCAAATCATCGCAAAAGTAACAAATCTTTGTCGAGAGAGGGAGAAAGGAGGCTCCACAAATATAACCAAAATTGCAAAAGTAACGAAAATAACGTTCGTTATTTTGGCAATTTTCGTTATTTTCGTTATATTTGTGGGGTTTCTCCTTCTCTCGAGAAAGATTTGTTACTCTTGCGATGATTTGTTACTATTTCGTTAGTTTTACAATTTTCGTTCTTTTCGTTATATTTGTGGATCCCTGCTATCTTTGCGCTGTTTTGTTACTTTCGTTTTTTCTGTTAAACTGATTTATTTTCGTAGTTTTTGTTATTTTGTTCTTTTGATTTGTGATTTGTTATTCTTGCGATTGAGAACATAAGTGTTTTTAAGTTGTATAGATAGTATGCTCCCCTGCGTATTGAAAAATATCTTCTTGATGTGAGCAGGTCCTTATCCTCGCAGGATCTTCCTTGTATTGTCCGTCTTTCTCTGTTCATTTCTTTTTAATTTTGTTTTTATCATTTGTTCAGGACAATTATGGGAAAAAATGTTCAGAAGCGTCAGATAAAGTCAAGGTATTGTACCGTGAACTGAACTTGAAGAGAGCCTATCAGGAATATGAAGAAGAGAGTTACAAGAACATACTCGAACTCATATCAAACAAATCTGGGAATCTACCGAAGGAAATGTTCTTAGAATTTGTGAAGAAAATCTATAAGCGAGATAAATAAGGAAACAAAAACTGAGGAATCAGTTCGACGAATTTTCGAATCAAATCTTTCTCATTGGCACAGAGATGTGTCAAGTTCTCGAGCTGTGGTTGGTTGATTTAGTGATTACTTTCTAATAGCCCAAGATTCACTCTTTCACAAAAGGTATCCAACCTCGTTCCCAGGGCCTTGGCCCTGGGAGCGAGGTTGAAAAGGTATCCAGGGACAAGCTCATACTAACCCTTATTTTTTCCATGGAACCTCATGTTTATTGTTAAATTTTAATAGATCGAAATTGGTCTATTGCGATCAAATCATCGGGGACTGTAGGGCGGGTACCATTTTAATTTTAGCCTAGTTGTGTCAAAGTAGTTTGTAATAAAGCAGTCGAAATATCAAGTGAAATCTGTCTTTGTTGCACGACAAGAAATCCCGTAAACGTAAGAAGCTTTTGTTGCGTGGGCCGGCCCTAAAATAAGTTATTGTCACACAGCAAGTCTCACACCGAAAGCAATTTGCGGCTAACGTATGCATCGCGATTCGTGGCCGTTTCAAACTCGTCGAATTGCAATTCAAGTATTCAAGTGATCAGAGCTGTACACTGCTAGACTTGTATGCTTTCCGATTAGACCCTGGGGACGAGCTCAAAGCCTGTCGCTCATTCAAATATCCGGTCATTCATGGGCCGTGGGGGCCAGCCTTCCCCGCTCCCCTCCCCCCTCCACTTTTCGTGGAAAAAATAATTTAGTAAAATACGTTTCCCTCCCCTTAATTAAAGAGGCAGGAGTGGCATCCGAACTTTAAAAATCCGCTTGCCCTGTCATTGTTGCCGCTTTTTGACTCGGAAAAAAAAATCCGGGTTGTAGGTGTGAGGCTCCTTCGCTAGCCTCCTACGCAGAAGACTTTGACCCCACCGACGACTTGTTGCGCGAAAAAAGGAATCGAGTGTTACGCTTTTCGTTTGGAGACAGGTTTGGTCACAAAGGAATCAAACCCTTATACTTCCGAATGGTTTATAACTCATTTTCTGAATTCAGTGGCTCATGGCCACTTCGACCCTTGTACTTCCGAATGGTTTATAACTCATTTTCTGAATTCAGTGGCTCATGGCCACTTCGTTTGGTTGTATGGAGTGTTTGGTCTTTCGCTCTTTCTGCCACCGACCTGTTTACGATGTATGATTCAATTTTACCCGTAACCAATCCTATGGGGGTATTGCGTGAAGCGGTCTTGTCCCCGGGTGTAGGGGGCGGGGCAAATCGAACCTCTCTTTTGGCTTGTGAATTAAGTCCGCCACTTCTAGGTTAGCACTTGACTGCATGGAGAATACCGAATACCGGTCCATGGCCCTCTGGTTGTCAAAAATTAGAAATTATATTGTATTCATTCGACTCAGAAGCACTTCAAAACGTAATATAAATGCGAAAGAAACAGTTTCTGTTTTTAACTTTCTTTTCGACTGTTAATGTGGTATTAATGTTCTGTCCACTAGTACAGTGCGGTTACAGTTTTTTCGTCAGCTTTCTACTTTTTTTTAATTATAGTGTCCATGTTTTTTATTATATTATACTGGTTATAGGACCCTTTGTTCATAACAAGGAGCCCCGTAGGTGAGAAATTGTCCGTCTCTGTCCCCGAGGATGGGGACAACCTCGTTCCCAGACCCTGAGAACGAGGTTGGAAGAAAAATATTGCAAATTCCCCGGGGTTATGCCCGGAAGGGGCGGGACCGTGGTAACAAATAGAGTTGAACCATACATAATTCATGCTGGAGAGCTGAAATATTTGGCAACGTTACACATTGTTTGCTTGATTTCTAAAAATGACGCCTCACGTCAAGCATTGTCAGACGGATAGAGACAACAGATAAGAGTGCAGGTGATACGCTGGAATGCTGAAGTATTTAGCTTGGGCTTACATTTGGGTCATTTAATTTGTAGGAACTATCCGCTGCAGACGAGCTACCAACATAAACACGAACCAGCCGACCTTGTGGACCCTTATCAGTAAAAGCGTGTTTGAACAGACAAAACCGGTCGGAAAAGTTGACAAGATCCGTTGCTGTGTTTTGCTCACTACCACAAAAAAAATGAAAAAAAGGTGTAACACAGACAACTGATCGAATAATGCCCAGAACTGGTGGACTAATGCTACCAACCGATGGAATAATGAAACGCCTTTGTTAATGGCATTATTTGTTGTAATGTGGTATCAAGTTGCCTGACACATGCTTGTCCCAAAGATATGCATCTCTTTGGCTTGTACGTAACCGCGACAAAAACAAATAAGCAAAATGAAGACGTTCTTACTGACTCTCTACCTGGATATGTTATTAGCATGTTCTTAAAATTTTGATTTATCTTTAATAGCCTCAACGTTCTTATGAAAAAAGGTTCGTTTAAAACAAGAGTAATAACACACTCGATTGATGGAGCACTGCCTCAAACTAGTAGTCTCCTTCGCTTTTGGCTCGTCACGCAATCTTTCCTCCCCAACGATGGGGAGGAAAGATTGCGTGACGAGCCAAAAGAGGGTCTGCGAAGGAGACTATCAAACTGGACTAGAGATGGCAAAACTGATCCCAACACATAAGCAAATTCATCTTGTGTGATCCTGTCCTTAATTCTCGTGACCACTCTGGTTTATAAATCGTTGATATTACAAGGAGAAGTTCGATGCTAATCGCTCGTAGGGTTTTCAGGGCTAATCCGTGCAACTGATCTATCATCTTATTGCTATCTTCAATTCGAGTATAAATAGATATCATTGCAACTGATTGAATCACATGCACAACTTCACACACAACTGGTCAAAAGGTAAGTGATCAACTGACAACTTATCAAAGTAGTGCAAACACAAAGCCTGTTCAGCTGGTTAATCACTCGCTCTCAATGAACACACAACGGAGGTATGGGCAAACAGGTTTATTGAGTCAGGATCGACAACTATGAAATGGCTGAGAGCGTGACGTCGAAAAGATGCTCGTATCGGAATGGAGCTTTGTAGAACCCTCCGTAGTAGGTGTGTGAAGGGATGGATGGTGGAGGTCGTACCAGAAGGATTCGTCGTTACGAGTAGATTTGATTTTACGGGTTGTGCGCTCGAAAATCTCGCGTGAGACCCCAGTGGTGAGCTTGCTCGCAGGCTATGCGTGACATCACTTGATCTACTTTTCATAAACTATCGTCCTAAGGGGTCACCGCTCTAGTAACGCTACAAATCCGTGGCCGAAGTTTTGAAGTAGACAGCGCGCACGCTGTCAGGCTTCAACTTAAATCAAACGTTAACAGCGGACATCAGAGAGAAGAAATACTAAGGGGGCGTTCCCAGATCACTCGAAGTCATCTCATCCTGTGTAAATAAATAGATAGTTTTACCTGAAACAACTTTATCACTGATAGAATGGCTTGGCAAATTTCCCAGATGTTGTTGTTGGCATCTTCGACGTCATTGCAGTCGACAGGTTTTGTCCGGCTCTGCCGAAACAAAGGAATTTGCCTGCTGGTTACACGAGGATTCCGAAAGTTTGAGGTGTGTTGCCTCCTGGCGCACGGATAAGGCTGCCTTGTTTCGCGGTTTGGTATAATCGCCGCCAATTTGAAGGTATGTAGAGTTCAGAATGCACAAAATTTGACACCACGTAAATGAAAACAGTTAACAGGATTTGTTGCCTCGGTTATTTGAAACGAGTGCCGTTAACTATTCCTGTATTATGCGCCGATCAACTCAATCTTGCTTGCATGTCAAGTTCATAATTGCGTTCAAATTACCTGCTCTAGCTGAAGGTTTGATGTCCATGAACTTAGATTGAAAACTTCACAACCATACTGTTCCCACAATCGACAAAACCTTGAAGACCCTTGAATACGTTCCTATAAAGCCTGGTTCTCATATACCGCAGACCTACCTGCGACAAAGCCGCCGATAATGCCTGTGATAAAATATTATTGTTCCGACATATGAGAACATACGCCGCCGGCATCAAGAACCATCGTTGGTGTTTACCCCCGGCACGCCTGCGAAGTTAACGTTGAGTTGAGTCCAACTTCGCAGGCATGCCGGCTGTGAAGACCTGCAATGGTTTTTAAACTTTGTGGCGTTCTCGGCGCTACTGTTGCCCGTTGTCGAAGCTGAATGGAGGTCAAGCCGTGAGTTCTCGAAACTCCAGCCAATACCATCTCTAAACAGTTTAACTTGCGTAGATTAATGGTGTGACCCCTGAGTTGAAACCATTCGAAAAATTGCAAGAATAGTCGCTATTTCTAATGCATAGTTTATACATCGCGCTGCCGTTGCTTTAGGGAAGTTTCACCGTACCAGTTTCATGTGACTTACGCCTTCAAAAAGACACTTTGGGGAATTTTACTTCAGTTCGAGTTGAACTGAGTGAGTCCGAGTTGATCTTACGCCTTCAAAAAGATATCTTGGGGAATTTTACTTCCGTCCGAGTTGATCCGACTCGGACTAGACCGAGTCAAGAGTCATAATAGGACAGAGAGGGAGACATAATGGGGTATGGCATAACTTCATTTAAAAAAAAAAACAAGCAACTTCCGGTAGACTCGTTTCCGTGTGCGCGAGGCTTGGGAGCTAGTCGGACTTTGTTGAAAAGATTCCAAAGATGGCGGCCGCAACAGCGAAACGATCGTGACTGTATCATAACTTGTTTTCAAAATGCTCTTTTCAGTCTTTTTATGAGGAAGAACAACTGCGGACTGCTGAATTTCATTATTTTGAAACATCAAGAATTTCTTTTTTGCAATGTTTAAAAACAGCTTTTAATATTCTAGATAACTTCATAAACGTTAATCGTCACAACAACCGGTAGGCCTTCTTTTGCGTGGTGGACGTTTGCTTTTCAAAAGTTGTCGCGGACAGTCAAAACGAGTGTAGGAGCTGGCGATGCAAACGTGGGCTTTCCAAACTCAAAGTGACGGATTTGAACAAACTGTTTTGTGGGCACTGAACTCGAACCTCCTAGGCTTTTTAAAACATTTTTAACCCACGGCGTCCGCTTTGCGGAGTTTGGGGGGAAATAATGCCATTTAAGTCTTCTTCTACAAGTTGCCTTTTCTTCTGTCTTTCGGATACTTCGAGTCGTAGTCGCAACCTCCCCCGCAGCAACAATATACTGAGTTGGTGCGTTTAAATAGATTTTAACTGTAGGTGGCCACGCATTCACACTTCAGTGTGCTTATTAGTCTTTGTATCAAATCGATCAAGACATCCCGGCCCTCTTGAACGCCAAAAGGCGTCTTGTTCAAGTTAAATTCGTCGATCCATCGACATAAATTGCTGAATACTGAATACAGTCGAATTTAATCCGTGATGCAGGGTTTAATCAAAGGTTACAAAATAATGTATGCATTTCGGACAAGAACCATGAAAGGACAGAGAGGGGCACTCTCGGTATAGCCTTTGGGGTATCTTGATTTCAAAAAATCTATTTTAGGAACTAGTGCGGACGCAACGGGAAACAAATTTCCGGTAGACAGACCTCCGCGCAAAAAAAAAAAACGTGGCGGACGGGATGCGGATGATTGTTTGGCTGTCATTCATTGTCGGCGCATTGTCCTTTCGGTCTTTCATTTTTTTCGGTCGCCTAATCGCTTGGCTGTTCGGTCCTTCACTGTTTTAGTCGTCTGGTTCTCTAGCCGTTAGTTTGTTCGGTTGATACATCCATATCTTAGTCGTTTTGTGTTCACTGATTCGTGAGGTTTGTTGGTGATTCATCTTCCAACACGTTAGCAAACCCCGGAAAGGATCAAAGTGTATCCTCACAACAAGATTCAGGCCAGGGATAATAGTGGCCGGCTAAAGCTGACGGACCTCGCGGGAAAACTGACCAAGTCTGACGGAAAAAGTCTTATGAATTAAACTGAGTTAGGTTCTGTTCTCCCTCCCCACCCCACCCCCCACCCCCCCTCTGTTGAAGAGGCGTGAGCCCTGGTGATTTTCATAACTGCAATCATCAGTTACATCCTCGAAGGGTCTACTGTTAGTTGGCCGTGCGTTCCTCAGGGTCTTCTCCGGCATAGTCCTCTTTCAGACTCGCAGCCAAGTAACTTTCAAACGCGTGTCCTGCTCAAACGCGACTAAGACGACTAAAGCACTGGCAGCCAGCTCTGAATGTGTTCCTGAAGTGGAAAGAGCCCTTTACTGCACGTAAAACATCAGTTCACTAGTAGTTAAATCGAGGAAGTCTTCCAGGTGTTTTGTCGTGTACGTTTCGCAATCGAAGACAATTGAAATTACTAGCGTTTTTGTGAATATACCAACAGCATTTTCATTTTCAAAGATTTTGGCCAGATGACACTCTTTGAAGCTTTCTTAATGCGTTGTAGCAACTAAGAGATCAAATAAAGCGCTTACAAACAAAAACTGACAGACAAAAGAACCGTTACAAGAATGCGTCTGCCATATTTTTGTGTGGGCTACCAGTGGTAGTCCATACTATAGTCGTCGAATCTCACGGTAATGTGCGGCTCTCGGTAATGTGCGTCCGTCCGTCGTAACATTCCTGAGGGAGTTAAAAAACCAATCACATAAAAGGATTGTATCATCCTTTACGTTTAATCGAGTGTCTTATTACATTACGTAATGCAACAACAACGCTTTGCCATCGTTTTCATGATATTATCTGGGTCTCTTCTGGTTATTTTGTATTTGGTTATCTGTTTTTGCCATGATTTGAGGCAGAATTGCGTCGTGGAGTTATGGCAGCATTCAGAGGATGTATGTCGGGCTTATACACTCTCTTTATTTTTTAAGACTATCGAGGCTGAAATTTACGAAACTTTAAGAATATTTTAAGAATAAACCTGAGGCTGAAATTGTGAAAAGAATATAGTTTCGTGGGTTGAATTTTTGTAAATACAATACAATATGTTTTTACTTGTAAATATATATAAATACTTAATTGACGACCCCCCCAGAGGGGCTTTTCAGGGACAATGAAACAAATAATACAAATGAAAACAACAGTGTTACGAATCCCAACTGGTGGGAGGCAGATCAGTTGGCTATATTTACAAGGATGACCGAGGAGTTGGACCAGGCACTTACCCAAAACAAACACCAGCTAGTGGCTAGAGTGGAATATGAACCCGGGTCACCGCATTGAAATCCAGCGCCCTAAACCTCTCGGTCACCTACCTCCCAACTTAACTGTATAAAATCATTCCTTTCTCTAAACGGCAAAACTAGCCAACAAACGAAACAATTTTCACTAGCGATAGCCAAATGTCAATGATGAGCGGTACATGTAATGTATTTCTGCAGAATGTACTAATTCATGATGAGCCAATACATCCTTAATTAAACGGAAATGTCATAAGCTATGATTAAGAATATCACAAGAATATTTTCAGCCTAAAATCAGCAGAAAAATAGGAATATTCACTCGCTGGGTCGGAAAAACAATATTCTTATAAAAAAAAAAAAAAAGAAAGAGTGTAGCAGACAGTTGCATTTATTTTGCAGCAAGTTTAAGTTGAACCAGACTCAAACACCGGTGTAAAGCTGCTCGCCTATTAAAATGGAATACATGATTTTTAAACATTCAAAACGAGAACAACATCTACACAACAAAACGTTCTCGATGGTTTAAAAACACTTAGCTTTTTCTATCTTTCGGTTAATATTCTTAGTAATATTCTACTGTCGCGAAGAACTTGTCCCCGTCAGACAACTACGTCTATGTAATCTACCAGGTAGAAATCTGCTCACCTTCAGCCATTTTGGCGGGAGATCGAAGGCTGACCTGGCATTAAGACAAGAACTCACATGGCCTGTGACGTCACAAAAAATGTAGGTCTGTAAATCTATGAGTAGGCCAATTTATCGAGTCTGCAAGTCTGCAGGTCTACGGTCTGCAAGTCTGCGTCTGCAAGTCTGCGTTTGTCGCGCACCGCTCAAACACTTAGCATACCGAACATTCCGCATACAGACAGACATGAAACTACAGCCAAAAACGGTCATAATTTTATGGAAAAGCAATTTTCATCAAGATACTACGGAAGACTATAAAAAGATAAACAGAAGAGAGAAATACTTGATTATGATAATTTTCTTTGGTCATAACAGAAACACAGGGGGCCCAAGCTCTAAATGAGAACGCGACCTTTCCTTAAAGTGCCTATCACCCCAAATTTTTTTTTCGCTAAAATAAATCTTTGCACTTGTTCGAAACGCATTGAGGCATTTTTTTCCTTGTTTCAACAAATCTTAACTTTTTATAGGCTTCTAAACTGAGCATCGTTTGTTTCACGACCGAGTCACTAAGGGGCATGGGTCTATTCCCGATTTGACGTCACAAACTGATCTGCATCGTATTAACTCTTTGTAAATATGCATGCAAAGTACATTTTGACGTCAAATCGGGAATAGACCCATTCCCCTTCTGACTCGGTCGCGAAACAAACGATCCTTGGTTTTTCGTAAGTTTTGAAGCCTGTAAAAAGGCGGGAGTTATTAAAAATAGGAAAAAAAAGTCGCTATGCGTTTCGAACAGGTGCAAAGATTCATTTTGGCGAAAAAATAATTTGGGGTGATAGGCACTTTAATTTGCTGCATGTGAAGGTGTTGTGTGTCAACGGTTTGAATTATAAAGGTTTGTATGCAGAAACCGACGGGTTTAATTTAAACAGCAGAAATCGTGAGTATTTTCTAATAAAATCAACGTATTGTAGTATTGTATTCTTTCGTGTCTGCCCGCTTCTTGAGCCGATCTAATGCGATTTCGGCGAGTTATCGCTATATTGTTCTCATTAAACAAAGACTGAATGCATAATTAATGTATGGGGCTGAACGGAAATCTTGCCAAATGTATTTACCCTGTCTGTTTTATGGTGGCCTTTGACTGATTTCGTGTTTTTTGGTGGAGTTTGCCATTCACGTCATAGCGTGAAAGAGCGTTCAAATTATCAACGGTCGGCATTTTAAACCTACAGATGGTTTGCCCCAGGATATGAGCAGGGAGGTGTGGGGGACCACAACTGTCCCCTGGGTGTTTGTAAGAAGTATTCGGGGTGGGAATTTGACTCTCAGGGGAAATTGACATTTCAAAACCTGAAAATGTCAAATTCCCCTGGGTCTCCCCTCACCCTGGGGCAAACCAGTGATAGGTGCATGACACAGTGCGCAGTCAGCGATTGTTTTCGTAATATGAAACAGTACCGATTTACCATGCATCACAGGGGCGTTCCTAGGCATTTTTTGTTTGTAAGCCTTGGTGGATTACTGCTGAGTCGAACAGCCGAGCTTTGGCTATCGTTTTAATACTTTTACTGTATATCATACCGTCCGAATCACTCGTAAGCCCATCCTTATTTGCTTAAGGGCAGGTACTCCCCTGATCATGAAGTATGGAGTTGCACGGAAATTGAAACCTTTTGAGGTGGGTATACCTATTTTTTTCCTGCATGCACTTTTAACCGTAAAGGGGTCTATTGTCAGCTCTAGAGGCACAATATTACTGCGTCCTAATTCCTTAACGCTTGGTTGAACGGAGGTAAGACAACTTTCGTGAATTTTAATTTGCTCGCATTAGCCTTGAGCTACGAGAAAAGCACTGCGCTTTGAATAATATGAGGTAAGTGGTATAATTTTGGGAAATGCTGGCGAACTATCCAGGATCTAAATCACACAATGAACGGCGCCACAGTAAGGAAAGAGAAAGACAAATTTGTCGCTATGCGTTCAGGTTCTCTCGAAAACGGCTAAAATTTGGTCAGGCCTGGTTCACACAAGTGACATAATGACATAACAACATGGTCATAATGACATAAAGAAAAGATCATTTTTATCCATATGTCGATATGTTTATGTTATTATGTTCCTACTTTGTCGTTATGATATGTTGTTCACACTAGAGATATAAAACATCAACACGAGGTACGTTTTGATCGTTTGCGTGACCTTCCAGTTTGTCGAAAGTGTGAACCGCGTGCTTCACTTATAACGTTGTTTGCAGATGACGGTAAAGAGATGTACCAAACTGTAAAATGCAAGTGCAAAGAAGCTGTTTTTCTCGTTCGATGTATTGTTTTTGCGGCGTTCTAGCGCCATTGCCGTCTTTGACATTTGCCAAATCCTTTAATCTGGAATTAAAAGCATATGAAACGGTTTGACGTTCAAAAGAGTTGAATAGATGTCACTTGGTATATATTCACAAAAGAAAAGTGAAAAGGAGATTAAAAAGAAAGGTTCTGCAGGGTCTCTTTCTCAGTCTGGTCTTCAGTTCTTCAGTGAAGCAACTCTACTTTGAGGTGTTTGCTCGAAAGCCGGAAGACCTCTCGCGTGTCACGATATTATCTCGGAATGCCTGACAACTGTTCCGCTGATCGCGTGTTTCTTTCATCGTTTGATCGTCGAGACTAAAACCCCGATGTTACAGTCCTTCGTGGAAACTATAAAACGCATCAGAAAATTCTGTTTTAACACTTCTTGAAATTTTCTGCGGCTTAAAAGTGCAGCGCAAGAATCTGAATTGATTTAAAAACTGGACGCCGATAAATGAACTCGGTACGTACTTTGATCGGTTCAAGTGAAGCGTGATTCAAGATTTAGAATGAATGATGTGCCGTTTATTTTCATTATTTCGTTGTGAAAGAAAAGGTGTGTGGTAGGCGTGGGGTAAAAAAAAAAGGAGGCTCACTAACTTTCTTTTTCTTTCTCAAACTAAAATATGTACAAACAGACAAAATAAAACTGATCACTCATGCTGGCGCACAGCGGGAAATGTGCACGCAACAAAGTTTAATTAACAAGGAGCCGTGAAAACAAGATGGTATGACAGTGAGGCGTAAAAACTAATAGGAGGATAAAAGGGGCAGTTTCTAAAGAAACTGTGGTGCTGTGTCGGTGGGGGAGTTTTACACAGAAATTTGGTTTTATCAACGGAGTTGATAATGTAAATTGACCAACGTACACTGACCAACGCCCTTTGTCAGAGTGAATCCGCTCTGACAAAGGACTAACGCTCGAAACGTCATCTGACTTTTCGAGTGGTCAATTTACATTATCAACTTCGTTGATAAAACCAAATTTTTGTGTAAAAATATAGGTGGCCGTGAAACAATACTCGCTCTAGAGCTATGGAGTTACACTAGATTAAAAGCCCAGGAAGCAATGAATCAAGCAACATTTAGCTTGTAAAAATGACACGCTCAACAGAGTCAGGAAAACCAGAGATAACCATAAAAAAAATAATGTCTGTTCTGGAGCCACAAAAAGGTACAAACAATAGCAGCGTGCAATATTATCCGCGTAACTGAGCCCGTGCAATGATCGACAGAGTCAGGATACAAAAAATTGCCACGAAACAGATTCTGCTTTGGAGCAACAAATTTAGTGCAACTGGGAAAAATTTAGGAAAATTGAGGCCCTTCTACCAAGATTAATGCTCGACGGAGAAAAGGTAGCAGCTACGCCATCTGAGCAATAATAAAGACTGATTTTACTTCACCCGTGAAATTGCTGGCTTGCAAGTGACGTCATGGCGGCCATGTTGGTGGTCAAGAAAAATAGCCTTTCTCTCCGCTGGGAACTAAATTCTATTTTTATGTAAATTCTTCAAAAGAATTTTCTATTGTTTAGACCCCCAACATGGCCGCCCTGTCACGTGGTTGAAAACCAAGAATAGAAGTTAGTGGAATAGTAACTACATACACTTAACAATTAGACCCGTGGCCCTTGAGGGCGAAGGGTCTAATTGTTTTAGTATCACCCAACTAGTCGGACAGAAAAGGCAATAATAAAGTTAGTAAATGCAAGTTGAAGAAATAGTTATCTGGGAATAAAACGGATGAAAGCGTCACGCTCGATTGCTACTCGAGGACTATCACAAATAGTCCTCTAGTAGCGTAGCCAATTAAAATGAAGGATTTGCATTAGTCCACTAATTCGGTGATACTAATGCAAATGTAAATACTTATTCCTTTTTATTCTTTTGTGTGTATTTGTCTGTTACGCTATATTACATGTTGTCTAATAAAAAAATTGTTAATTGTTTCTCGGGTTTAGTAAAGCCACTCTATATCAATGAACGTATGAGGTTAACAACAGCAAGTAGCGTTATTTGCATGACCATAACTTCATACAGGCGGTTGCAAAAGCGCGTCTCTTAAATAGGACAATGTAATAATGTAATAAGAAGGAAAATACAAATTAAAGATACATCAGTCTGATTTAGTTAATAATTATTACGCGAATCTAAGCAAAATAGAATGAACTTCGTCAATTCAATATAAACAAAATAATCAGGAGAATTCATAGATTCCTTGGAAGCTTCTATAGGGGATAATAGGCCATTTCCGAGTTCATGCCTGCCTCCTCTTCAAAGCGAGTCTAAGTGCGAAGTTTTTGTGATAAAAATTAGTTTTCATTCATATGTAAAGTAGAACTAATTACCATCACAAAAACTTCGCACTTAGACTCGCTTTGAAGAGGAGGCAGACATGAACTCGGAAATGGCCTATTGGGTGATATTCGATAGCTGATTTTTTTATTTTGCTATAAAATCTGTTGCTAAGAATTGAGTATTTAGGACAGCTGAAAAGAGAGAGCATTTCATCTTCAACGTGAGAGAAACAATGCCAAATGGAGAAAATCGTTGCGCGGGAGAATTGACTGATGATGAAGTTATTATACTCCTGCTGAATAAAGCAACACACGCCCGGGAGACCCAATCAGAGTTACAGAGTATGGCGTGAAAATAATTCAAGATATCTATTTGTAATCTTGATTTTCAAACTGCTTTTCTGATTTGTTGCACAAAACTCTGATTGTCAACTTGCTGCGATCACATCAGTTGCGCGCTTTGCTAAACTCGGCTGACAGGCTTGCAACAACTTGCGTGGGAACTGACCAAATTTGTTTCACCAAACGAGGACATAAACGGGTTTCCAGCTTCGAAGATATAATTCCGGGGGTAATCGGTGATTTCACTCACTGAGGACCAGTTATAATCGAATTCTCCCAGTATACGGCTCTATTTAGGTCGGCAAATATTGCTAATATCCCTTTTCGTGGTTTGTTGTTTAGAAATGGGTTTGACTGCGGACGAACTCTTTGAGAAAATCGGCAGTTTTGGGCGCTACCAGCTCATTGTACTTGTTATATTCAACATCCTTGAATGGTTTTGGTTCGGATGGCCTGTCTTGCTTATGACGTTTATTGCCGCCGAACCAAAATGGCGCTGTGTTGGTAGTCAAGGTAACAGCCTTAACAGCAGTATCAGTAGCAACACCACTAGCAGTATCAGTTTTAACAGTAGCTTCAACAACAGCACCATTAGCAACAGTGTCCTCTGTCCGCTGAGCGAGGCCATTGGACCTGGGCACAAAAACTACAGCTTGCGGTGTAAGATTTCAAGAGAGTCATGGGAATTCGTTGATGATTTCACTTCCGTAGTGACACAGGTAAGCGTTGTGAGGACGTCTAATTTTACAGCTGAGGTTCAAGGTTCTTATTTTTTTTCGCGATTTGAGCCTAAAAACGTTTTTAAGTTACCTGGTTACACGCGATGTTGCGCCAACTAACTGCTGGTAAATTTAGCTTTACAAAAAACATTGAACATAGAGGTTCACAGCCCGGCATAAAGTCACCAGTTTTTGCAGTGAAAACGGAGAAAAGTTCTTATGTACATATTATACTACTCATGTAAAAAAAAGTAAATGAGCAACGTAAAGACATTCTTAACTGTCTCCCAGGCTGGGTATGTTCTAAACATGTTCTTAGCTTAAAATTCGGGTTAATCTCAGCTTCGACGTTCTTATATTAAAAAAAAAGAGTGTAGAACAAGTCACTGGTTTATTTTTCACTATTCCAAGTAACTGTTACTCTGCATTGCGGCTGGGGCTAGAGCCGTATGAGCAAAATTTTAAGAACATGCTCGGATGCCGCGAACAAGATGTCACACCAACTTTCGATAAATCATTGAAACAACGCAAACAAAATTTAACAAAATAAAGCCGTTCTAACTAATTGTCAACCTGCCTATGTTCTTACCATGTTCTTAAAGTTTTGGCTAATCTCGGCCTCTACGTTCCTATAAAAAAAGGTTGTTGTAAAAAAGAGAGTGTAATCAACTGTTTTTATACTATAACGTTTTAAGTTTATTTTCTTCGCAACTTGCTTCGCGTAACTGTTAAGCTTAAATGTGAGAGATTTTTCGATCAGAATTAGCCTGCAAACAGGCTTTCCATTTGGGTTATTCCGAGAGTTGGTCGAGTCTATTTGATCTTGAATGGCGCGCGGTCAAAGCTAGAGGATTGGGCCCCTAGATTTGACCGCGCGCCATTTAAGAGCAAATCGACGCGACCATCGCTCGGAGAATAACCCAAATGGAAAGCCTGTTCGCAGGCTAGATCAGAATTCGAAATACCCTTGGGGGTGCAATCAACCTCGTTTGAAACTGGGTCGAGACAGCCTTGGGAACAAGGGTGGGAATGCAATCCAACTCTCGCCTTCTCAGTCTTCCAGTGTCCATCCAGTGGTTTGGAGTAGTTTTAGAAAATTAAGGGATATTGGTGGGAGATAAGAAAAGCATTTGTGATTTTATTTTCTTTTTAGTTTGATCTGGTCTGCGACAAAGCCATCTATGGCACGATATCCTCCTCTTTGATATTCGCTGGTTGGATCCTTGGGGCCGTAGTTGTTGGAACACTGGCGGATAAATATGGACGGAAGATTATGGTGTTTTCATTTGGCACTCTGTGTGCCCTCTTCAGTCTTCTGTCAGCTTTTCCAAACGTCTACTGGCTCTTTGCACTATTCCGATTAATTGTTGGGATTGCTATTGGTATGTATAACAGTGGTGGAGTACTATTTCGCTAACAATCAACTGTGTCGAGGCGCTCAATTAGATTGTATAGGCAGTCAGGTTCAAATGGCGCAGCCAATCTAATCCCCAATTATTTCGGACAAACGAACGCAGGATATAGGCCTTGATGGAAGCGGTAAAGTATGAAAACGTCAGTTCTAGGATCTGTTCAATTTACAATGGCCATTTTCCCGTATCAAGTATTTATAAATGAAAATGAACCTTTTTGTCACAAACTGAAATAAAAAACTTCTTTGCACAAATTGTATTGTGCAAAGAATTTTTTGTTTCAGTTTGTGACAAAAAGGTTCATTTTCGCATAGTTTCTCAGTTTCATGGCTAGGCATTCGCTCTATTTTCTTCAGGTGGTGGGGGAATGAGCACCTTTGTTTTAATTGCCGAACTTGTGGGTCCTCGCCACAGAAGTCTCATGGGAACGTCCCTATGGTACTGCTGGACTCTGTCCCTTATCGCTTTAGCAGGGGTCGCATATCTTGTCAGGAACTGGAGAACCCTGTGCATAGTAACTGGAGCGCCAGCAATAGCAGTGGCTGGCCTGTGGTTGTAAGTATCAAAGCGGAAAGTGTTGGCATCACTTTGCATCGTTCTCCATCTTACTTGAACTTTTGCATCTACTGTGCATCTATTGTCCAAATTTGGTCATGAAGCTCTCAATTTTCGTCGTGCGTACTCAACAGCTTTTCTTCGATATACGTAATTTTGTGTGTCGTGGAGTAAAATGGCAGTTTTTCCAGCTTTTCTACAATAAACACGGTACATTGTATGTTCAAGTTCACACTGCAACCAGGTGGACAATCAGACATGGTTTGATGCTACTCTGGTTTGAAGTTTGATGAATGTAACTTAAAAAGTTACAATTCACGACCCAACGTTTCGACACTCCTGTCTAGTGTCTTCATCAGGGGTGATCTAGTGTTGCAAAAAGGAGCCTTTTATACGCTTACTAATTAACGACCTTTTGTTCTGATGAGGTGTAAATAGGTGTCAGGTAAAAGGCCGCCATCGTCACGGTTTAAAGGAGCGTGGGCGGAGTTGATGTGCCAAGCTTCCAAACAAAGCCGTTGATGGTACCGCCGGTTAGTGGTGATAATTTTGGAATTATCCCACGCTATTGTATGGTTGGTTTGGCAAGCATGTTCCGACAAAGCGGAATTTTCCTTTTTGCAAAGAAAAACTGCTTTTTGATGCTCTTTTAAACGCGTGCCAAGCTGACGCTTGGTCTGTCCGATGTACTCATGATCACAGTCATTGCATGGAATAGAATAAACAGCGTCAGTTCGTTGTTCTTTCAACACAGGATCCTTAGGTTTGGCAAAAATATGACTCAACGTCTGAAAAGGTTTTTGTGCAACTTTGACATTGTGGCTAGACAAAACTCTCTTAATGGGTTCTGTAACACCGCGGATGTACGGGATGACGGCAAAACCTGTAGCCGAAACCTCGTCCCCGGAGGTGTTAAGAGAAGGAGTAACTGGTTTTAAGCAGTTACGAAGGAAAGTGTTTGGGTAGCCATTGACCTTTAGGACGTCAAAAACATATTTTCGCTCTTTGGCCCTAGAATCACATGAAGATGGCAAACAATCAGCCCTCGTGAGCAAAGTTCTGGTTACGGATTTTTTGTGGCAGATGGGGTGGTGGGAGTCAAATGCGAGATATTTGTCGGTATGCGTGGGTTTGCGATAAACACTTGTCTCTAAATTTCCCCGGTGCGCCCTATAGACATTCAAGTCCGTCGAAACGTTGGGTCGTGAATTGTAACTTTTTAAGTTACATTCATCAAACTTCAAACCAGAGTAGCATCAAACCATGTCTGACGGTACATTGTGTTTTGTTATCAGTGTGTTGAATAATAAAGCCAGCAATTATCATTCTAAATCTTACGGACCTTCGCCTAATTTTAGCGAACCCGAATAAAAGCAGAAGTGAGGACGGGTAGACCGCGTAGCAAGAGTTACTGTGTGGTTTTTCAGCGCTCAAAAGCCGATTTCCGAAGTTTGGTTGCTCAGAAAAGAGAAGCGAGGCAAACACAAGAAGCGAGTGTGTGTGTGGGGGGGGGGGGGGGGGGGGAACTTTAGATCGCTGATAACTCCACGGAAACGGTTGCTACGCGCAGGCAATAGGACGGGTTACACTACGATCCAACCAATCCGCACACGCGTATGTCTTTGAACTCAGTTTACACACCAGGAATAACAATCTCGCGCTTTTCAGTTTTAGTCCGGAGTCTCTTCGCTGGTTGTTGGTGAAAGGAAAGATGGAGAAGGCGGAGAAACTCTACAGAAAAATTGCCCGAGTGAATGGCAAAGAATTACCTATGGAAGAACTGGAAATAGACACCCGCACGGACGAGAAAACAAGGCTCGGAGACTTTCGGGATTTGTTCAAAAGCCGAAGCCTGACTATGACAACGCTGATTTCTTGGTTTTGCTGGTAATCAGATGATTAATTATTGTTCTAATACTGATTGCTTTCTATGAATGATTAGACATGGGCTAACCAACCCGTCCCCCCAAAGCCTTTGTTGATCACCTCTTTAAAATGTCGTATGGGTCATTTGGTGCGAACTGTAGCAATGATGATGATGGTGATGACGATCATGACAATGATAATGATGACGATGATCACTGATCATTATGATAATGATGATGATAATGAGACCTTTAAAGTGAATCAATAAACAGGAAGTCTCAGAAGTTCTGGCTGTTAGATTCATCGAGAAGAATAGTACTCCCTGCAAGGTTACATAAATCGCACATTATTTAGATTAGGTTAACACAGGGCAAACCTGGATAAAAATGAATAATTTCAAATCCGACTAACCTATCAACTAACAAATTTGAAATTAATTAAGGAACAAAATTAAACAGAAGTAGTTGTAACAACGGATTGAGCCCTTTGAGATTCAATGACAAAAAGAACGGAAAGATAACTTTTCGTTTCGTACCTTTTTGGTCCAATTTTAGCTTAACTGAGTCTGAAAACTGAGAAACATCTTTAGCCTTACTATATAAGCCAGTTTAAGATTCATTATATAATTAACAATGAGTTTTTGTTTGGGTTAATAAAGGTTCGTTAATTCTATGGTGTACTATGGCGTGTTTCTCAGCGCGCCTTCAATTGGTGGAAATATGTACCTGAACTTCTTTCTTGCCAGCCTGGTTGAGCTTCCAGCTATCCCAGCAGGCGTATGGATCTACAACAGGTTAGTTATTATCGGCAAATTTACCTATCAGAGTCCAATATATTGTAGTCCAGAGTTCAGTAAGCACCGTTACTGCTTTAAGAATAGGCCATTTCCGAGTTCATGTCTGCCTCCTCTTTAAAGCGAGTCTACGTGCGAAGTTTTTGTTATGAAAATTAGTTTTCATTCATAAGTAAAGTAGAACTAATTACCGTCACAAAAACTTCGCACTTAGACTCGCTTTGAAGAGGAGGCAGACATGAACTCGGAAATGGCCTATTTGAAACTTTCCCAAAGCCCGCAGCATGTTTGAAATGAACCGTTGTCACTAAATGCGAGTTGTTTGAACTTCAAACGTTAAACCATTCAGGTAACAATCTTTTGTACAACTTTACTGTAGGTTTGGACGAAAGAAAGGAGTTATTGTCCCCATGCTGTTAGCCGCTGTGGGTGCTGGAGGCTCAGTTTTGCTAACGACGGACGATGAATCGAACAAAGGTGTGACATGCGCTGTGTATTAAGACAATTTTATGAAACCTATTTCAGTTTCGTCCAATAGAACGTTACACGTCGGCCACGACCATAGTGGGCAACGTTTTCTCAAAATATTCGAAATTTGAAATAACGGTACATACCTCTTACTAGCCGAGTTCGAGGTCCGTACTGTAAGTTACGGACCGAGTTTTTTCCCGTTCGCTTATCGCCCGCGCGCGGGCCATAAATCAACAGGAAAAATCGAGGATTTGTAACTTACAGTACGGACCAAGAAAACAAGGTTAGTAAGATATTTATTATATCTGAGGTTTATCGGGCGCGCGGGAAAGAAAACCATCAAATTTAGGTGGCCGTACAGTGAGAAAACAGCCCGCAAAATTGACCTATCACAGCGCGCGTACTAACTGAGAGACAATAATTGAATTTAGTATCACCCAACTAGTGGACTAATGCAAATCCTGCATTTTGAATAGTTGAATGTTAAATGGGTAGTTGAATGTTGAATAAAGAATTGAATGTTAAATAAATAGTTGAATGTTGAATAACGTGTTGAATGTTAAAAAGCAGGTTGAATGTTAAATACAAGTTGAGTATTAGACACATAGTTGAATATATAATACAAAACTGAATATAAAATTGGACAAATTGAATATTGCTACATTTGGCTTGCCATACATAGGCTGACTTGCCAGCAGTCCAAACTTCGATCGCATTTGCGTTGAGTCCCTCGAATGATGAAATTATCCGGTTTTCGGCACTGAGATTCAAATTTGTTAGGACCGAAACATTTTGAATGTATAAGGGTTTTTAAAAATTGGCAAACCACTTCTGACGTTTACGTAACCTTTGCTGTTATCTGTACCTTTTACGTTTTTTAGCTGAAAGTTTTCTAAATTCATATTTTTCTCATTTCGTAATTTTATTACTTTTAATATAATATAATACCCCTGATATATCATGGCAATAATCGTAAATATGCATGCCTACCTGTAACTAAACACATGATCCAGTCTTCAGACTGCCATGTGTTTTATAATAAACGATTTATCTATCTTAGTCTATCTACCTTTTTCAGGATTTCTTGCCGGAAAGATCATACTTTCGATGGTCTGGGCGAAATTCTGGATAATGATTTCGTTTGATGGGGTGTATATTTACTCAACTGAGTTATTCCCTACAGTAGTCAGGTGAGCGAACAGTCCCACTTGCGTACATAAGTGTGTTATTAGCACACAAAACTATTCTCTTATTGATTTTTAACATCTAACGCAGTTGAAGTCTATTTTATTTTTCTGGCTTCTTGTTAGGAATGTTGGTATGAGTTCGTCTACAAGCGCTGCTAGAATTGGTTCGTTTCTTTCTCCGTACGTCGTTTTCTTGGTAAGAAACCCTTCCCATATCATTTTTTCTTGTTTCGTAAGCTTTCCATGCGTTGCTTGGTAACTTCTGCCCTCCATTCCGATTGACAACAACGAAAAATACAGCGTGTTTTCAAAACATGTGGCAAATAAGAGCAAATACAAGAAACCAAAACTTACTTCATTAGGATATTTGCATAAAGCAAAGCGCAAGCTTAAGTAAACGTGCATTTTAATAGTTTCAGTAAAATTGTCGGGTTGTACCAAAGTGTGCGTTCCAGCTCCTCAGTGACTGGTTATACCCTTGTTACTACTCTTGTACAGCTAGCGTCGGCCAACTATAAACAAACTTTAACAGATACGATTACCACCAAAAAACTCTCTATAAACTGGTCTAGTGTGACTATATTCGTTGAATTGAATTCAAGTACGTCGCAATGAGATCTGTTCTTGTGATGTAACGTTATGAAAGGAATTTGGCAAGAGTACTCTGTGTGTTGGTGGCTGAATGACGACAACATTGGCGCATTGAAAAAAGGCAAGAAAAAACTTAAACAATCGACATGGCAAAGTATAATATGCAGGCATTGGTGTTCTCGCATATGCAAGTATCCGGTGTAGCTCGGTTGATACAAACAATAGTTCTGTAAATGTAACTGCATCTGCTTTATGTATTCAGAACAAGCAAGTATACCCAAACCATCTATACAAATTCTGCGAATTCAGAAAGATTGTATCCCAATAAACGTTAATGCAGTGTTCTGTTTCCATAGCAACGAGTGCATCCTCTTCTCCCGTATGGAATCATGGGAGTCATGTCCGTGTTTGCCGCGCTTCTTTGCTTTTTGCTGCCTGAGACCCGCTTCAAACCGACACTGGAAAGTATTAACCAGGCAAAAAGTGGTGATGAGGCTACAGAGGAGACGAAGGGAGAAGGTACTGTGGGTAAAGAAGAAAAAGAAGCACTAGTCCAAGACTCGGGCACTTCAGCAGTGTAAAGGACGTTAATATGGCAAGATGATCTTAAAACCGGAATGTTTCTGTAATGGTTTAGTATGAATCAGGCATTTAACACACGACCTGCTAAAATATGTAGTCAATGTTTGACGTAGTTTCGCCACAAACACAACTAAAGAGCGTTTTATGCACTGCGCAAATGTTTTTATGTTCCTCTTCTTTCAATTTTCGCTGAGTGAGTGGTTTGTATTGCACAAATCGTCCTCTTAATTGTCCCCGACTTTCTCTGTCCGACCTCGTAGCTTAGTCGGCAGAGCAACCGTAGATCTAATCCGGAGGTCGTGGGTTCGATTCCCACCGAGGCCATAAGAGTTTTTTCTTTGCCTCGTTTGGTTCCCTAATACCCTTTACTAGGGCTAACGCCCAGTGGGTTTTTCATGGGTTTCTATTAACACTTTAATTTACACTTCAGAGTTTATTCTCTGTTTCACCACTTGTATGTGTTTATAGTGCTACGCGGCACAACATATATAGGTTTGTATTGCACAGTTTACTAATGAGTGTTTTATAAGTGTTTTTCGTCGGTTGTTAGATGCAAACATTGATTCGATGTTAGTCCAGATACAGAGTATCAAAATACTTTCCCAGTACGAACTAGTGAGAAAGGAAGAGTAGTGAGAAGTGATTTTCGAAGTAAAAAGAAGCATTTAGTCAGTCAAAAGAAGCTGAGTAGACATATTTTGCGAAGGAGAGCCAAACGGTATTCACCTTATCTCTTGCTCTGCACGAGGGTCTCTGCCACGAGTTGCGAACTGATTAAAATTAATAGTAAATTTACCGGTGCAATAAATGAATAGTAATCGAGTGGGTTGAGTCCAAGGTCAAGGCCGCAACTTGACGAAGACCGCAGTTTGTAAGCAATAAATGTGCACGTTTTAGTTCCGGTGTCCAAGCAAATTGGAGTGAACTAAGCATCCTCACAACAGCATAAACCGTTTTATTGAATTACTAGTACTGTCCGGATACGCAAAGTCAAGCGAAATTTGTCTGCGCATTGCTGTCCTTGAACATTTACTGACCTGACCTTCGCTGTGTAATTTAAGAGAGCGTTATGGTTTTTGTGGTAGACTTGGTCGAAGCTATTTAGCTCCACGATAATGAGCTAGATTGGGATTATCCATTGGATTAGCCTCTGCTATTTGGATGATCCCCACTCACTCCCAATTTCGATATAATATAGTGTCATCTTTACTCTTTATCTTTAAAGTATGTAATTGTATCAGCGGTTCGGTTGATACAGTGAAAAATAAATTTCAAAAGTGTCAAGTGTGTCGTAAAAACACAGACGTTTCGGGTATATAACCCTTCTTCAGTGTGGACAAAACGCGTTCGAAAACGCAATCGCCTAAAAAACCGTTAGCTGAAAATACCTGCGTAGGTCTCCAGTAGCGCGCGCAGTTATAAGTTATAAATTCAAATGAAGTTAAAATTGACAGTGTATATTAAGACCTTTCGGTTGGACAGTTCCCAGCTGGAAAATCAACTTCATTATTTTTTGTTTATTTTAATCTAGTCTGTATCCTGTGTACCTGTGTAAGCTTAGTTGAGTTAAATAACGTATCCTTTAAAAATTAACCTTGGATTACCCATTGCAAATTCCTTCGGTATTGTAATCCATGCCTTTGAAAATACAACGGCTTTCCTTCATTCTGTTTAGCTGTATTTTTTTTCGTCGGCATTCCACCGAACCTTTCCATCGCGCACCGTATTGATTACGTAGGGCTCTGTATTTCCCATGAAATGGTATGAAGCAGTTATCGGTATGCAATGTTTTCCTTTCCTTTGATATACCATGGAATTTATCCTCTTTTAACTTGAATTTTCTTTGCATGAAGGCTTGTGTGTGTACGAAAAAATACAAGTGACTCGTGGGATATTCCATGACCTACCATGGTATGCCATTCCGCGAAAAGCATTGCATAAGTAATATTTCTTAGCACCGGTTTTTGCGGTACTTGCATGGTAACATTTGTTAAAGAGTCGTAGACAAATTTGTTCATTAAAGAAAAGCGTATTGTGTCCTTCCAGTTTGTTCACAGAAGGCATATTTTAGGCTTCATATCCAATATCCTTTGGTTTCGTTAAACAACGATGGAACCTGCAAAACTATGTCCGCATAGTATTCTAATCAATTTTTAATGAAAGAACCACAGTAATTCATAAATATTTACCACGTAAGTATCTTCAATCGAGAGAAAAGCACAGTCTTGCAGTTCTTGAACACTCTTACGGAGTCGGCTTTTTGGAGTTAAAAATGAATTGCACTTCAAACACTTCCACGAATTCTTCTTTGTTGCTGGCCGCGTTTAGTCGGACTGAGGGCGTGATATGGTGCTCTGCATTTGCCGCAGTATCGTTCTTTATCGTTGTAGGAAACGTGCTCGCTTTATTGATATTTGCTTTGAACAAGAAACTCCGTAAGAAAAGCTTTCTCTTAGTTATAAACATGGCGTTCGCCGATTTGATCCTGGGAGCTTTGTCGCTACCAATTTACATTTATGAACTTGGTGGTAGCTTTGGGCTTTGGACAACGGAATGGTTTTTCTCTTTGGAAATGTTCCATCGAGTCGTGGACACCCTTTGCGCTCAGGCTTCAATAATCACGGCTGCGTTTATTGCTGGAGAAAGGTTTTACGCAACGGCGTGGCCGTTGAAACATCGATCCATCGCAAGAAGACGAGTCTACTACAAGTTAATCGCTTTGGTTTGGGTTCTGTCCGCAGCCATTTCATCTGCAGTTCTGGCCGCCTTCCACATTTCAGTGTATGTCAGCATTCACATTTGGGTGCCATACGCTTTCACGTTAACACTTGTTATAGTCGTTTGCTACATTGGTATTCGAAAAAAGTATAACGAAGGAAAAAAACTGATGCGAATTCACAAACAGCAACCAACAAAAACATTGTTGATTATCACTTTCCTTGTTCTTGTGTCGTGGCTTCCCTTAATTTTAACCAACGCCATTTCAGTTTACATCCCAGTCAACCATAACATCATACTCTTTGTAAATCTGTTAAATTTTAGCAACTCCTTTGCAAATCCTGTTCTCTATGCATTGAGGATAACTGATTTTAGAAAAGCACTGTTGAACACTGCGAGAAAAATAAGAAAACCGTCCGTATCTCGACTTGCGGCAGCCTCAACAAGTGTCCATCTACAGGTCACCTTTAAACATGAAATTGACTTGCGAACTTTTCGTCAGCAGGGAAAAAATAGGGGAGACGTTGAAGAAACGGAGACGGAGCTCAGAGTGCCACTAACTGATACATCATTTAAGTTGTAGATGCCGTTTATTACGGGACATCTCAGACTTACGACAATGACACGATGGTTGGCCCTGCAGGTACGGAGAACCCTTAGTGGCAGTTTGGCAGCCTAAATTTGGACGCGCTACTTCAAGAAGAAGGAACAACTGAACACTGCGTCAGTAGAGAACCCGAGGATATTCGGGGCCCAATTTTTTCCAGCGAAACTTATCCTTTTCGCGACTACACATCTGCATGAATTCAATCGATTCATGTGCGTGTAAAGTTTCTTAACTAGGGGCGTAGCCAGGATTTTTCCACTGGTACGCACAATTTCCCCACCCCCTCCTCGCTCTAATTTGGTGTGGAAAAACACCGTCAGTTGATTTTTATCAACATCACTGATTAAAAAAAAAACCAATCAGAGCTAAATGAACAAAAACAAATAGATATCTTTAACTTATTTGCTTTTTTATGGATTTTTTATTTTAGATTTTTTTTAGGTACGCACGTGCGTACAAGTACCTACGCCCGTGTTAACTGTATAATTTTTTTAATTTGGACACAAATTATATTATAGACTGATACACTCATTCAGTCGCATTAGGATTAAACAGTAACAGTTTTTGTAGACGTGATAAAATGCATCCTTAACTTTTTAAAAATAACTGGCTGTAATGTTGTGAAAACTAACGGCCGGTAGAAGGGAAACTGTATAAATTACACTTGTTTGGAAAAAAACTGTGCGGGAAAACTGTTTGATCGAGCCGCATGCAGACTGCAGATTGCAGACTGCAGATTGCAGACTGCAGATTGCAGACTGCAGACTGCAGACTGCAGACTGCAGATTGCAGACTGCAGACTCGGTATAAAATGCAGACTGACACCAAAACACACGATAAATTTTCGATTTCTAATCCACGGTAATGTCACGCAATCGCCTTTCCGAGATCTTCCAAATTGCCGGGTTTTCTTTGGTTCGATTTGCTAGCTTTCATTTGATGCGGCCGTTTCCCATCGGCGGATCGAATATACTGGATAGTGAACAGCTTGGCTTTTAATTCTGGCTAAAATGTTTTATTTACGGCATGCAACTTGAAGGGTTAGAACTCTACGTGGAAGTGCGCTGTGGTTTTCTTTCACACATGTTATTTTTTCACAGTCACGCAATAAAAAATTAAATCAAGAACCATTCATTGGATGAAGCCAAGAAACTGGGATGAAATAGGAAAAAGAATAAAGAAGTCATCTCTCCAAGGTTTAGGTCTGTGCGTTATCCCAAACTTCAGATGTTCGTTGAAATGTTCCGCACAAATTTAGAGAGCCCAGTATGGATCCATATTGGTGTCCCACTGTGGAACGCCATTATGGCGCCCAGAAATAGTCTAAACATCTGGATCTTATTTTGGCTATCTAGGCAACTGGTTCAGAAGTGTAATGAACAATCAAGCATTTAGAAAAACACTTTTCTCACAACTTTAACTTCTCAAATGGCTAAAAATCACGAGATGAGTATGTATTTTTTGACAAACATTATGGTGACCGTATGTCACGCAGCGCCATAACTGTAAAATTCAAAACACGCTGGTTTCTAAACCGAAGAACGCTGTTGACCTGGAAGGTTGTGAGACAGATAAAATTCGCACCTTTTATGTCTCATGTGGTTAAAACGTTTGCTAGGTCTCTAGTTCTCGATTTTAGAATTTGATGGCGTCACGTGAAAACGCTCTATTGGCGTTCTTAGCTTCACGGGCGTATTCCATTTCGTTTTTTCGGTAGCTATCGTAAGAAATTCAGATATATGATTACAGGAAATTGTTCACATATAATATAACTTGTGCGAAATCCGAGCAAGATATTATGTTACGGGGTTGTTGACATTGGCCCGATTTATACTTGAGACGGATCATCCGTCTGGGACGAACTTGGGCAAAGAACGATAGTTCGTCTGATAATTCGTCTGCGTATAAATACGGGCAAACGGACGGATTATCCGTCCAGACGAACTATCTGGATAATTCGTGTTCATCGACGAATTATCTAGATAGTTCGTCTGGACGGATGATCCGTCTGTTTGCCCGTATTTATACGCAGACGAATTATCAGACGAACTATCGTTCTTTGCCCAAGTTCGTTCGCAGACGGATGATCCGTCTCTAGTATAAATCGGGCCATTGAAGATGCAAGTGACAAGGCTTCTGACTCCGTTTAAGAGCGACAGAGGCCACGGCTTTGCCGGGTATTTTCCCTCTTCAATAAAACTCAAACCACAATTAATGATATATAATTCTATTTCAAATTCATGCTTTTTTCATCTACTATATAGTCATATCAAATATTCGAAAAATATTCTTTAGTGGGAGTAAACTTAACTTAAAAACCGTCGTCGA
>OX419339.1:30050346-30052846 GCA_948470475.1 Galaxea fascicularis
ACGCAAAGAATTCAGGTCAAAAACTCTCTCTCTCTTCCTTCTTTCCCCCTTCCCATTACAATGTTCATTTTTGACGTTAGTCCATCGACAGCTCGAATATGTTAATGCGTGGGGCTTACTAGACCACGTGAAAGTGGCTTGACTCTCGTGGATAAATAAATAAATCCGATTGTGCCATAATGTGGCTACACACTTCGTGTAAGCCACACAATAATAGTATTGAGTGTTTTTCCTTTCACGATGAAATTGCCTTTCGCTAGTGTTCGTAATTTATTTCATCCGGCAAAAGTTTAAAAGATCGTAATAGTTTCTCGGCACAGAACACCCTAATATGGAACAGCGAGGCCCAGAGGACGAAAACAAGGAATGTGAAAGATGATTAACATGACTTTCATTTTCAAGCTGAATTTTCATACATTTCGAAAGTAGCCCCATAAGGATAATTATTATCCCAACACAGACTGACGTCAAAGAAAAAGAATTTCTGGTGTTCGCGCTGAACCAAGCAAAAGCTGCGCGGGTCTAGACAAATCAAAACGTTTGATGTTAGTCGCAGTTATACTAGTGCACAATCATATCAAAGTTAAATAAAAACCGCTCTAACTTTAGCTCGAGTTTTCACCGTCTAAGATCCCGTGTGACAACGGTCTGTATTCTGTGGGGAACAGTTCACCCATATTCAAAGATGAAATAAAGCTTTGCCGGCACTCATCAAAAACGCCCACCTTGACAGGAAAATAAAGTTGAACCAAACACTCTCACAAAACTCGCCCTCTTTGAACTTTACCTTGGTAAGTGACATTGCTTCTCTTGCAGACATACACTTCAATTTTCATGTTATTGTTCCTACAACGGCCTCCGCTTGTGTTATTGATACGAGATTGTGTTCCATCAGAAGTAGCTGTTGATAAATGAAAGAGTTTTTCATTGTCCAACTCGCACGACTGAAAATTGAGGTGAATACTGTAAGAAGAAATCTGATGGGCATTTGAGGGAGTGAATTGACACCCTTGTAAACTTTTGTGGCATTCTGTTTCCCTTCCTTAACTCCTGTTGTCCGTTTTGGGTTTTGAGTCATCTTTTCGATTAAGCAAGGTGAAAAACAACTACAAAAATGATAGCCTGAATCATCTGATATGACTGACTAAGTCTGGGAGAAAATTGAAAGAAACAATCAAATTGTATGATGTCAATTAACCAACTACGAAGCTTTCAATACATACCAATAAAGTAATATGTCTGTCCCCCATTAAATGTGATCCCATTTTTTTCTGCTGTATGCTCTTCAAATTTGACAAGGGAGTAAGTCAGCTTTGGTGGCTCATTGCAGGTCAATATGCGTCTTTTGTTTGGATCCAAGGTGACATCACACTCATTAAAGGCTGCTTTGTTATATACCAACCAAAGATTTTCAAACATCTCTGCTTGTAAGACTGAAACTGAACTTGCCTGCAGCACAGTGGGAGTATTGGGGCAAACAAAATAGATTTTACTTTGAAGTTGGACTGTAAGTTCTCGTGGCCCTTGTCTACACTTACTTCCATCAGCTTGAAATCCATCAGATTGAAATCTAAATTGAAAAATCAATCAATCACTAGTCAAAACTGTCTTTTATGCAGTAATTAGACATTTATTCAAATTTGTAGATTTATTAATTTTCTTTTTATTACATAGGTAATATAGAACTAGTAGGTGTTCCCAATTAGCAAACTACATTACAGTGAGCTCGAACGTCTTGACACAATAATAAAGTTCTTATTATTGGTCAATCTATTGATCAATCAATCAATTAATCTGCCAGTCAGTCAATCAAAAAATTCATCACTCTCTTACTCAATCAATTGGGTGAGTGAGTGAAAATCCCAGTGGTTGTGGAGGGGTTGGTTAAAATCTATTCTGAACAAAACAAGTTAACTCCATTCAATAACTGATTCAGAGAATTACATCAGCTCTTTTCTTTTCTGACTTATTATACCATTATCTGGTAATATTTTCTCTTTGAAGAATAACACATTATCGTATTATTGGCCATAACTGCCTTACTGACTCATCAAATTGTCCAATTATTTTCAACCATTCCCTACTGAAACCAAAAGCAAAATTTTATAGTGAAATAATAGTGTAATGAAAATCAGAGCACGCTAAATCTAGTTGATCTGATGGGAACTGCTGTTATATACATGAAACTTAGTAGGTTCAATCAAGATTGGAGCTGATGAGCCCTGAGTATGAAGTTGCTGCTCTTTATCAAACTAAGCTATCAAGTTAACTCAAGGAGCTGGTCATTTTGTGACAGATTAAGTCTTTGCAGTCTTCTTTGGCTAATAAATCCCAATCAGTCTTCATATTTTGCTTGTTTTGACAACTATATTGATTTATTCACAAAATATAGTCACCAAGTTTGACCACCAAAGCCATTATTATTACAAGTAACCAAAACTGATAATTTATAATGCTTGGATGAACTCCTTTTGTTGGGTGGACTGTTTGACCATGGAGA